>CM062346.1:17217731-17817731 GCA_031216105.1 Dalbergia cultrata
ACTAAGGACATGTAACTTGGTGGAGATAAAGTTGGTTGTTGACAGATATTTTTGTTTACATATAGGAATACCATTCAAATATTTGTTAATCAATCGAATAAATCATCTTTTAAATTTTCCAGATTGGAAAAAAAATCTAAATTTTATTGTGCCTGCTCAATCCTACCCGCATTAAACCCGAGTCATATAAAGGCAAAGGCTACATACCCCAACATGGATGTAGAGTCTTCAACTACACGGAAAGGAGCATTATTACCAACGACCAACTTTGGAAATGGAGGGATTACACCAATCATTAGACCAACAATCTACATATATGTGCAAAAGGATAAATTAAAAGAAGGAATATATTTGTCAAAAAACTCACGAGATTTCAATGACTATACATTACAGGTTACCAGACTCATTGTTAGAGCGTGTTTAATCGATGAAGTAAAATTGGCGAAAAAATTTTCATGAATGAGATTATTCATAAATGTTGTGAAATGATAGGTCCAAAAAGTAGAAATAGACTGATGCAAAATAAATATATGGAAGTGTAAAATCAAATGACATCGAAAATTTATGTGATTCGAGTTAAAGCCTATGTCCACAAGCAAAAGTAACAACTAAATATTCTACTATGAAAATATGATGTAGATACAAAAAGTTGACACACTCCACTCAATCCAAATCTTAATACACCCAAAATACCTTATAGTATTTTTTTCATTCGTGTATAATCTCAACTCATAAAATAGAAAAATTTATGAGTATCAAATAATTCTTCTTTATGACACAAGAATGAGGAGATGAATTTGGTTTCTGTTGCTTGCTTCCTCATTGTTTGAGCTCGGCTGCCACAATGCTTTTTATAGAGGAGAAGCGTTGCAAAGCAAGCATTTATTACTTGCACTGTCCATGTTATGTTCGCTTACTAAACATTTAATGCTCCGTAATCTTTGTCAAAGACAAGCACTTAATGAGCATATGGGGTAGGCTGAAAATTTCTTTCTCCAATTAATGAAGCGTGCTGCACTGTAAGCTTTTGGACTTTCACGTCTATAGGCTTTCACAAAATGAATCCGTCTCAATTAATGCTGATGACCCTACATTCAAAATTGATGATCAGATTTGGCTTATTAGCCATAGAGTCAAGCCACCACTTGACAATAAAAATTTTCCCTCAATTTTTACTACAAATATTCAATCAAACGTGCCCTTAAAAACAGAAATTCTCATTCTTTCCCTCCTTCATCCTTATCGTTTGCCACTTCAATTCCATGCATGGCGTAACAATATTTGTACATCAATGTTAAAAGAAAAATGCCCATGCAAGTGTAGAAAATTTTAATGATGATACCAGCTGTGATGATGGTCCTTTAATTTACTAGTTTGCATGAGTTTGATCTACAACAATTGTACATCACCGCACCAATACTTTATCTACCTGACAAAACTATTTGCAATTTCCACAATTTGTTTTCTTTCTGTTGTAATAACTTGTTTCCCTCGTTCTACAGATTATATTTCATTCAAATATGTCATGGAGAACAATAAGGAGAACAGTACCGATGCAACAGTTGCGGGAGCTGATAGGACCTTCAGATTGAGCTTCTCTACCAATGTTTTCAAAGTCTTTGATAACATTACCTGTAAAACCTTGGAATAAAAATACCGATGGGAGGGATCTTCGTTTAGGCAAACGAAACAAATCATACATGCAATACATGTATGTACACACAAAATGTATTATCCATATCTCTGTAATAGAGCACATGCAGAAAAAACCTTTGCTCTTGTATCAGATGTTCTGTCAATTCCACTTTCCTTTTTTTTTTTTTTTAATAATCAGCAAGAAGGCTTAGCCATAGAGGGGCAAGTAACAAAATCCAGCAAGAGAACTAAACAAACCAAAAAGAAACATAAGTAATTGGAAATCAACATAAACAATCAAAGAGCACTAACCAAAAGCTAGCCAACACCTAGCAAACGAAAGACAACCAAAATAAACACCATCTAAAACAAGTTGTGGATCCAACCATTGCTTAAAATCAGCATTACATAGCAGCATCTAAAAATCACCTTGAAAGTTAGTAGCATCTGTAGAGCCCAAAAAGTAGCACATGAAAAGCCCAAAGAACAAAGAAAGTGCCAATTCCAAATGTAGAGGAAGGACACCATCGAGGGATTTAATCTACAAACTAGCATTTGCACAAAGATCTTCAAAAAGAAAATGAGAAAAAATGCCTTATTTTACACTGCAATCTTTAAGGGCCTGTTTGCTTTAGTGAAAATCGTTAGGCTTCGCGCTTTTTGTGAAGGAAAAACTGAAAAAATTGAAAACTGAAATTTGTGATTTTCAGTTTTTTCAATTTTTCCTTTACAAAAACTGAAAACTGAAAACTGTTTCCACCAAAGCAAACAGGTCCTAAGTCATTGTGTAAATCTCCAGGAAACAAAGAACTTATTGTGCAAAACACCTTTCATTAAGGATCCCTACTTCCCGCAACAAAATACCAGGTGAATTAAAGAAAATGCAAACAAATATCAACAACTCTGGCCAATGTATCTCTCAAATTAAGAGCACCTATTCATTACTAAAAACTCCCTCCAACTCACATTATCTCCCCCTCACACACACAATCTTAAAGTGTATCACTCAAAAAGCAAACAACCACCTCCAATACACCGCAGCGATGAAGACTCCTCAGTAGCTTAACCTGTTATCAAGAATAGAAAACAAGAAAACTATCAATTAGCAAAATCCCACCAGTATATCTCTCTACTCAACTATAATCCACCCTCAAATTATCACAAACAGCTCCCCCACATAAAAAAACCTCACTGTGTATCACTTATAAAACACCTTCCTCCAATACCACCAAAATGATAATGGGAAGTGAATAGTACACCAAGAATATTCACCTAAAAAACAAAAAAAAATGTCTACAACTAGACCAGTTAGGAATCAAGTGTTAACCAAAAGCGGCATCTATGCATAAGGTTGAAAAGAAAATTTGTCTAGCTAATTTCTTCTTTTTGGAAAACAATCATGTTCCTTTGTTCCCAAATTAAGAGTAAAATGGCATAGAAACAGATATTCCAACTCTTCCGCTTGTTGCCTGTGAACACACAATCAAACCAACTATTAAAATTTGATTTAGGGTCCTTACCCCACTCAATGCCCCACCAATTATAACAGAAGGCCCACATTCTCCAAGAGAAATCACAGGTAAAGAACAAATGTGACAATTCCACTTTGAGTCTCATAATAACCATCAGTCTCTGAGACAACCTCTGCAGTAATCTTTGAATGGTTTTCAGGATCTGCAGTTTCTGCTGTAGTAGTAACTGGGATATTTGCTATGGAACCATCAACTTTGTTGACATTGGAATTAGAACTCTTGCATGAATATAAGCGGACAATGTTCAACACATAAGTGGAAATGTAGATGTTTCCAATCTGGTAAATCAGAAGTAAGAGAAGAAAAAATATAATAAAATAATCCAGAACTAGTTCATTTTCGCTGTGATAAACCTAGTTAATTTAATGTTCACGGTGTCTTCCTGCCACGGACAGAGAAGCATATGCCATCCCTTTCTTAGAACAAACATCCACAGCTCCAAATGGGCTACCGCTTTCTTTACAGACTGCAGGAACTATGGTATAAGAGGCAAATTGCCTAGATTTCCTGCTCAAATCAAACCTAAAATCAAGAGCTAAAATTCCATGGGGTCAAAATTGTAAATGTGTTCAAGGTTTACATGCACAGTAACATACTAAGATGTATTGTATTAGTTTATCCTTTCATGCCTTGTGCCAAATGAGCCCTTTATATCTAAAATGAAGACAAAATATTAATAGCTTCTTGATGTTTAAAATGGACAGAGATAATTTTAAAAAAAATCATAAATAAATAGATACAATGAAACTGAAGGACTGTCTTGAAAAAATTGTATTGATTCTAAATTGGCTTGTTCTGCTCTTGTAAGAGCCTATACCTCAGCACAGCACCCCAACACAAGGCCTTGCATATGGGTAGGAGCTTTAGCTATTTTCATAAATAGCCATCCTAGTGATGTCCCAACGATAAATGTGAGAAGAATATTCAATGGCATGAACCACCTTCATAATTCACGAAAGCAAATTATGAGAGAGATAAATGTAAAATGTAGGAAGAAGAAAAAAGAAAAGAAAATAAAAGAGTGACAAGGAAAGAACATACAACATAACTAGGCTCCTCAGTGTTATATTTCCAATCAGGATGCTGCAAACAAGAGCCGGAGTGAGGACAAAATGTACCAACTGAAAGAGTAGAAAAAAAAGATAATTTCATCAGTTGTAAGCATCTGGATTAGGTAGTTTAATCTCTCCTATTTAAGTCTATGATATGTTGCATTCTTATTCTACTCGAGATGAATTGACATATCATTAGTTATGCAGTTAATTTCACTTCAGAAAGATGTGCATTGAAAAGAAGAATGGTGTTTCTTTGCCAATATGGATGTCATAATGCCATCAGATTTATAGGATTTCCCACAACCTTAAGCAAGTGACCGAATTCTAATAACAACAAATTGGTAATCTATTCGGATCTTGATTGGTTGCCATTAAATTCGCAGAAGTGTTACCATCAAATCTCCGATCCTGCCAAGCAACTCAATAGTTGATTGCATTCACATATATTAGTATAAGTCTACGACTTCCAATAGCCTTTACAATGACATTGTTCAACAACTTGAATGCACCGAACTCCATATATATGGAAGTTTTCCTTTTGGTTTTTGCGCTCTTTTCTAATCAATAATCCAACTTAGCCAATGAGGGACAAGACAAAGGAAAAGAGAGAGACGGGATGAAAAACACTGAGAAGTTCAAACTCCTGTTGCTACACAATGATTATGTCAATGGTGGGATAAGAAAGGGCATAAAGTTGAAGAGTTTGAGCCTCTAAAATGCTTGAGTGAAAAAGGGGTGCACGGCTTAGTTCCGAGGGTCTTACAATGTACGAAAAAGAAATTTGTCCTATTTCTTTGTTGATGTAGCACAAGATGGACAATCTCATCAGCATTCTAACAGGCCACATCAGTGCTTTTAACAAAGATTTGATCCAAGGACTAATTTGCCGGATGTTTAAAATTGCGAGGTATCAGAATGAATTTTCTTTTAAGGGGACCAATTTATACGGTATAAGGGAATTTGATCTAGCACTAAAAATAAATAAAAAAGAGGAAGTGTCCCGGCGTGATTACCTTCCCGACTTGAGTTCTAGATTCAAGATGAAAAAGAAAAAGAAACTAAAGAGAAAACTAGGAACATGATTGGCAAGAATGACTTTTCACTTTCGAATTAGAAAATATTGAAGGAAAAAGATGGGTTGTAGTTGTACCCTTCTCAAAACAAAGGGAAATATTGAAGAAAATTAAACTCACTGCATTTAAATGCTTCCTGGCACTCTCCGTTAGCATATGAAAGCGATCCAGAGCAAGAAATGCTCCTACAGCAGTAATCAGTAGTAACTTAAGAACCGGCATTAATGCAGTAAGGTAGAGCTTCCACAACTTCTTTGTGCCGTCTTCTTTCTTTACTACATATGATAAAAGTACAAACAAGACATGTATATATATATATATCCTTCTTGTAAGGGTCCAAAATCATAGTTCTTGGAGAATCAAAATGCTGAACATTTTACTTTTACAAAGAGTATTCTACATACACGGGCTGCACAGTAATATTTTGGCACCTATATTGTTGGAAAGGAAATTAGGAATAAAAGTTGTCAACTTTTTTCAAAGTTTTAAGATCAGATCACTATTGACGCATAAATACCAAACACGATGTAAGTACCAGGTTTCAATGGACTGCAAACGACAAAAAAAAAAAAGAAAAATAAAAATCCCTCGAAAACTTGGGAGCATGGCTCATCGTTTGTATTTCAGTTGTTTATTTTTTAAAAATGATTACAAATTTATTAACCGCAGAAATAAAAAGAAAACGCGATTCTTGAAGCAGCTTGGTAGATTATATACCATTTTGTGTCCAGTGATTTACGTTTCATTTTTAAAAATGATAATAAATTGAGACGAAAACTCACCTTAATCTAGAGATGGAGGAGACCGACTTTGAGCTCAATAAATACGTATAAAAGTACTTACAAATAATCATAAAAAATACTTACAAATGAAAATCATTTCTTAAATTCTTTGAAAATATTAAGAAGGGATTGACTTGTCCTATATTAAATTGTGTAAATGGTCACATAATTTTTTTTTTCATGGAGAACCAATATAATTTTTTTCCATGTTATTTTTTTTTTCAAAAGACCAAAATGGAGCTTACTCTTTATCTTTTAAACAGAATATATAGAGTAATATTTGTAGATAAATGTGTGCAGTATATAAAGTTTCATAATCAAAGACAAAACTCACATCTATAAATTCTATATTTTGAGGGAATGAGTCGCTGCACCCGGGGGTGGATACCATTCACCAAATAAAATGTATAGCATATAAAGGCCAGCAGCACTCACTCTACACCACCCATGCCATGCGTGATGCAACTGGCCTGGAGAATAATAGGGTGTGAAAAACTAAAAACTATTGACGGAGTACAAGCAACGCACAAAATCGGACGCATGCATGGATCAAAACATGTCGGCAATTTCAATATTCTTTGGTGATTTGGTGGCTAATACAAGGGACTTCGTTCTTTTTTATGAAGCCCTTTATTTGTAACATTCCTTTCATTGGAAACTAGTTTTTAACCCGTATTATTATATGCTAAAATTTTGGCTAAATATCTTGTTAGATAAATATATTTTTCATAATATATGTATCATCTTAATTTAAAATATTTTTATCGTTCAAAATAAATATTTGATTACAAGCTATTTGATTTTATTTTAAATTTCTTCTTATAATCAAATAAAAAATCACAACAGTTACTTTCATGTTACTTTTAAATGATATAAAATCATTATTATTATTCTTTTTAATTAGGGTTAAATGTTTTTTATTCCCTGAACTTCATATTCTATGCAATTTAGACCCTAACTTTTTTTAAATTGTGCATCGTGGTCCCATATAGTTTTTAAACTGTGCAAAATAGCCCTTCTATTAAACAGACATCCATTTAGCATGTTAAGTGACCATGTGCCACTCACGTGACCTAATTTCTGGACAAAACTACCCTTAATCTTTAATGAAATTCCCAGCATTTCACGTTCCCTAACTAGACACTCCTATTCCCCTCAACATCCACCTCTCTCTCTATCCCCTTCAACATCTACCTTCACCCCTGATCCAGAACTGAGCACTCCACCTTCACCATCCAAAATCATTCCCTTTCAATCAAAGAAGAAAATGCACATGGTCACATCCACGCCATTGATGATGAATTCAAGCAGCAAAGGAAGCACGATTTGTGCCTCTTCATGAACGCCACTGGAGACGGAGGACGGTGATGGAGATTCGTCCCCTTCACCCACCCTTCCACCTTCGAAAGCCTCGCCGTGGAGCCCAATCTCCGGCTAGGCCATGTGTGGAAATGGAGCTTCCTCCTATACAGTCCCTTTGGCATCGGAAAAGGAAGACTAACTCCTCCATCGAAGACCAGCAACATGAAGAGGAAGACTTGCAACGTGGTGCACCATTCTCATATCTAGTTTGGACTCTAGACACGGTGGCTTGCGGTGTGTGCGAGTGAGGCAGAGATTGTGGTGTCTTGGCAGTTGCTGCGCATTGAACAGCCAGGGTGGCTATTTGCATGCGAGGCATTGCCAATGGCCACTAGTGCGGGTAGGGGGCAATAAGCGCCGCGATTAGTTCACGATGAAGTCGTGGCAGGGGAAGGCATTTCCTTTCCCTCCAAAGCCCCATTCTGATTCTGCATTTTAGCTTCTTGTGTTTTGTTATGGTATGTAAAAATTTGGTTGCGTTTAGTTAGGTTATGTGATGGGGATCATTTTGATTTTTGATGAGTTTGGATTTTGATTGTGATGGGGATCATTTTGATTTCTGATGAGTTTGGATTTTGGTTTTGATTGTGGATTGTAGGCATTATCTCTGTTGTGATGGATGGGTGTTATTTTGTTTTGGATGAAAGAACGCAGATGGATGGGGGTTTAGTGTTGGGTTGGGTTTGGAAAATTTGATTGAAATTGGAGGGTATTTTCGTCCAAATCATGGTCATGTAACTGGTACATGTAAATTTAATGATACAAATGGATGGAAAATTAATAGAAGGGCTAACTTGCATAGTTTAAAAACTACAGGGAGTTGGATTACACAATTTAAAAAATCAGGGTCTAAATTGCACAAAGTATAAAATCCATAGGGGTAAAATACATTTAACTCTTTTAATTATTTACTTAATATTAAAATTATTTATAATAATAAGAAGATAATGGTATTGTCATATAATATAACATCTTATAATGTTATACAAAAATACTGTATGATATTAAAATATTGTTATCAAGTATTATAGTCTATCTAATAATCCTTACAATTTTGCATTGTCCAATACGTGGAAGACACCAAACTACCTAGGAGTCTAGGATAACCTCACCACTGCAAACACCTGTAAATTGAACTCGAGTGTATTTTATAATAGTAATATTATTTTGATATTTAAAAAGTGAATATCTTATTTGATATTTACTTTATTATTATTGATTATCGAATGAGTTTATGATTCTCACTTACTTAATTTAATACGTCCATCCACTGGTGGTAATAAAATGGATGTCATATCAAATATCTATTTTTTCAATGTAAAAATATTGTTTTCCTTTTTATAACAAGGGTATATATGTAACCCAAGGTAAAATGAGAATACCTTGTTGCAATATACTCACCTAGTTATTGACATCCATGGTTTGAGGAGGGTATCATTTTGAGAAAAAAATGAGGCTGAGTTGCTTTTTCTCTAAACTTCAAAAACGGTATGTGTTATTTGTCCTAATAATTTCAAGTATTAAAATCTAAAAATAACCATATATAGACTAATACTCTGTTTTCTAGTTTTTAATATTTCAGAATATCTATTCACTCAAACTATTTAGGTAGCATTAATTTTTTTCTTCAACATAGACCCTTAGGATAAATGTGTTAGTTGAATAATCAACACATTTATCAAGATGAGTAATAATGAATATATAAGGATAGTTTTATCCACTCATATAATTTTTTGTATTTAGCAAGATATTTTTTTTATTTTCCTTAATATGTATATTGTTTAAATTTTTAGAATTATTGTGAAATGGATGAAGTAGTAATGAAGGAATATCTAAGTACGTAGTTTGTACTTAATGCTAAAATCTAATTGTTATCAATGTGCCAAAAAGAATTAAAAATTAAAAAAATTAAATTAATAATTACACAGAGAATTAAAATCTTAGAAGAACATTATAATTAATAAAGACTAAAACAACATCAACAAAAAATTAGAGAATCAAAATTTTATTTTATTTTTTTCTTTGAAAAAATGAGGGCCAGGTCTCCTCAACGTACGTGAGACGCGCCCCAGACCTGACGCCGCTAAACATTTTTGACATCATCCTGAAGAATGAATCATATTCTTGATCAAAATGACGACATATCCAAAAACAAAATTTATATGTATGAGTCGAGGGTGGGACCTTATTTGTACATTATAGGAGAGGAAGTGCCTCATTCTCAAAATCAGAGCCAACGTATTCCATGCGTTGTGTGTGGGAATTAGAAAAGGAATTTTAGATCAAACTTTGACAGCACGACTTCGGAACTCCAAATTTAACGGTTCCTCAAGTGTCTTAGTGAGTAAGCCAAGTAAACTAACCAGAAATGTCCTTAAATTAAAGATGTAACATTTTGAATTCCAGAGTTCGTGTGTACTTGGTAAAATACGCAAAAGGAGAATAGACCAACTCCAGTCAATAACCATGTGAATATGAAATAAAGAAAATGAAAAGAGTGGTGTAGAGATGAAGCTGATAAGCTCTCAATGTAGTGACTTCCCATTTAGAATATATCTCCATTTTTTAGATAAAATTATTTTTTAAAATATCTATTAATTTTATATTTTAATAAAATATAATTTTTTTAATAGTATTATAATATTAATGACCATAATTAATAATTATTAGTGTATTATAAAGTTTTATTGGAGAATTCATAAGGGTATATTAGTTTATATGCTATAATTTTATATAAAAATATTCTATTATCATATTATTTATCATCTTTTTTTAATATTTATATTTATGTAAATTTAATAAATATTTTACAAAGAAGGGAGTAAATCCTAATAGTTAACAAGCAACGGTGGAATTCAATGGGTTGTGTCCAAGAGTTTACATATTTTGAAAATATTATTTAAATCTAAATATATTTTTAGCTTTCGTAAAAAAGTGGTTTTGATCTGAAAGTATATTCTCACTTTTATTTTGGTTTTGATCTTTTTTTTCTTCATCGTTATATGTTTTATCCTTGTCGTATAAACTACATGTTAAATGTTAATATTTATAATAACTAAATATATATTAAAAAATTTATATAAGTATTACGTATAGCATTAGAAAGAGTTGATAGGTACTCGTGATGTGGAATCGGTCAGTTTGTCTCTCCTCCTGCGTACTTTGGATGGTCAACCTGTATGAATTAAAAAAGAAAAAAAAAAGGTGATTTTTCTTGTTTCGTTGAATTGAGAAGCCTTTGATGTCTAAATAAGTTGGTTCAATGAAATGTAGACATTTGATCTAGAAAAGTCAAATCCACATTGCACCAAAAAATTACCATGCCAACTTTGCCCTTTTCCTTCTTAGATCAACCATTGGTTTTCTTGTTACAGTGATGATAATGACGTAGGAAAAAAAAAAAAAAAGAAAGACAGAGAGAAAGAAGAACGTGTCACTGTAGGGGGTGGCTGTTGATATGAGAATGAGAAGGGCAAAATTGGTATGATATTTTTGGTGCAATGTGTTTTTGACTTTTCCAAAGCCATATGTCTACATTTCATTGAGCCAACTTATTTGGCACCAAAGGCTCCCAAATCTATCGGCACCAGAGAAATCACCATTATATATATATATATATAAGAAAAAAACAAAAAAGTTGAATAGAAGTTGGAGGCTTACGTAGCTTATCTTAATCAGCGAATTCTCATGAAAAGGTCATGCGTTCTAATGAATGATAACTACACCATGCAAATTCCTACCTAGTTTCCTTCCGACTGAAATTTGCAAACGTCGTTATTCTCACAGAAATTTTGAATATAAATCCTTAATTAACGGCGGCACTCAAATGTTGACATTCTCTCCCCGATCGTTTTTTTTTTTCTTTCTCTCTCTTTCTTTTATGTGTATATCCACTCAGCATCAACATTCCTTATGTAGGTATAAATTATCAAACCGAATTTAATTTTAATACATTCTTTATATCATATATTATTACAGGAAATTGTTAATATCCACACCTTCATATCAAAATTAGCATACTACACATTTTACTTTGGACACAAAGCCAAACTTTCTTTAGTGTAAGTCGGAATTATGATAGGGATACTTATAATTTTGTTATATTCTAATTAATTGCTGAATTAAATTTTCACAGCACCTTCTCTTTCTTCCCACTCTCCTATCACTCTTCTTCCTCGTTGATCCACCTCACATGCGTTGTGGATTCTGCTGCGCCCAGTCTTGGTCTTCATGAAATCAAGTAGCATGGACACTGATATGAGGTAGAAATAATACAGAAAGACTTACAACAAGAACCACACAAAACAGTGTAAATAACTAAGATTTATCACCATGTCGAGAGAAGCATGACATCTTAGAATATATAGCAAATAATACGGTTTGGGAAACTTAAAAGAATAGTATCAGTTAGTAGATACAGTGATGCAGAACTGACATGCAATATAATTCATTCTTCCATAGCTTCCATATGCAATACAATTCACTCTTCCCTGCCTTCCACGGAAAGAGAATTCCATTTTTGGTTCCAGAAGGGAAAAAGAAAAGGGGGGATGTAGATAGATGAATTAGAAAGATAATCAATTCCATTTGAGATATGAATTGGCAATAACCTCAAAAGGCTATGGTAATAGTTATTCATGGCAACCATGAATAAATTATTGATTGTTTTGTTTCGTTAGTATAATTAATAAGGGAATGTGCGCTGCCAAAAATCACAGAAGATAGAGTGAAACTGAGTGAGGTTTGGAAGAGTGAGAAGCTGCTGTGAAAAATTTAATCTGGCAATTGATTATATTGGAATAAAATTATAAAAGTTCCCCTATCATAAACCTAACTTACACTAAAGAAAGTTAAGCTTTGTGTTCAAAGTAAAATATGTAGCATGTTAATTTTCACATGAAGGTACTGAGGTTAGCAATCTAAAAATATAATTGACTTTTATTCTTATCACTTAAAAATTTATATAAATAAAAAAAATTTAATTAGATACCATCGATATAATTTTTTTGGGAAAAGCTTAATGTTATGAAAGAAGTTTGGTAACTCTGGTACCAAGTACAGATAAAATGCTTTGTTAAGCAGCGGAACTCCTTCACTTTCTTATTTCTTTCATTGTCTTTACCAGGTTACTCAACAAATCAAAATTTGCCAAATCTGACTCGTACTAATGGGTATGATTTGTTTCCGTAACATATACGTACTAGTAATTATCAACACTTGAAAATTATATAAAACTCATTCATAATTTTCATAAAATTTCTCTATCTTCTTCGTGAATAATCTCTCATTATAATAGACGAGATTTTTTCGTAAGCCAGTACGAAACTCCACTTTGCGGTCAAGTGGATCTGAATACTCGTGCCGTCAATGTAACGGTTTCACAAGCAAGATATAAAGTCTGCAGTAATAAATTGTCTGCGCCTCGTTGTGTCATTTAATTTCTCTTTTCTTCCGAATACTAAATTTAATTCAATTACGCAAGTGCGGTCGTCCAACGTATTCGATCACCATATCTGACTTTGGAGTGCACTTAAACTAAACTAATACTAGTAATTAGCACTACTATTCACTTTGGATAATTGCACCATTAGAGAAACCAAAACTTGACTTCCCATCCAACAAGTTAAAAAAAAAAAAAAAGAATGGAGAAACCAAACTTGACAACAAACTAACAAACAAATAATGAATCTCTAAGGTTTTCTTTAACTTCACCACTAAAATACAGGAAATAATTAAACCTTATACATTCAATAAAGAGAGATGAATTAAATAAAGCGATAAATCATGTCTTGTATTAAACTACTACACATGAAAACGGTGTATTAATTATTACTGAACTTTAATAGAATTAAAGTTATACGAATACATAAAATTATGGAGAATAACCGTTTGCAACTCGTAATATGATATACATGCATCCAAATGAGATTAAAAATTATTTATATATAACATCTGCATATATACAACATATCAAAATACAAATATCTTATTTTATACAGTTGTCTATATCCAACATTAATAATAACATATAACTGTAGAAGATCAACCTAAAAGAACAAATAAACCAAAATAAACTTTGTTGAAAATTACTGCTATATATATATATATATATATGTCTCTGATTTCTTCCAATAATTTGAGCATTCAAAGTGTGCTCCCAGCTTAAAACTTTTAGCGAGCAGAAATTAATTAGGCCTCCCGCTTGCTTAACTAAGGGAGAAATTCATCAGTGTTGATTGGATGCAACACCGAATGGAACAACGAGGCGAGGATAATCAGCTGCATCATCATGGCCGTGACGAACGTCGCCGGCAACATGCATTTCCTTCACCCGCGGCGGGCAATTTGGGCCGCCGCCTCCGGGGATGTATGTGCAGCCAGATGGTCCTGAGGGAGTGGTAGGACCCTTGTCAAGAGATTGCAGGTTCAGGTGTTTCTTGGTATTCAAAACCCTACCAGCTAGGTTTGGCTGAACATGAAATATAGTAAGAAGAAGAAGCAGTGCCAAGACAACGTTGAGAACCCTCATGGTGTGTGTTTGAAAACAGGAGTCTGCAAGACAAATTAAATAGTGATGAAGCATCTCACAGTTGATGGTCGTATTTATACTAGTAGTCGTTTGACTTATATGAGCGGTGGTGTAATTGTAATTACCTGAATCAGGAAATAATATGATTTTTCATTTGAAATTATTGGAATTTAGGGGTTTCTTTGGTACCCTATGAAATTCAAGGATACAAGTACATTTTAATTATTTGTGGATAAGAATGAGTCACATATCTTACTAATCTAAGATTTTTAAAATTTATCAAATCACAATCATTGATCACACAAAAAACACTAGTACCCAATAGGTTCCGAAACAAAAATCTTGAATTTATTATAAAAAATTATTTGAATTTATTTGATTTATTGATACATTAAATTTTGTATTTGGAATGATTAGACAAACTAAATTGATTTAGAAATCAATTTTTACATTTAAAATATATACTAGATTGTGTTCGTAATGGTTAAAAAAATGTAATTGATGAATTGATTTGATTTGTATTTAAATTTTAAAATCAAATCAATTTCACTTAAATCTCATGGAATTTGATAGAGTCTCGAAAACAAAATAAATAAATCATATGGATTTACAAATTAGATCATTATTTCTATATTTTAAACATTCAAAAAACATTCATATTATAGAATATTATAACTTATGGTTTATTTAATATATTTACCAATTAATTTTTGACTATTGACTATACTAATATTTAATTATTATCCTATAGTATTTGAAATTTTTACATGATGACCGATCGAATTGGTCATATGCATGGAACTCGTGTTGTATAGAGTTTTTTATGTACTTGAAAAGTGAGTCCACGGTTTCCCTTTACTTTTTCCACATTCTTAATCTTATCCACGTAATTGATGCAAGATATAGTAGCCTAATTGAATAGAGATATTGAGAAGGATTTGCACGAATGATAGTTGATTTAATCTAACAAACAAGGTTGGCAATTGTTTAATACTTGCTCTCCTTGATTATTGAGTCTTCGTTTGAGTGGAAGCCAAGGAAGCATATGGTCAATTTTTAGAAATTTCTCGGCACCGCAGTTAATATATACGTTATTACCATACGACAAAGGCATAATAATTTAATATTTAATATAAAAACTCTTAAGTGATGGACTTTAATAGGTGGGGATATTTCCATCAAGCTACGGGGCTTCGTCACGCAAACAGAATTTGCATACGCAACCATGCAAATGCCTGAAAGCTACCATGAGTAATACACTTCATGACTTCATCCAAATTACTAAGCTGTTCCACAACATGAAAATATGAAGTTGGTCAAATCCTACGTACCAAACATACGATCATTCGCAAGGCCAGAAAATTCGGTGTGGTCGCAATTCATCGCATATCTGGCTTATTTAAGAGTGGACATGTGGCGAGAGACTTGTGATACGTATGATGATGGGCTTTTTTACCAAAAAAAATATAAAAAAAATGATTAATTATATATGTGCATCGGTTTTTATATTATTTACCCTGATTTTTTAATTATACCAATATGTTTGACAGTTGAACATTCTATATTATTTCACGTTTAGCAGTGTAAAATATTAGTGTTGTATGTGCTCAGGGCTATCAGACATAAATTGGTTAAGTCGTTTATGGTTTAGGAAATGCTCAACAATCAAACATTTTATGTATCCACAAGCTGCTATATAAAACATCTCCCAGATGAATACTGGGTGAGAAGTAAATGTGAGGAAAAAAATTTATCTGCTGAGTGAGTACTGGAAAAAAATGGCAGGGAGGCTTTTTATGGTTGTTCATTATAAGTGTAAGATAATTCAAAACTCATAAGATGAAGTTCAGTTTTGCCATCAAAATCCACAACTTGTTAGTGTTTGTTTATCTATGACTCTTTCTGAGCTTCAACCCAAAATTGTTCACAAGTTAGGAGCAAGAAACAAGCAAACAATTCAAATAGTGTATTAGCTACTATGTTGATTGCTTAAGGTGTAGTTCGGTATGGAAGTTGTAGTATTAAAAGTGACAATGATTTGAGGATTATGTTTGATTGTCATAGTTAATTTCCTGACCTTCATATTATAGAGATTTTCGCAGCTTTACGAGAATTGCAGGTAAGCTCCGATGGAAGCACTCCCGTTCAAGTATTTGATGGATTGTCGTTAGCTTAACCTTCCTGGATAATTTCAATTCCAAGTTCAATGATCAATGAAAACCTTGAAGAAGTAAATGAGGAAAATGTGATGAGTGGCCCAACCCTAAGAGAACTGGCAGCCGAGGTTAGTTGAGAAGTTCCACTTGATAATCCAATTGCAAGATATGAGCCTTATAATGAACTAGGTTCTAAAGAGAAGCTGAATGACAGTAAAATTTTATTTAAAGTTTTAGTTGTGAATTATTTTTTTTCTATAACTTATATGATTAAGTTTTTGGTATTGTCTAAGGTCTGAATTGTTTAATTATTTATTGATGAAGAATGTCAATGCTCACTTCCATTGTCAAATATGAATTAATTTGTTATATTTTTCAATTATTTATTATTAAGTTAATATTTAATATTATTTAAATCCTTAATTGTGAAGTAGTGCAATATTTTTTATGTCAGTGGTCAATGAAATAATTTAAATTCTTGTTCATGTATTAATGTTAATAATTTTTATTATGAAGTGTGTGTGGTTAGTGTAACGCCCCGATTTTTCTGTTAGAGTGAAAATGACCAAAATGCCCCTGAGGTCATTTTCAGCCCGGAATTTGAGGAAAGCGGTCTTGGCAAGTACTCGAAGGGCAAACTCAATGTTGGAAGGATTAGAAAACTTATGTACCTTCCCGGGATCGAAAATCTCGTTGAAGTTTTCAGTCAAAATGACCAAAACGCCCTGCGGTGTTTTACCCGCTTGCAAGTCTTAGGATGAACCCAAAACTTCTCCAGATGGTTTTAAAAGGCGTTTTTATGTATTCTATGACCTCAGTTTTAATTTTTGAAGTCCCGGGCAAAATTAGTGCAAAATTACGGTTTTGCCCCTAATTTCGTATTTTTACGCTTAATCGCGTGATTAAGCAAACCTAAGCAATATTAGGCTCTAATCGAAGGTTAATTAATTTCCTTAATTAATCTAGAGTCAAAATAATTTATTAAAGTTGATTAAAACCAAAAAGTACTTAATTACAACCTAAAATCATATTTTAATTTTATGACACCTAGTCATAGAATCTTGAATAGTGTTTTCTCTTTCCAATTCCTTAAATCATGGAATTGTGTTACACATTGTTTATTCATAAATGAGTTTTAAATTCTTTAATGATGTATGAGCACTCCTAAACTTGTCATAAACTCCCTAAATCACATTCTTAGTTACCTAAACTTAAGCTTAATCATTCCTAACCTTGTACCTAAGCTAATACACATCTAAACCTATCATTAACACACAATTAAATGGTCAAACCATCCTCCCACTCTGCTGTCCCAAGCTGGCCGAAGCCTCACCTCCTCCATATGCATCACATGTTCAATTTTTCAACACTCCAAGGCCATACCTCAAGTCACATACACTATACCTTGTCATAACTTTCAATCAAGCTTGAATTTCCACATGAATAAATAATTAAAACAACCCATTTTTCCCATTTAATTGTGGCTGGAAAAGTTCCAGCCATGCATTATTTCTAGAAGCCTAATTTCATAAAAATTTGATAGGAAATTAACTCACATCAAGCCATACTTTGTGGCATAGCTTCCATACTTCAACCATGCTTAAATGACCTTGTGTAAGAGATATTATTCTCTTCCTTTTCCCTCCAAACCACACGGCCACACCCTCCCAATGTGAGCTCCATGGTTTTGTTTTTCTATAAATAGGATGCTTGTGTTAGCCTTGTTGCACCTTGAAGCATTTGCAAAGTTTAGAGTTTTAGAGTTGTCTTACTAAGCTTTTCCTTCTCTCAAAGTTCTAAGAGCTCTTTCTCTTCATCTTCATCCTCTTCATTCTTCCATCACATAATCACCTCATAACCTTAATCCATCACCTCATAACCTTAAACCATTCTCAAAGCTTTCAAACACTCAACCTCAAACACAACTTCACTCAAAACACATCTCCTTTCCTTTTCCTTTCCTTGGCCGAAATCATCATCACCATCCTAGGAGGTGTTGCTCATCTCATTTCCATCTTCAAGATCAAGCTTTTATCTTCATCACTAGGTAGGGATTTGTTTTCAAACTTTATTTTGCTCAAGAAAGTGTTTTTCTCTAGTTTTCTCTTGGATTCTTTTTGAACTTTCCTTTGTCTTTCCTTTCCTTTCATTTTCGGCCATGAGGCCTTGATTTGAGCATGATAGCTTGATGATGAGAGTTTCTAGATGATGACATTATGTTCATCTCAAAGAAACCTCTAAAGCTTGAGTTTTCCTTTTCTTACAACTTCATCTATATGTTATCTAGCTCACATGGTTTTCCAACTTAAGAAAATTAATCTAAGGATTTCTAAAAGCCCAAGCCTACCCTTGTCAACCTTAAAGTTGGCCGGCACGTTCTAGAGATTTGTCTCTAGATAGGGGTTTTGGGTACTTAATAAAGAACTTGATGTAGCTTCACTTTCTTTCTCTTTTATATGATTTCCGATTCTTGTGTTGTGATCTTTGAGATGTTGTATGGGGTTATTATTTTGTTAAAGTCTTAAATGAGCTCTAGTTAAACATAAAAATGAAACTTGCATCATGTTTACTTTAAGCTTTGCATATCATGTTTATTTCCTTGCTATCACTAAATCCCAAGATAATGAATGAACTTGCATTATCATGTTTATGTTTCAAGCTTTGCATTATCATATTTATATTTCAAGTCCTCACCTAAATATCAAAGATAATAATATATTGCACCACATATTTATTTTATGCTCTCACTTTACTTTCTAGCAATAACTAAAATAAGTGCATGAGCATGTTTATTTTTATGTCATCACTTTAATGATTCTAGAGCTCAAAGACTTGCCCAATGATATCTCAAACAAAGGTCTAAAACATTTATTTCCTATGGTTCATATTTCGGCCCTATGAGGCCTTAATGTTTTCAAGTATTGAAAACTATGTTTGATAATTTTTCTAAACTTATATGAGTATAAGGAATGCGTAGAACTAAGCGTTATGAATTTAGGACCTCTTGAGATGAAAATAATATAGCCACTGCCCTATTAAGTATTTTCATGAGTTTAGATGATAAAAGTGTTCATGAAAGAGTTTTAAAGTTTTTAAAGGTTCCAAGAGAAACTAGTATTTTATGTGCTTTAGAAACTATGATTCAATGCCTTTAAATGGAGTTTCTGTTTCGGTTCTGCCTTGCTATGTTTGGCCACTGTATGAGCTGTGTTAATGATGTTAATATGCTTATGTTTGGGTAATAATTATGTTAAGACTCATATGTGAAAGATAGGATAAGTTAGGAACTAGAAAAGAATTAATTTGAGAGTTCTAGATCCCTTAAAGATTTATTTTTCTGGATTCTGTCCAGCAAAGTTTAGATTCAATAATCATGGTTTTAAATTAGTTTATATGTGTAGGAATGACTCATAATTGGTTTAGGACTTAATCTTGAAACCTTAGGAGCAAACCGAACTTAGAAAGGGTCATTATTGTGACTTCTAGGTACCCGTAAAGTTAGTATTTTGATTTCTGCACTCTTGAGGTTTAGAGATGTTCTTGACCATAGGGTGAGGTGAGAAATACTTAGTTATAACCTTATAGGTTCCCAAGAGACTAGGTGTTGATGATCAATAACTTAGAATGCGAGATAGAGATCTAAACCGTAATTTCTAGAACTCCGTAATCACATAAACATAAAGCTGTCCAAATTCTGCTTAGTGCCATTTGGATTAGTTCTCGAGCATAAAATTTGTATAACTCATTAATTGTCAAACTATAGGTGTATAAAGAAGTTAAGGATAATGTTAGAACAATTAATTTGCAAGTTTAAGACTCATAAGAATCGAAGTTTAAAACACTATGAGTTATAACATATCATGAGCTTATGGGGATGATTGTTAGATATGACTATGTGATGGTGTTTGTGTGAAAGTTTTATGTGACGAATGTTATGAGAAAGTTTCATGTGATGATATATATGTTATGAGAAAAAGCTATATGAGAATGCATGATAAAAATGAATATGATAAATGATGAGGTAATTGTGATTTAATACTTATGAGAATATAAATGTGACACGACACTGAGACGCGCTTCTCCTGGGTGACACCGATTCGGCCGAGCACCCCCAGGAGGAGACAAATCCGTGAGGGTATGTGTAGATGCAGCCTGCCAAAGCGGACAAATTGCGAGGCCCACGTGGCTAGCAAAGCGTTTCAAAGAGGAAATGATCCTAGAGAGGAGATCCTTATTTGCCCCCTAGCCCGTACTTTAAGTCGGGATTATGTTTATGTTTCGCTTATCATAGGATAAGTAAGAACTAGTGACGACTAGTTAAGGTATGAGCTCATAACCTAGAGAAGTTTTAGGGCGGCCCCAAGAGATGAAAGTTAAAGTTAACAATGTCACATAAACTATACTTGTACCAATGTTATAATGTTTCCTAGTTATTCTATTGTTTGGTTTACCTTATGATGCATTCATATCATTAGTATATTTCTGCTTAAGTTATAAAGACGCATTATAAAATATGACGAACCTTGGATAAAATACCTCTTTGGAAAAACCAACTTAAAAGGAATTTGTATGCATGCACACCTTTTAGAAATAAACCCAAGGTTCCTGAGGATGTGACGATGACACCTAGGTAGGGATAACCCTACTGAGAATTCTTTTAGAAAGATTCTCATTCCCTCTCTCTTTTCTTCCGTCATATCTTCAGATGGCGACGTTCGTACTCTTCATCGACACCCCGGTATGGGAGCTGCACCATGACCCGGCACTCGGGTCATACCATTTTGAGGGTCGCTTTGTCGCCGAGTATTCATGTTCATGGGACGACCCTTCGCGAGCACCGTGCCGAGCTACGGCTTCACCCCGACTGCTCCTTACCGTCATAACGGGATTTTTGAGCGGCGAGACCACGCGATGAGCAGATCCTCCGCATGGAGCCCGAGACATCAGCGAGACGCGAGTACCAGTATGTGCCGCGCCCCGATTTCTGGAGGCGGACCCATCCGAGGACCCGCCATCCCATATGTACGGTTGGAGCTCGGCCCGCTCCTCCACCGATGAGGGTGGGAGTGAGAGGCGGTGGTCCAGCCAAGGTTGGCTCGACGGCCATCTATGCGCCCTCGCGCGGTGGACATGCCAGATGATGCGCTCGACCACTCCCTCCGAGATTCGCCAGTGGATCGACTCGACCCCACAGTATTCGGACCAGCAGGAGTAGTCATAGGAGGGGTAGTAGTTAGTGCACACACACGCCACATAGTAGAGGACAAACCTTCTTTTGTATATGAGGTTGTCTACTTTAGGTGCACATGGGTATGGGTGTAGTTTCTCTTGTATTTGCTTTTTATGATTTCCTTGTATTGCGTTTCAGTTGTATTTTGCTTCATGATGTATCAAATAGTCCTGCCTCTTTGGGTAGGCACGTTATATATATATATATATATATATATCTATGTTTCAGTTGATGTTCCCATAACATGATGTGTTTCTTATGCTTTGCTTATATGTTTCGCTATGATTCCCCTTAAGTTTCGTGCGTGGCTCTCACTTTGATTTTAAATTCCAAAAAGAAAAATTTTACCCATATTTCCGCCAAGTATTTTTCTAAGGAAAAGATGAGACCAAGAGGTAATATTCTAAAGATTAATCTAAGTACATACTAGTAGTCTTGGGTTAAGATTTAGGGTGTTACAGTTAGTTTATTATTCAATACAATTAATTGATTACTTACATTGAATATTATGATATTTTGATTTTACTTGAAACTCTTCAGTGCCGCATGACAACGATGATGATGAAATAATATCTCCTACACAGAGCCAGCCTTTGACACTATCTCTTGTGCGATCTGAAAGTCAACGGATAGACCATTATTCAAGTTTAAATATAGAAGCAACACAAGTGATAATGAATGCTATGTTTAGGGGCATTATCAATAATGGGAATATTATGCAATTATATGGAAAGCACCCTTTGCAGGAAGGGCAGCAGTTCCCAAATAAAGAATCTGTGCTACTTTCAGTTATAAAAAGCACCCTTTCACACTACTTTTCTCCCACTGCTTTTCCAACTTTCTTACCCTTTTTTGAGTAAAAAACAAAAGAAAGAAACTGGTCCACCATGCAAGTGATTCCGCTTTATAGGGGCCCAACGCTAATTCATCTGGCTATGCACCATTTGAATAATATGTTTGGATGTCAGTTGTTTTATAATACAGCTGACAAGTAGTTGTTTTAGTAGTCTAATGTAGTTTGATTGCACTTACTAGATTGCACATCCAGCCGTTTTAACTACTAACACGCACAGTAATTCGCTTGATAACCAAATGTATTACGGAACTTAAATCAATTGACTGTAAACTGTATTGCTATAATTCAAAAAATAATGTACATCATAAATAATATCAAAATCGATAGATATTTGTATTTAATCTTTTTTATTTTTTTATTTTTGGTAAAAAAACATATATGATGTTACAAGTTTAAATCTCATGGCTCGTCACATACCCATAAAATATAATTAATAAGGCTTAAATATGTCTTCAATTTATATAAATAAACAAATTTTTATTTTGGTTCATGAAAATTTTTTTTAGCTTCAATTCAAACATTTCTAAAACTATTTAGTTGTAGTCAAAGTCACTACACTATCTATGTTAAACATTGAAATGACTAATGGAAGCTCAAGTTATTTAATCATGCATGACAACCAGCAATTATAAGTAAGAAGGAATAAAACCAAATAATTTTTAAAATATTTGGATCAAAACCAAATCTACTTATTTTTTGGAGAACAAAATCATATTTAACCCTAAAAATCATTTTGGATTGTAGATTTTTTTTGTCATAAAGTTGCATTTCAACAAAATCCAAATACAAGAAGAACCAACCACTTCGTGGGCTATTATAGCTTGATAAAAAGACATAAATCTCATAGTTCATGACCCAAAAAAACAGCTTATAGTTGAGGTACAGCATTGGGCAAACCTTTGCTTATGGCCTATTTGATTTGAGTTTTCAATTTTCAGTTTTCTAGAATTTATGAAGGAAAAATTGAAAATTCTGAAAGAAAAATTTCAGTTTTCACAATTTTCAGTTTTTTTTTCACAAATTCTGAAAAACTGAAAATGAAAACTGAAAACTCAAACCAAACAGACCCTTAGTTTTTTTATTTTATATTCATATTTTTTATTTTAATTAAAAAAATACTAATATATTTAGTTTTTGATAAACAAAAATATAACGTAATTTTCAATTTGCCTCCCGTTTTTAAGATTTCATGAAAGAAAAATAAAAAATAAAAAAGACAACAAAACTTTTTATTTTCATTATTTCCTTTACAAAATTCTAAATACAAAAGATGAATTAAAAACAATGTGATATTTTTAGAATTAAAACTAAAAACTAAGAATAAAAATAGAAACCCAAAAAACCCTCATGTAAGAAAAGTGTCTTTTGCCAGAACCTCATCTAAAAGATTAGGTCTTTTGACACACCAATCCTGCTATACATTCCAAAAGTTTAACCAAACATGACATAACCTTAATTGATATGGAATAGATCTTTCTGGAGAAAGTGTAATCGCAAAGAATAAGCTTACACTTCTTTCGGTTTTTGGTCAATGAATGGAGCAACCCTGGGTAATGAAAAAGAATAAGGGCCTAGGCGGCATGTGGAGATCCAATCTCGGATATCGTTATCAAATCCAAAAAGATTACGTTGGTATATATCTAATTTAATAAGACACTAAAAAAGTAAATGGCTGTTGGATCCAAATGAGCCGAAATTTGTGTTTCTGTTGCACATTATGCGTTTGTGGTGCTTGCATATATAGTAGTAGACATGTAGTTGGTTTTATTGATATGTTACCATACAAGTAGGGGTTTGGCAGTGTTTTATGGTAAATGTTCCTTTCAAGTGATAGCTATGCACTTGTATAATTGATGAGTGTTGTGATAGTTAAATCATTAATTTCTACTTAATCTTCTATATTATCCATTCACTTATAAATAAATTCTCAATCATTACTTAAAAAATGTATGAGAAATACTTAAGTGCATCGAGAACAAGAGAAAATATTTGCTCTGATTTATTTATTAATTGACACATGAATCTTACGGACTATTATCGTCTCTTACTTTCTCTATATTTTTAATGTAATAGCTAATTTGTCAACCAATAAATGGAGTAGAGCAAATATTTAGTTTTAGTCTAAGAGCACATAAGAATTTCTCTATCTCCCGAGAAAAGATCATTGATCAAAATTTCAAATTGATACTTGAAGAATTGTGAGACATCAATTTAGTCCTCAAAAGAATTATAATATCAATTTGGTTCTTGAAAATTTTGTGATAGTAATTTGGTCCTCCAAATATTAAAAGTTATTTTAAGTTAATCCAAAAGATCAAAAACAAATACTGGATTAACTTGAAATAAATTTTAATTTTTCAAAAATTAAATTGATGTCACAAATCTATCGAAGACCAAATTAATGCCCTCACAACTCTTTCAAGAACTAAATTAATATCACAAATCTTTTAAGGACCAAATTGATGTCCTATATCTCTTTGGAGAACCAATGTGAGATTTTACTCAAAGGATCATTTATGAAGTTAATGAACTCCCTGGATAGCAAAGTATACTGTTAGTGGTCACAGCTGCAATTTACCCATGTTTTTGAACTAGTTGAATTTTAGCTTCACGCAAAGAAGTGAATGTCAAAGTCTAGGTGCTTAAATACTTGGAACCTGAAATGATGACTAGGTTCCGAGTCATGTAAGTGGACTTAGAATTCATAATGAAGCACAGTTGTCAAAGATGGACAAATGTGTAAGCAGACTTTGAATCCAACAAGGCCTCTGAGATCCTGGAAGCTAATTCAGTCTGACAAAAGATAGCGCACAACGAAAAACTAAAAATTTTCAATGAGAGAAGAACTATAGACTCATCACAAAGATTTTTTCTAAGGAAAAGTTGAGAATGGATTAAACCAAGTCTCACCATATTCTTGACACATTCATCTTGCAATAGTTACCATAAAGATAGTTATACAACTTAATTAACAATTCTGACAATGTTGGTTGATTTTTTAGTGTTCAACGTTCACTCTAATGCATTATTGTCGGTTTTATAATTGTGTGGTAAAATTTTTCCTTAATTTTAAATGATACTCTTTTATCAAAGGGCTTTCAAAAACCCTTGATTGAAAAAGTAATAGTAATGAGGCCAGTCAAACTAGGTGTATATAATCCAACAGCTATAAAGTAACTCTTCTCTCCGCAGAAACATGGACAAAGCAATTTCCATAAATTTAAGTTCACTTGTCACGAATTCAACGAGGGCAATTGTGTAGTAGATTTGGATAGAAATCACATGTCTCCAAATTATATCTCATTTTCTGTTTGCTCAATCATTTATTGATACATAAGAGATAATATTATATATTTAGTAATTGTTGTAAATTTTTAAAGGCAAAAATTATTTTAGCCCTCTAAAATACATAAACACCCAACACCTTAAAACAAATAGGGAGGAAGATGAGAAGGGAGAATAAATGGCAAATAAATGAAAATATAAATCCCATATGTTTTTTATGAGATATATTTAGGTGTTTGAGATTTTAGTGTTGAAATAATATTCTTTATTTTAAATATTTTTTAACTTAAAAATAATTGGAGGTCCAAAAACCTATTTCCATCTATTAGATTTCACTCCATCAGGCAATCAGCCTCGTTTTTGCCGGGCGTCGTACCTGCTAGATAATCCACCTGTAGGTAGTGCATGGTACACCCTTGAGTTAATGCCTTGGGCCAAATTCTTAAGCATGGAACTAAAATTGGGGGATGCATGCGATGATACGCTTATGTTACTATGAACAAAGGGTTCAAAGTTCAAACCTCATGGCGATTCATCCATAATCCAAGAAGACCAAGACATCTATAATTTCATAAAGAAAAGATGGAAGCAAATAATTCAAACACTGTTTACAAAATGTTTTGCTTATGCTTATCAAGAGATTGCAACCTCACTCCAATCTAAATAGAACCAACAATGCCCCCAAATACATTATTACATTTCTTGGTGCCCACTCCATCTTTTTCCCTCTAATGACCATTTGAGGGCCTGAATACAGTATAACCATTGCTACCACATCCCATATTTGAGTAATCTGGATAGTATGAAAAACCATCATTGTCCGAGTTTCTCATACCTGGATACAGCAGATGGGAACCAGCCACCCGCCATTGGTTAGGAATCAACCCATCTACCTGCCCGTTAACGTAAGGCATGCCACCCATCTGTGGAATAAAATCCCCCAGTGAATCAAAATGCCCGCCAGCAGAGCTATACCCTCCTCGAAATCCATTATCATGATGGTAACTCCGTGAGCGCTCGAACCTGCAAGAACTGCTTGAGGATCCCACATCATCATTTGCACCCAAGTCTCCAGGAAAAGTGAACTGTCTATTTAGAAACTGTGGTCCACTATTCGGAGGCTGGAATACTGAACTCGCCTTTGTCGTCCTCGCAATGCCATGTTCATCATCAAGCAGGTCATTTATGATATCAAGGTGTGGGAACTCATCCACCAACAACCCTTGGTTCTGACGCCCAGAAGTACAGGCTGGGAACTCAGTTGACAAGTCACTCATAGATCTACTGTGTACTGGCCTGCACAAGTCATGGTTTTGAGCATCGTTAAGGCCTGTGGAGGGTCGATCAAATTGCATGCTTCTGCTTGCTTCACTTTGAGAACTTTGAATCCACTGGGGACCATTCTGTAAAACATCCCGTGTAATCATGCCAAAGGGAACACTAGACTGGCCAGCACTAGAGTTCCTTCTATCCGAGCCATGGGATAAAAATATTTGTGATGATACCAATGGAGACGGTTGAGAATAGCCAGGAGATGGGTTTACCCCGGAACTTGAGGAGCTGGAATGGGTCAGATTGGCAGCAGTCGAGGTCACATGGTTCCCCATTATCACATTTCTGTAGGATTGAGGAACATAACTATGAGTAGCAGGTGAGGGATCAGGACCCAACCGGCCAGCTGCACTCACTGAGCGTGAAAGTGGGGGAGCTGTTTGAACCATAGAGACAACAGGAGCTGTTGGCCTGCTGGGACCAGGAACTAAAGGAGCAGTAGAAGGTCTTGACATCATAGGCACTTGTGCCACAGATCTTTCAGTCAATCTTGCAGTTGAAGTCTTCAGAATCTCGGTCTTGGACACAGATGTTACTTGTGATGTGGAAGTCAAGGGTGAAGATGCATCTTTATCAGTCTGTTGGAAGCCACATGAAGATGTTTTCCTGACATGAACACTGCTGACAGGACTCATTGGTGAGGGCGGCACTGCTGATGTTTTTCTAACAGGACCTACTGGTGAGGATGGCACTGCTGATATATTCTCTTTCCGTTGGCTTTCATTGTCAATGGGTCTCTCTATTGCAACTTGGTCTTTGCTGTCCTGTTTCTGTTGTAGTGTAGGAATCTCCTCTACCTATCAATAAAAAAAGCAAATGCCAATAACATCAAGCTCAACTTGAAATAACAACAGACAGATTGAGGCTTGAATAATCATGAACCTTCAGCTAATAATAAGACTAATAACCTTAATATTCCAACACTTCCCCTCAAACTTGAGCTTACTCAGCTTCAAGATTGACAGAATTAGCAAACTAATAAACAGAAAACAGAACACCAAGAAACAACTAAGGGTATGTTTGTGAGTTTGGATTTCGAAGGAAAAAAGATGAGAGGGGAAGACTTGTAGTGCAAAATTATATTACAAGTACTCCCCTCCCCCCTTCCCTCCAAAACCCAAACTCACAAACATACCCTAAGAAAAGAGTCACGAGGATGAAAATATCTTGACAAGGGAGGTACAGAAGCTTTACTTTGGCTTAGCCTTAGGCATTCATTGATAGTGTAAGGAATGCAACGCCTCATATTTTTCTTTTTTCCACAAAAAGTATCTTTAAGAAGCCATTATAATTTTCACAGCTATGCGGCCACAAGGAAAGACAGTGGAAACAAGATGAAATATATATATCTTTTTTCCCACGATTACTTCAAGTCCCACGCATACCAATATTTAAATAAAATAGGTATATAGAAATGCCACCGATTTGATCCGAGACTTGCAAATTCAAATTATCTTCATTTATTTGCAGGTGGAAAATAAATAAGGAAAAACAAAGGTTCTCATTCATCTTTAAGACCCTCGTATATCTTGAAATTATTCTGAGAGAGCTAACTACTTTAGTACTTCTGCTCCTCCTCAATTTGGAAAGAGGCTGGTAAAATTATTAGAGAATCTAAGATGAGCAGGCAACACTTCAATGCAAAAGTTTAAGAATGGAGGAATGTAATAGACAAAAAAGTAACACATTCAACAAGGTTTGACAATTATTTCCAACAAGGATCAAAATCAGACCACCTTTCTGACAACATGCTGCTCAGCCCACTTCAACCGATCCCGCAAGGAGATGGCAGCACCCTCAGACTCAGATTCCCCAACCTTACCACTTCCAGACTCACTGTTAGTATCCACAGCATCTGCAACAGAACCAGATCGACGACTATCCATTTCATTTGTCCAACTATCCACCTCATGAGATGCTTTGCCTTGGCTCTTAGCTCTACAGATATGAAGTGCCAAATCAAATTAACACGACCCATAATTGATAGCCATCCACACTAAAGAAACATTAAGCTATATATGTACCTGCTAGGTGACTTTTGGACTTTATAATTTGAAAAGGAGGCACCCTTGTAGGGGTCATTCGTGATTACTGATGGCACCGAATCAGTTGAACATGTTGAAGAACTATCATCTATCACTGAACTGCTCCTTTTATTTGACATTCCATTTTGCATTGATGAATCACCAACTATGCCATTGTTACAAGCCTCAGCTGGAGGATGAGCTTCAGATGCATCAGTATCCCAACTAACAGGACTAGCATCTCTATCTTCTGAATCAGGTTGAAGTATTTCAGTGACTCCATCCACGGAGTCAGACACATCAGAAATGTCTTCGACAGCATCGGGCTTTCCAGACAGAGTGTGAGGTTCATCCATATTAGAATCCTTTTTCTCATCAGCAGCAGTGTCTTCTTGGTTCTTGCCATGAGCAGCCATAGTAGTTCTCTCATCCCTCCCTTTATCCTTTCCTTTCCGATTGTTCCGTTTTGGTTTGGCCTGTAATGAAAAGAAAGGAATATCAGTCAGCAATTAAATGGGAAGTCAACAAACTCCTTTGAGAAGCCCATGCACATTACATCCTCTAAGGCGTGTTCGGTTTGATTATTTTGAGGGGAAATAAATGCTTATTTTTCAAAGGGTTAAATGCATTTTTCTCCCCTGGATTCTATGCCCTATGCAATTTAGACCCTCACTTTTTAAATGTGCAACGCGACTCCCTATGGTTTTCAAATTGTGCAAAATAGCCCTTCTATTAAACAGACATCCATTTAGTCTGTTAAGTGCCCACGTGCCAGTCACGTGACATAATTTCTGGACAAAATTACCCTTGTCATATTCCCTAACCCTAATCCACATTCAAAACCCAAAAGCCAAAACCTTCTAAGAGACCCACTCATTGCTGCTAGATGACACAACCGGCAACACTGAACCTCCACCGGCTGATGCTAGCAGAGAAGCACTTCGGCTGTTGACTAAGAGAGGGACCTGGCCGCGTGCTTGAGAGCTACTACCACGCAAAGCACGGCCAACACCACACTGGGAGCTGATGCAGTTGTCGTCGCTGCAAGGAGTCCTATCGCGGTCACCTCCTCCTTTGGTCAAGGGAGTTGTGCAATTGCCATCTTCGTCGCGTGTGGAACCTGAATTGTCGTCCACCTCAAGTCTTAGTCACGGTGATGTCACCACCATCCTTCTCCTTCTCTCTTATGCCACCACTGGTTGCCGCGCAGGTTAGGGCTCTGGCTCGGATGTCTCCTAGCAATTCAGATCTCCATCGCGGCTTCTCGGAGCTCCATCGCCATTGTTCGTATCCTCGTTGCTCCGATCAAAGTTGTCGTGACTCAAGAGCTGGTGGTGTTTTGTGTCGGAGACGCCACACAAGCCGTCGACCACCATTGCTCGAAGTGCCATCCACCACTTGTGACTCCGCCTCTACTCCTGTATCTAATGGTTCTAGTGAATTTAGATCTGCTTCATTAAGGCATGGATTTGCAGCTTGTGAACTTTTTTTGTATTTCATATGTTTGATTTGTTGTTGATTCTCCTATTTTTGAATCTGAATCCGGGGTTTTTTTTTTTAACATGACTTAGGGTTAAGGAATATGGCAAGGGTAATTTTGTCCAGAAAATATGTCACGTGACTGGCACATGGACACTTACCAGACTAAATGGATGTCTATTTAATAGAAGGGCTAATTTGCACAGTTTAAGAACTATAGGGGGTCGCATTGCACAATTTAGAAAGTTAGGCTCTAAATTGCACAAGGCATAAAGTCTAAGGCAAAGTTGTCAGAAGCGAGCTCCTATGCAGGAGCGGAAGGGGTAAGCAAGAGCGTAAAGCGTAGAAGCATAGCACGGAGCGTAAAGTGTAGGAGCGTAGAATGGATAATACATACGCATATACCAATACAAATAAGCAAAATTAGTCTTGATTAACATAGTAATACTCCAATTAAAAATGCAGTCACAACCCATAAGTTTTTGACATGATTTAAAACTAAAACATTAAAGAACACAACTCAAGTGTATCCAAGTACTAGAATTAAAAGACATCTAAAACATTAAACATTTGTTTCTTCACCTCATCAGGAACTGCCAAGCAAGCTATAGCATCTTTCTGTGTACCAGCCAAATGATGCTTCAATCTATAAATGCTTCAATGAAACACCTTTCCACAATAATTACATTTTATTTTCCTTGAATCTCCATCAATACAAGTCCCATAACTCCAAGCCACATCACTATTATTTCCCGGAGCATTCTTATTAACTTTTCTACCTACATATCCAGTCCCAGCAACACTCCTAGCTTCAGATTCAACAGAATTTCTACTATCCATATTAGCCCCTTCATTTGAAGACATTTTTTCTTAACCAAATCATACCTACTTAACAATCAATAAAAATATTTATACCAAAAAAAAAATCAGTACCAAAAAGACATTTTTCATAATCAACTAACTACATTTTTCAATTACCCACACCCAAAAAAAATTATTATGAATTGAAATTAAAAAAAAAAAAAAACCAGCAGAGTCAGTAAAGCAAATCAAATAAAGGAATAAACCCAAACTCAACAACACTAAACTCTCAGCCCATGAATCCCAAACTCACCTTTTCTCTCTCTCTTCAAAGATAGCAATGGAAGCAGAGCAAAAGCAGATGGGAAGCATTGTAGGGCGACGGCGGCGCGAGTGGCGCGGGGACGACACGGCGATTGGCGGGGCGGCAGTGGCTCTACTGGTGGGGCGACCGGGGGGCCGACTGGAGGGGGAGAGAACAGAAGCGCAGGTCGCGAACAGAAGCCCAAAGCCAACAAACAGAAAGGGTGTGCGTCGACAGGCAGCGTGCGTCGGTGGCGCAAGGCAGGCCAGAGGGGTGGCGACAGCGGGTCAAGCCCAAATTTTCTGGGCCAAACATAAGCGTGCGAAGCGTGCAAAGCAGCCGTTCCTACCGCTCTTGCGCTGTAGCACGTCGCTCCTCTCCGCTCCAACGAAAACGCACCCAAGGCCAGGAGCGAGCACGGTGGCCCGTTGTAAGAGCGTAACAGCATACACTCTTACGCTCCGGCGCGTGCTCTTGACAACCATGGTCTAGGGGGTAAAATGCATTTAACCCTTTTTTAAAGTTGTCTCAAGAGTAAGGTTTTGATTATAAAATATTTTGGACCAAAATTGGCTAATCCAAATACATTGTCAAAAAAAGCATGGATGACAATGGAAAATGGGGTGTCAATATAAACATTCTGGGAGGATTACAGTTTACAAATGCTGACAAAATATTACCAACCCAGGAAAATTAGCTGGAAGAGCGGTTATTGATCACCAATATTCGAACAGTGCTGAATAGGTCAGCCATACACGGACTAAACTAAACAGTAATTTGATTATTTATTCTTAAATCATAAATATTTATATCATAAATTAAAAAATTCAATAGAAAGTAACATAAGATAAGGCTTCTCAGCTCAAGTGCAAGAAGTAAGCTTATCAGCAGTTTGTTTTTTCTCATTACTTAGTCATTTTATGTTGTAAAATTATATCTTATGTATTATGTATTATTCGAGGTTATATCTTACGTATTATGTATTATTCGAGGTTTTACCCCTTGGTAAGTCTTTACGAACTCATCTGACTATCGTGTGGCATAAATGAACTTGGATGACTGCACTTTAACATTGATGGTTATAGGATTTAAAAAAATAAAAAAACACTCTTAAGAGCTATTGTAATAAGTTTTAAATTAACAATACTTCAGATACATCACAAATTAGATGACATCATCAACACCACATCAAATAATAGTCAGACATTGGCTGCATTTACTGAGTCTAGCTACTAGATAATTTGTCCCTTATCTCAAAATAGTTGTTATCTACAAGAATAATGTCTGGTGTACAACTAAATTGCACAACAAATGCACACCACACACCTGGCCACCGTTGGATGTGATGTGTGATCCCCACTCATCCCACTCATTAATCAAATCCAATAGCGATAAGGTGTGTGGTATGCATTTGTTATGCAATTTAGTTATACACCTAACATCACTCTATCTACAATGCATGTTCTGCAGTTTAATTATCCTCTATAGTGAAATTTATGAGAACGATTTAATCTAGCCACTCTACACCATATTAACAAAAAAATCTCAGACAATTGCATTTCAATCTCTGACAAATAATCAAATAACCCCATTTATTAACAAGAGAATCAGACAATGCAGTACCATCCGTAAATCAACATTTGGACACATGGACATCTAAAGATCCCTACAATGTAGTTTCAATGAGTTACAGACCTGTTTTTTCTTTGACTTCATGTTGACCCCACGTTTTGCTCTCTGATCGCTTTCAGCTTGCCATGCAGCCTCTTCTTCACGAATGAGCTCTTCTTGTCTCTTTAGTGCAACAGCTTCCTGGTAGGCAACCTCAATTTTATTGCTGCACCAATGAAATAAATAGATAAGAATTAGGATATCTTAATCAATCCATATTTAATACTAACATGAAAGGAGTACCAATACAAAAAAATGAGCTGTAAATGTGTAGTAAAAACATCTCCCATACGTGTTTTCTATATGAGCTCCACCATTTGAAAGTTTTCAATTTTTCAATACTCGCAACATTTTCTAAATCTGCGAGACGGCAACATCACAAATAACAGGAAATTCAGGTTCGTTGATACAAGGGTAGGTTGTATTTCATTATGCCTGCTTGGCAAGTGAGCAGTTGAAGCAACTCAAAATTAAGACTGAATTGTGCGGCAAAATCAGCTGCACCCTCTGTTGAACACAATTGTAGAACCTTGGCCAAAAAGTAAAAGCAACACACAGGCCAGGTCACTAGAGGATTCACAACAACTCGTTCACTTTATGTATAAAGCACTAAATGCTCCTGAGGATAAACCTCCAGGGAACCCAAATTCATGATTGCAAAATCATCTGTAACAATTGGCTGTCAAGCTACTCCTAGCTACGTATCAGACGTAGTCTCGTGGTAAATTGGGAATTAAGTCAAATAAGATGTCCTTTTCACATTCAATACATCACAAATGCCACACTCAATACAGCAAGTAAGCAAGTTGCACAGACTAAAGCTTCAGAGATTGATGTCATCTGCCAGAAACAAGAATGTTTGTAGTGAAGTTGATAATCGATTATTTCTCATCAACCATGAAAGACCATGTATCCTTACAAGATAAAAGAGATAAACTAAGGTTCCCAAAGAGAATTGCATGCAATCCTGAAAGAAACATTAAACACAATCTTGCAAATCAAAGAGGATACCCAAGGCAGCTTATTGGCATGATGTCTGAAATCAATAGGTGGCACGCCATGAACTCATAACCGCTTAGAAGATATATACCATCAAAATCACAACATATCAAAATTCAAAACCAACTGAGAAAAATTATGGGAGTCTAGGTCCAAGTGATTCTCACAAACAAATAACATCCATAAACGCAGGAGCCAAAAAAACATAATTCAATAGGTAGTTCAAACCAAAAAAAAGGGGAAAAAAAGCAAGTATATGAACAAGCAATTAAGCTAAGAAACACGAAAAGCACGGAACTAACTGCAAAAATATTGCACAAACTACCTGAATATATGGGCAAGGACAAATATTTCTAAAGTTCTACGACCCAATTCTGTGAGACGCCTTTCATCACGCTCTATAGAATCTTTATTGATGTCCTCTCCAGAGTTTCCATCCTGCAAAAATAGTGAAACAAATCTCTTATCAATCACAGGGATTCCAAAACTATAAAGCCCACCAGTACCACATCTGTACCCTTCTTTGCACTTATAATCTGCAAGTTTACTTAAGATACAATTCTACAGCTGTAATATATTTAGGCAACTCTAACTAAGCTAAACTTATTTCTAAACTATATATTAAATAGTAAAGCATGCACTATCGTCAATATCAGTAGGATAACAGATCTAAAGAAATATGACAGAAAAATAAGTCTGAGTTCAAAATAAGTTCAAATTGCAAAGGAACTGCAGATATTTATTTTCAGGCTGAAATTGTGGATGCACTAATACAAAAGTATTTCATGGTTCAACTCTAAGCATCCTAGCTCCCTATGTTGAACAAAACGGGTTTTAAGAATCACAGGGAAAATATCCCTATTAATATTGAAGAAGCATATCAGATCCTATTTAAATTAATTTCACACTAATCTGTATAATTTGACACAATATTCTATCACCATAGCCAAAATACAAGTCAAATCAGTTCAAAACATAGATAGCAAAAGTGTGATCCTTCAAACTAAGAAGCTTCACAGAAATCCAGAACACGTATGAGAAATGACAGAATAAAAGTCACAACAAGAAATATGAAACAGAAGCAGAAACAACCCAAGCAATAACCAATAGCGGACGGCGGCTTGTGGCAGTCTGCTAAAAATCCGCCATGACTCCACCATTTAAGCCAAAACCATTGTTTTGGGGTTGTGGGGGGCAACATCCGGCACACCATTGCGCCATCACCGCCATTACAACACTGAGAACAGTTAAGTTATCAATTCAGTTGACAGCTGATGCAGCAACAATTGGGTGCAAAGCAATCTAAAAATACTAAGAGTACAGCAGCATAGTTTTCAGTTTTGCTTTTCCCCCTGATTTCAAACAGCACAGATCCCCTAAAACTCTTAGCACTAATACCATATTTCAATGGGCTCAACACTAAACATATCACCAACCATCAACCACAGCAGATACATGCACAACACAAGTGGTATGATGCGGTCAAAATGCATTGCAACTTAAGACCGTTGCAGAAGTTCCATCACTTGCAATTTTGAATTGCACGCATTGTGCACAAGACCACAGCAAATGATGGCAGCTGCTCCACTGAACTGGGGCATAAGACCCTTTGTGAAGCCAGTTTAGGGTTTTCCCACTAATTTTTAGAGGTTTTCAAGGATTTCTAATCCTTTAGTGTTTTTATTAGTATTTTCCATCCTTCTTTGAATCAGAGAATTTGCAGGGTTAGGAAATATGGTTCCTCCAAAGAGAACTCAATTCCCCCCACCTACGTTTCAAACTTCCAGAAGAATACTCTCCAATTTTCCAGCAGCCAACATGCATTCCAGCCAAATCCAGACCTCTTTCTGGCACCCCCTCCATTGTTTTGCACCTCTGTTTCACACATCTCTCCTCTCATTGCATTTCCCCCAATCAAATCCCAGCGACCCAGTGATTTTCCAATCAGGCACTTATGCTGTCCAGCCATCATCTGATCATTCCTTGTGATTTTGATGTAATTATCCCAATCATTGTATTGTGTTGTTTGTTTAAGTACTTTAAACCCATTTGACAAAATTATGTATGTTATGTTGTTTGATTTCAATGTTCTGTATTATTCTCTAAGTTGCTCCGGATTTATTCTCTTAGCTTCAGTGAAACATCCTCGAATTATATTCCTTTTCGAAGTTAATTCCATTTGTTTCCAAACTCAGATGGTGTCCAAGCCCCAGTTATTGTTCCCAGTCCTGGTTCCTTGCACCCATGTCTAAATTTTGTGTACCTTGAGTTTTGAGCATTTATGGGTGTAGTATAAATTGTTTCCATTGTAGTCACTATCTTCAATATAGCGGCTGCTCATTGATCTGCTATACAGCTATAGCAATTTTTTGGGTCAGCTGCTCTGCACCACAATTGTGGTTTGGCTACTAAGCTATCAACATATAATTCATAAGTTAAATTATGAGCATGATTCCACATCTTACCTTTGTACGATTTTGTGGACCCTTCTCCTCTTTCGGAGGCAGTGGTTCTATAGCAGCCCTTTCAAGTAGCAGTAAAACATCATCCATCAGTACAAACATATCCTTCTCTACACGAATAATTGGTGCTGGCATTTCTTCAGCATCCAACAATTTTACCCTACCCTTCTTGCACTTAGTCTGGCCTTCAAGAGCCTTCAATCCACTATGCAAGGAGTCCATTACCAAAGTAGAAGTGACTTCTTTCTCTATAAAGAAGTGTTTTACAACTACTTTCAAAATTACATCTGTCTTCTCCCTAGACATGCGGCGCCTAGAAGTTTGGTCAATTTCCCGCCAGAAAGCAAAGAAGCTGCACATGTTACAAATTACCATTTGATCAGCCAATAAAATCAGATGACACAACTTTAAGGTCTAACATAAGTGAAAATAAATGCCAATGTGTTATATAAAATTGGGAAATAGTATTACATTCCAACAACATAACACCTTTCTCACTAGACGGAGTCAACTACATGGATCAAACAACTTAAGGTCCAATTTAATGAAAACATCAAATCACATCACATCAAATCGGCTTAATTGTCTAGTAGGATGCAACATACATTTCAAAATACATGAAGTTGGCTATACTACATCAAACAATGGTCACTTTTTCTTTCCTTTCCAACTTTTTCACTTGGATTGAAGGGGAATTAAACCAACACGAATAATGATTTTCTAGTATTTAAGTACTATAGTTGATCCGGAAGTGTGAAAAAGAGATAATTTAATAATTCTGACTTTTATTAGGTGTTGCTGACAATATGGAGAAAGATAAGAATCACAGCATACAGCACGTGACAAAACAGATCATACATAAATGTCATGAGAATGACACTTTTAAAGAAATGCACAAAGTACCTCGACCACCTGGCTTTATCCTCTATCAACTTCCCAAGCTTGCTTCTTCTCTCCTCCACAAAACGCCGGCAAATCTGTTCTACGTTTGTCAAATATACCCTAACAAGTTCTCTCCTATACTGACAATCAAGACAACGAAAAGGCCGGTCTGATTTCTCCCTATGCATTAGAAACAAAATAAAAATATATGGTCACACATCTGAACCAAAAGCTCCAAGGCAAAATACGATCAAAATAACAAGGTTTACATTTATCATGGAGCCTAAGTAAAGCCATACACATATGTTATTTGTTAATATTAAAGTTACCATGGCATAAAAATGTTTTCAACTGCTTTTAAATTGCTTTGGCATTTGTATTTATTTTCATCTTTCATCATAATTCTACAACATCCATGATTTGCTTATCTGAAGTTAGATCAGATTTCTTCTTTCTCATCTGCACAAAATAGTGCAGGGCAAAAGGAAACATAACTAAACCAATCCACATTAATATAGCTACACTATTTTAAGACAAAAAGAGTATCATAAACATGACGAAATTACAGTAATTAATACAGTTTAAAAAGGACAAAGGAGTGTAACATTGAACAGGCCTAGAAAAATTTAAATCTTCTGTACAACAAAGAAAAGAAAATATCGGTTGACATGAATGGAATGCACAGCTCTATAACCTCAGCCATTAATACTACAACAATGGCAAGATCTTGTTTAGATCCAACTTCAAAAAGTTAGTTTGACATCACAAGAAGAACATTATTTCTTGCTGATTTTCAATCTACTACAAAAGATATTGATAAAGATCAATCAATTTAATCCGTACAATTACAAAACAATGTAAATGTTCTTGTTTCTAGACAAGTTACCAAAATGAAGTAGAAAACTATGTGGGAATAACCTTATTCAGTAGCACATCCATACACAAGATGGTATATGAATATTTGAAAGATTCTAAAAAACATAAACCAGGCTATACCTAATGACTTGAACTTGAGCTTTTATTATAAGATTGTCAGAAGTGTCAACAAATCCATCATACACCTTGGACAGCTCCATAAACTTTTTCCATCCCCAATCGTGCTCCTTCTTCCAAAATCGATGTAATGTATCTGGAAAACTCAAAGTACAAGTGTCTCAATAATACTGATAGAAAAATTGCAAACTCCAGTAATAAGGCCAATAGTTAGCCAACAGACCAGAATATTTTGATTTCTTTGGATCTTTGTTGATCACAGCAATTGTGAATTGAGCAAAATGACTCCATCCTGTATCACATCAAAAAGAAAAGGGAAAGTAAGCCAAATACATTGGAACCACTTTGTAGCAACTAGCAAGTAAAACTAAACTACTAATACAATTTGATGAAGATCAAGAATTGGACCTGGAAGAAGTTTGTCGTGATTAGCAACACACAGGAACAGAGAGAGATGATTGCAAACATCACAACCTTGTGGATAGATTAAAATATACCTGCCACACCATAGGATGATTGGTTCAGGAAATCCAAACTCACGTATTCAGCAAGCATCAGGTCATACAAACCATCCCAGCAAACCACAGTTACCAGATGTATTTTCGAGACAGCATGTACCAACACTATATTAAGGGCTTAAATTCTATGAACACCATATAGTCCTTACATGCGGCATACCTTTCCCAAGAGGGGTAAATAAATTATCTTTCTCTTGTATGACAAATCAGTATGATATGGTCACATTCCTTTTACAATTCAGAAATCACTACTGGCAAGATTTCTTGAACCTTCTAGGGTAATTTCATGCAAATCCTTTTCAATTTCTAACTTATTCATTGAATGGAACTACTTGCCATCTCATAAACACCTAAAGTCCAGTCCTTTATTTGAATTGCAGTGCTGTAATACAATTTAATTAATCCTGCATGCCTAAAGGTAATATGAGATCACATGATCATTTTAAAGGGGTTTCCTTAACAAATATACAGAGGGTTTGGGCCAGCTTTGCCCCATTGATGGTCTCTCTTTTCCTTGTTTTATTTCCTATTTTTCAAATGGAGAATCTCTCATCCAGATTTCTCCTTCCTCTCTTAGTTTAAATGAATTTCTTTGTTTATTTATATATATTCCTTGCTAAATTGAGATGTGCTGGCAATAAACTACAACATTAAACCATCATTAGGTCAAGATTAAAGAGGAAATCACAGTCATGATTTGCTCAAGATTACAATGCATAACAACAAGCTCTTGCATACATATATCTTTAACAGTTTTGATCAAAATGAAGCAAAACAACAAGTGTAGTTAAGCTCTGAAGCACACAAAAAGCCATCAAGTCCCACTAGTTTCCTAAAAGCCTCATACCATTTGTAGCCGCCAACCTCAAATGCATTGCTACGAAGTTCCCGTTTGGTAATCTCAGAAAACTTTTCTATCTTCCATGTATATTTTCCATACAACTCAGAAGGTTTTGGTCCTGTATAGAGAAAAAATAAGGCTGTGAACAATTACTCTATGGAAAAATTAAATTGTTAACAATTGACCTGGATCCCTCATGCAAGTTCAAGAAGCAGCATAAGTAAGATTATAATGTCAATCATCCAAAAATATACAATAGGCCAACTTTCCATGCACGAGGTACTAGTTCATATGGAACTCCCACACCCATACCTACAAAAGGTGCTTCTTTGGCAGTTTGTACAGAAGTTTAACCTATCTTACTATTATGGATTTTTTTCTTGCACCCCAATAATTGACGTATAGTCACATCCATTCACTTGGAAAGCTTAAAAATTAATATAAAATACTACTCTGAGAAATGGGATGATATAATAATCTCACTACAAACTTCTAAAGAGGCAATTGAAAGTGGTAATGGTATATCTAAGTGATGAACTGATGATAAATATATTAAGTGACGCTGGCTAAGTCCAAGATTCAAATCATCATTTATTTTTTCTTATTCTTGCAAATCAACGAGCTCACAAAACCACTGATGTTATCAACCAAAATCTCAAGCTTAAAAATTTTGTTGCACAATGTAACATCTAATCTAAGTATTCTTTATGTCATAATTACCATTGCTAACAGCTCACTAAGAAATAAAAAAAAAAGACGTATATAGAAGAACAAAAAAAAGAAATTACCACTGTCATGTTCGTCATCAGTGTCCCAGTAAGGGGGCGAGGTAGATGTGATCCCATTCTCAACCTGCTCAGAAGACCGCCACTCTGCCAATGTTTCCCCGGAATGACACCGCTGCCCACTTGAGTTTCCCTCCACAGACTTTCCCACTCCAGACTCCTCACTCACAATCGCAGCCATTGCCTTATCAACAAATATTTCACTAACACTCCTCTTATAACACCAACTAGATAAGAATCACACAAACAAAGCCACATCAACCTCTTAAACACATTGCATTATGATACAGTAAATCATTCAAAGAAAACTAATTAATTACAATTAGGCTTAATTTGAATATGCAGGTAGTGTAAAAAAGTTTTATACAGTCATCCAATCATGTAATGTCATATCAGTAAATATGGTTAACTTCCACCCAACCCACTACTTAAAAAATCATGTAAAAAGAGAGATTTGAGTGGATGACATTGTCAAACATTTTTACTTTGTCAGTACATCAAAATTAAACTCTTATAATTATACAAATGAATAATATTTATCCATTCCCAACTGCATTGCAAAAAACATACAAAATTTAACAATAGTCAACAAGCAAGGCGCATTGCCTATGAAAATCAGATGTAACACAGAACAAATCCAAATGGTAAATTCGATATTTCTCCCAATTGGGAACCTAGAAAAACAAAAACCACCTTCTTTCTCTGAACCGATATCAACTAACCAAATGCAATGCTACCTTCCGAATTTCACCGCAAAATCATTGAGAACCAAAACAACTCAAACCCAAACCAAAAACCCAACCATCAATAAAAACCCTAAAATTGGAGATTTATACACACAGAAAAATTAAAAAAAAAAAAAAGGAACCGCAATCAATCAAATTGAAACAATCACGAATTTGGAAAATTAAGAAACTAAACACAACGAGATTGCAGAACCACCTCGATTTAGGCGAGAATTTGCATGAAAAAAAAAACCAGAAACCGAAAAAATTCACAATCAACGCCGAAGAAAAAGAATATTCCGGGCAATAATTCCCCATAAACAAATAATTAATAAATTAAAAAATTGATCAGAATCGAAGAATGGAGAAAATCAGAAGGAAAAAAAAAGGGGGGGATTGAAGAGTGAAGTAGATGGAGAAGGTGGGTGATTGCATGGATCGATTGACGAACCTGGGAATCGAAGAGTGTGTGAAGTTTGTCGAAAGAAAGGGAGCAAACCCGAGAGAGCCCTGAGATTTTAGAGAGAGAGACGGAGAACAGAGATAAAGAAAAGCAAAGAGAAATAGGTTGAGCAGCAACTCACACACACACACACACACAGAGACCAAAGGCATAACCCAAAAAATTGAAAAAAAAAATTAAAAAAGAATATTTCCCTTTTTTATTTTTTTGCTTTTTAATTAAAATAATTTCCTCGTATAAAAAACATTAGTTTTGATGCGGAGGGAAAAAAATTAAAATTTGCATGGTCATTTAAACATATGGTTTTATGTGTAAATTTTTTTTTTTTGTGATGTATCAATATATAATTGAATGTGTGTATAAAAAAGTTTATATTATCAATGTATATAAATTGAATTCAAAATAAATTAAAATTACTTTTTCTATTTTTTATTTGAATTTTGACTCCTCTAAAATAAAAAGGTTGATAAAGTGTAAAAGTAAGTGATACTTCTATCAATCGGCATATCCTTAACCGCCACAATCGTGTTCTCTAACATTTTTTTATTTTATAATGTTTCATTATTATGGTAATGATGATTATTATAGTAGGAATTTTGATCCTCTAAAGTGAAGGTTTTATTTTAAAGAGTAAAATGAGAAATTTGACTCTGAGATCAATAGAGTAAAAAGGGTCTCACTACTAATTTTATCAATTCAAAAGTAAAATATTCATATTTTATTCTCTAAAATGAGAATCTCATTTTAAAATATCATTATCCTAAAAATAATACTAACAATGCCAAAAAGTAAGGGTATTCGTGATTTGGTTTAGGTTGGTTTTTGGGTAAAAATCAACTGATCTAATTAATAAATTTTATTTCGATTAGGTTTGATTGTTTTTGAAGAATTAAACCAAACTAAACTAATTTAAATTGGTTTGGTTTAGTTCGGTTCTCGATTTTTACTGTAAGATTTATAAAATATAAAAAAGTAATTATAAATAACATTAAATTAGAGTAATCGTTATTATAAAACTACATAATTATAAGATCTAAGCTAAATTTTAAAATTTATGCTAATATGTCATACTATTAATTAATAAATCTACCAAAAATACTATTAATTAATAAGTTAAACAAATGATAAAAGATTTGAACAAAAATCATATTGATTAAATTAAAAAAATTAATGTATAATCAAAAATCCTAAATATTGAGTTAAAGTATGAGACAAATTTAGATATGGATAGAAAATTTTTGTAAGTAATACATCTAATTAATAAATAAAATTATTAATATAATATATTATCAATTCGATTTGGTTTGGTTTGGTTTTAAAAATAATAAACGAAAACCAATCGGTTTGGTTCGATTTTCATAAACTAAGAATCAATTTAAACCGATTAATTTTTATTTTGATTGTTTTCGATTTTAATACGGTCTAAATCGGTTTTGCACACTCCTAGTAATAATTATAAAATGAAAATGGTTGACTCAATTGGTTGATTTTTCATTCATAAATTATCCTAGTTGAGACTGGATTTAGATGGAGTAATTAGAGAAGATATTATAGTCTTTGTTGATAAAAGAAATAATAATAATCTTTTATTAAACTTCCTATCTTCTTTTGATTTTAGGCTAATTCTATGATAGAATTATATATTAATCTCTTTAGTGCAATTTACATGGTAAAAACAAAATATGTGATATATTTATAAGAGATTAATTTTGATATATTAAGTTTTGATGTATTGAGAATATAAAATTTATTTATATTATTATTAAATTATATATTTCTCTAGTGCAAAAAAAGGAGTAAACACTTAAATTGGTCCTTGACAATTTTATTAATGAAGAAATTGGTCTCTGACAAAAAAAAAAATTATTGTTGAGGTCCTTCACAATTACAAAAATAAGGCACTATAAGTCCCTCACAATTTTATTGATGGACAAAATTGCTGCCTAAGAAAAAAATATTAGGGTTGAGGTTCTCACAATTGCAAAAATAAGACATTATAGGTCCTTGAGAATTTTGTTAATAGATAAATTGGTCCCTAACAAAAAAATATTAGTGTTGAAGTATCTCACAATTATAAAAATAGGACACTATAGGTCTTTCACTTAGCTACAATATCCTAAATACTAAAGTAGATTTTAATTATTGACCTCTGTGGCACCCACTAATCCCAATCATCATCAATTTACTAAAATACAATCTTTCATTTTTGTAAATCTCTCCCTAGATATTCTAAGTTTTATAGAGCATCTCATACCAACCATGATGGTATTATATTATCTTGTAATATGCAATCATTGTACTCTATTAGACAGCTTTTTTAGGGAATGATTACAAATTTGTGATATTGTACCATAAGGCCTTAGAATAATATGATGATAAATTATAAGGAATTTAATTCCAAATCTGATTCCTTTCTTAGAACGATAAGCTTGAGGCTAATGGTTTCTTTCTTGATAATAAGTACGGGAAAATATTTAAACATTTAGGGAGGAATTTGTAAAAACATTATAAAATAAATAAAAATAAAAGAGTGTATTTTATTTAGTGTTGACTGAGATTATGGGTAGTCACATAAATCAATAATTAAACTCCACGTTAGAATTTAATAAGTTGTAGGTGACTCAAACACCTATATGTCATATTTTTACAATTCTAAAATATCTTAATACTAATTTTTATTGTTAGAGACCTGTAGTGTCCTATTTTTGTAATTGTGGAGGACCTCAACACTAATATTTTTTTGTCCGGAACTAATTTATCCATCAATAAAATTATCGATGACTAATTTGGATGTTTACTTTAAAAAAATCATATCTATGTTCTAAGATTTAAAAGGTAATGAATAATTAAGTTAAATGCTTTTATTGACATGAGAATACAGAGTTGAATTTCTATATAAATTTTGTATGTACATTTACCGTGCATTTCAACTAAATTATATTTTTATTAGAAAAAAAATGCTAACTATGCTTTTATCAAATAAACTATATTAGTAAATACATTGGTATGCAATTGCACTAAAACATTCACCCTTTTTTCTAATGTTCTCTCGGATGATTCAATTAGAATTTGAATCGAAATATTATTTTAATTTATCTATAACCTAAAAGAATAGAATAAAATATGAAATGGTTGCTAGGACTTGGGCGTTTTGCAGGGAAAGGTCGCTGACAAATGTGCAGCATTGAGGAAGCTGAGACAAGTACTTAATAATACTTAATAGTTTCAGAGTTTCATACTTCACCCGTATCTTATGTCCCAAAACCAAATATGTTGTTTAGACTTAAGAGAGGTTGATTGCTTGATCAGTGTATAATTAAGAAATTTTAAGATTATGAAACGATCTTGTGGGTCCAATAAGTTTTTTTAATTTTTCCTTTGTTTGTTTTTCCCCTTTCATTTTCAGTATTTTCTTTTAAATTTCTAGTGACGATTATGTTGCTGTGTGTTCACAAATCACACGGCACATGTTTGGTTGTTTGTTTGTTTTTTATGTCTTGTATAAGGTAGCTTTGGACTACTGTGTTTTGGGTTTTGAATTTTGGGCTTTATGTGACAAAATAGCTCAATGGATGGAAGTCTATCATATCCGCAAAAAGGATGAAAATCTATTTTCATAAGAACCCCCCTAGGAAAACAGAACAGCACCACTTCTCCTGTACAGCCCTTGAAGTGTTGGCTATTTTTTCATCAATTAAAACATAAAACCATGTGATAGTTTAATGATTATGCAATCTTTACTTATCATTAATAACTTACAATCAAGACCATTTATATGTGATTACATAGCTCAAATTTACTTGTCTCACTAGAGTCATCATTCCATCCCATGTTATAATCAAGTTATACATGTGTAACTTTAAACAAGTATTATATTGTTGAATAACTTTTTATTGAATTATTTTTTTAATGAAACCCACCATTAGATTAGACGTCCACGTCATATAGATCATACATATAAAATTTTATATTAATCTAAAATCGTTTGGCATAATTTTTATGTATATCAAAATTAACATAATATATGTGCTTAAAAAGAACAAGGATAAGGGCTTCATAATTACTTTTTTTTTATTGATGATCAATTTTTATAAAATTTGGCACAAATAATCTTTTTGATAGTAATTATAATTCAACTGTTAGATCAGCAAAACCATTATTTTATAAAAAGTTATTGACGGTATAACTTTGCTTGAAGTTACATTGGTTTAACTTGATCCTACCTCTATATCTATATAGTTTGTTGTCTCGTTGCTTCCATCGATGGTGCCACCTTTCTTGGATCGCTCCTGGCCTCTATGTTAATCGCTACAATGATGCTTAATGACTCTTCCCCCTTCCTTTTTGCAGAGGCGCCCTCGACTCCGCTGTGGATTGCTTTGCTGTCGGAGTAGATTGCTCTTACTATCATTAGTAACTCTGGTTTTGCTACACAAAGACATGGGTTTGGTGTTGTTGATTTCCTTTGTTGCTCTATTTCGCTAATCTGATATCTTCTCGAATTGTTTTTGTTTCTCGATTTGGTTATTCCTCTTATTGATTAGAATTGCTTATATGCTATTTTTTATTTTCGATTGCTGATATTGTTGGATCTGGTTACTCCTCTTTTTGAATTAGAGTTTCTAATGTTGAATTTGTTGAGGATGAATCCACAATCTATGTTGTTTGATTCAGTTCTTCTCTTTGTTGAATTTGATCTACAATTCTCCTAAATCTGAGATGAATTGCATGCGAAAACTCCTCTAATGTATAACATTCACGTTTGATGATCTGCCAATTGCGCCACCAATCTTTTGTAGATCCACGTAGTAAAAATGAGGCAAAGAGAACATTTGTTCCCTCTACTTTAGTGCATAAATCCTTCAAATTTCTCATTTGCTTCAACAATCCATTCTTCTACCCTTGTGCCATTGAATAATGAGACTACTGGCCATGAAGAAGATAGTGAAGGTTTTGAAATCGAACAAACACCATGGAATTAAGGCATGGTGTTCAATGAAAGCATCATTTGATGCGTGTATAATTTGTGATAATAGAGAGTAAGAAAGAACTGAAGAAGATAAAGAGAATTGCCAAGAGAGCATAAGCCTTTTACTAACAATTTACTTCCATACTATACAAAATGAAACTATTCCTTATTTATACTTTAATTATCTTACATCGGATTCTTCACACTTTTAGCAATGGTATTCACACTTAGTGATGGTCATCAGTTGATATTTTTGTAATTGTGTTTGTTCTTGTAACAGCGTGTTTAGTATGCTTACTATTGTCAAGCTTATGCAACGATTTGAAAGGTTGGACCAGATATACTCTTAGTAAACAATGAAAGATTATTCACATGATACAAAACTCAAAGATGCTATGGAGTCGGAGTGCATGTGTGAATCTATTTTTTTTAAAAGATGGATTGTTTGTTGTTGACAAAACTTGTAGGTCTTCATGAGAAAGTTGTTTAATGTGTTAGAGGCCTATTGTTGGATAGGGTTATTATTGTAAGCTAGTGTTATGTTTAGGGGAGACATGCGATAGAAAGAATAATTGTACTTGAGATCGATTCTAAATGTTTTGAGTCGTCTTTCCTAGCTAGAGGCTTTGTGTCAATTTATCTTTTTTTAATTATCTCCTCATGTGTAGTTGGTTGTGGACTTTGGTCCCTTTTCAATGAATACCTCTTTTGACCCAAAAAAAAAATGTAATAAAACCTAAAATATCAAACGATATAAAAAAGTTAAAAGGACTTCTAGTTTGATTTACCTATAATTTATAATTATATATACCTTTTAATAATATGACTTAGGGGTCTGTACACTTTACACGAGATGAGATATAACTTTCTCCTTTTTCTTCATTTTTCTTACTTCTTTACTATCACCGATGAACTTTTCAATGTCACTATAAACATTGATTTTGATACATTATTATTGCAAGAAATTTCATACAATTAACTAATCATATGCTATTTTTGTTGATAATTCTAAAAAATAGTTATAGAATTATAATAAGAGTTTACAACATTTTTGAAAAAGTGACGATAATGAAATATATGATTTGATTATTATATCAAATTTGAAGTCAATTATGAAATCATGCATCTATTTATAAACTTCTTTCTTTTTTCATATCTCATGCACTCACATTCATCCTCCTTGCTATGGCATTACTCTCACCATCATAGGCAGGCTGGAGTCGACTCCACCATGAGCAAAAACAAGAAAAGAGCAACTAGTTCGATTTTGGAGAAGATGAGAAGTTAACCACTAAACCGTGGCCTCATCTGACTATCTGAGTTCTTATTTTTAATGGTTAAGGTTTTCCATTTTCTTTCCCCTTCTTCTTTGGGTTAGTGAGTTAAGTTGGTGTTAGAGCCAACGCTGTTATAGCTGGCAGGCTTCTCGTATTATATTTGTGGAGCTATTGGGCTTAGGTTTTATTAATGAGCTGGGGCCATTTGTTGTTTTAATTGATAAAGCAATATGTTTTGGTCGTGTATTGATATGAGATTACATCCAGCGTTTGGTTTTGGTCATCAAAATTAGGCTAGGAAAATTTAGGTTTTGTTGTATGGGCCAAGTTGGGTTGTAGGCTAAGTTTTATTTTGGTGAATTTTATTTTGCGCTTGACCAAGATCAAGCTTTGAGAACGAGCATGAAAGTTTGAGAACATTTGGATAATTCAGACCAAAAACGAACAATTGGATAACATGTATGAATGGAGTTATGGTCTTATGGAGCTGGTAAAAAAATTTGATGAAAACTAATTAGGCACTATTTATTTAGTACTAATCAAAACTATGCAAATTGTGATGAAACTCTTTTTAATTTTTTCTATGATCATACATAGAGGTTAGAATTGTAAATATCACTGGAATCGAAAAGGAGAAGGGTACGAAAAATGCATTTGGTTTTGTACCACTAAAATCTGTTTTCCCCCCTCTTCCAACAGCTACTAAGATCATAAATTTTTGTATCACAAATTTAAGGAACTTGAGTATACTAATATTTTTAAAAAATTTAAAAATATTGCATTTTCCCTCACAATTTTTTTATAAAAAAATTAACAATATAATATTTTACTCATAAAAATATAATAGAGAAACATGAATTTTATTTTTAAATATATTAATACTTTCGTTACTCTTTGGCAATAAAAAAAACTAATTATTAATAGGGTTTATATAGTTAACAATATTTAGAGAGAAATTAAATAATTTCTAACTATAACAAGGCATGAAATTCTCATCTTAAAAAAAGGCATGCAATTATTGAAGTGAATAATATCATCACTTATGTTATTAAAAAAAAACTGAAATAGACACTTCTATCTAATAAAATAGTGAATATTGCTAATATATTCCAAGTAAATTGTCATAATGTTAAATTTATATGTATGCAGCGATATTTATATAAAGATAAAAAAAGAAAGAACAAAAAGAAAATCGCTTGTGCAAGGCTTAGTTTGAAGTTGTGTATGGGAAACATGATATGGATGTGGATCATTAATCATAATCTCTTTGGAAGGTATAGCAATTTGTGGAGCATATATATATATAAGGATTAGGTCGAAAAATACCTCAATTATAAGCATGTATTAATTAAGAATTTAAGATAGAGTTAAATATGCAGAGGAAGCGCACTCATGTTGTTGTCAGTGATGAACTCCTTTTTCTTTCTTCTACTTGTCCTATTAACAATATACCAATTTGAACCGGAACAATTCATCTTGATCACATCTTGAAAGAACGTCACGTAAAACTTTAATCCCTTAAAATAAAAATAACCGATCAATTAATATTACCAATCTGGCTATAACTCCTTTAATTAATGGCATGCTAAGCATATGCATGATATCACTGCACAGATGGAGTCCAAAAAAAAATCTACATTATCATATTCCATGCGCATATTTTTTGCCGCCTGCAAATGCAAGAACAAAAACCAGCTAAGTAACTACTACACAAAGAGACATTTGGTATGGGGGAGATTTCTCTCTTTTAAAATAACCAAAGGGTTGCCGTCAAAATCCTTCCTTTTGAACTGCTCCCCCAATTCTCATCCTATTCATACCATTGATATGATATGATTATAATTAAGGGTACAGTAGTCAGCTGTTTAATCAGCTGGAACTAGTTTGTTTAGATCAATGAGATTTAAGCATATGTACTATACTCATGATATGCAGGACTTATATATAGACTATAGAGAGAGAGAGAGAGAGAGAGAGAGCTATAGGAATTTAATTGAGTACATCGTCATCATCATCATATGCAACTAATTAACTTGGCTCACTCTTGAAATTCAATGTAGACTATACCCGTACCATACACTATAGATGGATATAAAATAGTTCACATTTCTCTTCCTTTTTCTAGCTCTGATGGAGAGCCAGTTGAATGCGTGTAAACCACTTCCATGAAGCTATAATTAGATCATGTTATTTGTTTTGTTTTCTATGAAGATCATCAAAAGAAAAGGACATTTTGATTTTGGAGGATATTTCAAACGCGTTTTCACTTTGACATAGGTTTTTTTTAACTTGTTAACATATTTGCTTTATGTCCTGGTGAGAGTCCTTTGCAATATGCTTGCCATTATTATGTGGAATTGAATTTGCATATTCACATGTAAAAAGTAGGACACTATATTTTTGGTCCACCCTAAAGAACCCCTGAATCATGCGAAACGGTAAAAGCCTCACATTTTGTTTCTACTTGGAAGAAGATTGTAATTTTTTTTGCATTTGTTAAAACCGAGAGTCCGAGATGAATAAAAATCACTGTATGCATCACCAGCCCTTCTGTTCATTCTGTTTGCTATTAGTAATTGCACGTATATTCCCTACTTAATTCACAAGCATCAGACAAGATTCGAAGTGAGAGAGAAAAATCCTTTGGTGCTCTAGGATAAGAAAAAAAGTATTTATACTCATCTATTTATTAATTGACATATTTGTTTTGTGGATCATTATTTTCTTATATTTTCTGATATTTTTAATAGATTAAACCTTCAAATTAGTTTTGACAATATCATTAATAGATAAATTAGTCCATAATAGAAATAAATTAGTGTTAAGATCCCTGACAATTATAAAAATATAACATTATATGTCCCTGATACACCTACAACCCATAAAGAGTCTGATCGATGTGTAGATTAATTACTGATATGGACGACCATTAATTGATGCATATGACATTGGTTAGTTTTCCAATACCAAAATATTTGCATATCAACCCTACCCTAAAAAAAGAGAAAAAGATTATGATTTTGAATTAGAATATTAGGTAAATTTTGATTGTTTCCTTAGTTCAATTGCTTGTGTTTGAATTGATTTGTTTGAATGTTGGCTACAGGAATATATATATATATATATATATATATATATATATATATATATATATATTGGTATAACAATTGCAAGAAGGAAGGGAAAAGAAATTATTTTTTTTCAAATCTCTGGGTTAGAATTACAAATATTTTATATTTTTTGGTGGGATTGTAAATATTTTGATATTGGGAAGCTCACTAATGCCATATAAATCAATTAATGATTGTCCATATGAGCAATTAACCTACTCATCATACTCTTTATAATTTGTAGATGAATCAAGGACTTGCGGTGTCCTATTTTTATAATTGTCAGGGACCTCAATAATAATTTATTTTTATCAAAGACTAATTTATCCATTGATGGTATTGTCCAAGACCAATTTGGGGGTTTAAATAGCTAATGTGCTAATTAATAAATAAAGCATAACAGATCCTTTCTGTTGCTTTAATAGTATCTAAGTATTTCTTAGTGAGAGAACATTAAAAAGTCACATTTTTCTTCACATTAATTATGCATAGCAGTTGTGAGTAGGGTTTTAATAATTACTATCCTAAGGATATTGGCTAAAGGATCAAATAATATAGAAAACTTTGATTGTCTCTAATGCATTGATTCAGGAAATTAAAAAATTTCTTTTTTCAATCAAAATTTTTTACATTTGATTCTTTTAACAAGGTGTCCTTGGAACACTTGTTAGCAAAATACTTCTGATTATTTCAACATTTAAGAATTATGGATAGCCACGTGGAGGTGCATAAGAATTAAACAGGCGATGCCAGAACAATAAACATATTAAAACCAGGTCCTGAAAAACCATGACCAAATGAAAGCAACATAAGCAGGAATATGTGCTACCAAATCAAAATGGAACAGAGTGTAGAAGCAAATAAAAAATCACCAAAGTCTTGGACCCACAATAGAGCCGGCTAAAAGCTAAGTCCCTTGAAGAAAAAGCCAAAATAGCACTCTCCCTTCATATATACAAGTCCACTTAGGCCAACGATGACATAAAGCCAATATTGTTTTCCCCTTGTCTCCATCTTTCACACATACACCTTCCTTTCTCTCCCAACACTCTATAAAAACCCTACTATCGTCCAAACCCTCTCTCTCTCTCTCTCTCGTTTAATTGGGGTATATCCTCAACCATTTTTCCTCACACACAAACAAAAAAAGATTCACAAACTGTTTGATCAATTGTTTCTAACATAATAAGAGGCTATAGCTTTAATTTTCCTCTTGTTATAATCTATGAAGCCAGTGACTATGCAAGAGACATCTAGTGAAGAAAGTGATCATCATCATCAAGATGACCAAGATGACTCCACAAAGCGCTCATATGAGTGCACATTCTGCAGGAGGGGCTTCACCAATGCTCAGGCTTTAGGGGGTCACATGAACATTCACAGGAAAGACAAAGCCAACAAGGTCAAGCAATCAGGCACACCCAATTCTTCACTACCAAACAAATACACCAATGAAGAATCCACGCCCTCCCCTTTTATTCCACAATTCTCAAGCCAAAATTGTTACACCATTTTTGAGCCTCATCAGAGGAACTGCGACATTCGTTTTCAGCCCCCAACAACGCCTTATAACTATCCTATAAGCCCACCAGCATATGCCTTTCAGTATGAGTTTCTGAACCCAACTTTGGGGGCAAACCAAGATCTTCTGAGCCCCAACTTGAGTCTCCAAATTGGTCCCAGTCATGTGAATACTGATCAAGTTAGAAGAGCGATTCAGAAAGATGGTGATCATGTTGTGGACTTAGAGCTTAGGCTTGGCCATGATCCATGCTCAAACTACTAAGGTATATAATAATATGCTGTTATTTTTCATGTAGCTATTTTAATTTGTACAGAGAGCTGAGATGGATCCCAATTTGAGGTGAGTATCTGAATCTGGTTTTGTTAAAAATTGGGGTATATAAGCCAAGTTTCTCCATATATTCTGAAGACAAGGAGCAGATGATTTTGTTTACTGAGACCTAGCTAGCTAGTTCTTCATGTGGCAGGTGGGAAAGACCCATAATGGTGAATATGGAGTGTTAGAATAGAACTGATTAGGCACAAAAGGGTATATGATTAAGTAATTGCATATTATAGATATAAGTTGATATTTGTAGTTTGTGGGATATAAGTAGTATGTACTAAAATGCTATCTGACTGCTTAAATTTCTTGTTTGTAGAAGCATTTCGCAGTATATATATATAGAATTGGTGCATAATATACTACTCATGACTTAGGTTTTACTCCTTTTTCTCGTTTCCTATGTTACTTTCTCTGCAATTTCCCCTTTTTGTTTTCCTAAAGCTAACGTCTAATTTTTCAAGTTGTAGCTAAGAATCTGATGAGCTTATACATCAGAGAGGAAAATGTGTCTCAACCACATATACCAGAAATTAGTTTATAGAATTATTTGTTAATTAACATATGATAGCTACAATTTTTATTTTCTAGCAACCCATAATTCCTACCAAATTGCTCATAACTTACCACATGCATGCCAATAGAATCTGACAATATTTCTGATGAAAAAATTCGAGACATAGTAGTACTCTTAACTTTATTTGCTTTCATTGTTTTTTTCTTCACGCAAATAAATTTATACTTTTGACTTAAATGTTGGAATTAAACTTTGCAGTAATAAGTCATAGCTTTTTTTTTTTTTTTTTTTTTGCTTTCAAACGTTCATGATTAATGCATTTAAATCATAAATAATAATTCACATATCCCTTACTTGCAAGATGGATTTTGATTAAAAAAAGGAGATAATGTAACGGCACACTTTAGTCTTGGGAAATTCTGTAATTGAGTATGTGAATCATAACGCACATGCTATGAGCAGGCTATTTAAGATTCTTTCTTAGAATAGAATTGAAGCATTTGCAGAATTAGCTATTTATAAAAGAGTAGTATTATTACTGCATGGGATGTGAGATCTTGGTATCTCACACACCATAAGAACATATAACAGTTCTCTTTATAAAAACTGCTAATAGCAGAAGATTAATTAATTAACAGAAACAATCACCGCCTACGAATACTTGATACTTCCATGCTGTACGAAAGCAATTAAACTTTGAAACTATGTTCACGCACTTGAAACGGCAGGATAGATATGACCCTCTCTTTATTGGTTAATCTTAAATATGCTAAGTTAAGGGAAGAATACATGCATGTCTTTTCAAAATTAAAGAGAAGATAAAATCATGTTTCAGTGATCATACAAATAATGAAATGATGTCATTTTCCACTTGCTAGTTTTGAGATATTTGCTATGAGTGAAACATTGGCCAGATGAAAAGGAAATAGCAATTATTCTGGAACTCTCTATGCAGCTGTATGGATATGAATGGAAGGGTCTGGCGAAGTTTTCCTTGAAATTATAAGGATAAGCAATAGTTACACTAATTGTATTTTTCTGATTGATTTCACAAATGTATTTGTTGATATTGTGGGCTTGTGGTAAAACAGAAGATCTGGCGTGAAAGAAGATTCAGTTTAGATAGGTATGAAACTGTTAGGCGTAATAACTAAAGCACCTCTCACCACAATATACAGAAATTCTTAATTAGATGTTCAGGAAAAAAAAATTATGAATCATTTGTTATTTAACACACCAACTTTTCTATTTAAAATACAGAGAAAGTGATATGCAATTTTAATGATGATGTACTAATACACTCATATTCATCTCTTGACTTGGAAGATGCTCACCACAATACGCACAATAGAATTTAATTTTGTGTATAACTCATTTTCTATATACGATTTGTATCGGTGGCTAAATTTGGAAACCAATTGTATGTATACTAATAGCTAGTCCTGTATATTTTTTTGTTACAATAGCTAGTCCTGTATGCTACAACACATGTATTTCTCAGAGAGGAGGAAACTTATGTTGGGTTCTCCATTATAAACTAAAACAAATAAACATTGACTCTGGCACACACACGAAATAAAAACAAAAAAGGAAGAGATTTTCGAAATATAATGAAAAATAATAAAAACATTTTCTACACACAATTGTCATCTTTCTTTTTCTACTCCTTCTATTGCATCTTAACAATTCATTTTTTTTAAAATTTTTATTTAACTTCGTCCGTCTATTTATCAAATTAAGAAAATATTAGTTTTTATTTATCAATTATATCTTTATTGTAATTAAATGTATCTTCCCCTCTCTATTTCATAATAACAATTAAAAACTAAACAATACACATATTAAGGAGGAAAAAAAACACTTTGATAAATGTAAAAAATTATACGAATTGACAAAACTATCCTTGTTTAATCATTATTGCTTATATTTGTAAATATATTGAATATTTAACTAACACATTCTATTAAGAGTATAAATGGAAAAAAAAATTAATACTATCTAAATATTGTAAATGGACATATATCTAAAACATCAAAAAGTTAAAAATAAAAAATTATTGTAAAATGAAGGATGTATTTACTTTTATTTTTTTCAAAAGCATGGTCGTATTTAATAAAGATAATCTTATCAATTAACACATTTTTACACTATTATTATTCATTCATTACTTTCTTAATATGTGTTATTTTGTTTTGGACAATTGAGATACAATTAAGGGAGCAAATATAGATTACTCATAATTAATGAAGATATGATTTGGGGATATGGGAGTGGTACGAGACTCTTTTAATTTAATTTATTTGCTATTCCCCTCCTTCCTGCATAAGTCCTTTACTCACCGTTGCATTACAGCCACGGCATCATAATTAAATCAAAGCTTTCATTATAAAAATTATATCATGTAACAGTAATTAGTGATAGGAAAAGTGCAGTACAACTTACAGCGAGTTTTAATTAACATAATGTTGAGTCTTACCTAACCACTATTTGCAAAGAGTTTTACTTAATAGCATACCTGGCTAAAATTATGTTAATAATTTGTCATAGAAAAAAAAAAAAGTTCTTTAATCCTCCAAGCCCATAATAAACCCAACACGTTGTATATTATAAATGTTTGATTTAACTTAACTTTGGAAATCCCATAATTATTATTAGGCAAAACTTTGACTATAAAAATGTTTCTTTTTTCTGATAATTAATAGCTATTAAAATCTCATAGAGAGAAGCAAAAGGTACAACCGTATAAGAGCGAGGCCACCTACCAAAGCAAACCAAAGTAAAGCCCAGAACTACTGAAAATCGACCGAAGCAAAAAATGGCCAAAGAGCAGCCCTTAACATTGCAAGCCAATTGAACTAAGAAAAATCAACCAACAACTAAACCAAACGATTAGCAAAGAACCAAAATACACTCAGAGATCAATTTTAGTAGAAGTCTGAGCCTTAGTAAGAGCCAGGATAACTCCGTCTTCATCAACTGAGGATAAACCCGATTCCTTTTCCAAATCCCAAGGGTATTGAGCCTGAGCCAAACCACCAGAGGACTCCAACAAACGACCATCCTCCTCTCGAGATTCGCATAGGAGATCCTTCTTCTTCTTATTGTGCATGGACTTCTTCAACGCAGGGGCACTAACCTTTGGTCTAGACTTATTCCCCTTCCTGAAACCCCTATTCTTCTTAGAATTTTCATCCAATTTCTTATTCTCCATAAGATAATTGGAGACGCCAACATACAATTCGAAATTTTGATCAGCCGAGAGATGTTAATTCATCTACAACATGGGGGAGACAAGTTTTAATTTTGCCCGAACTGTGCAAGCTTTTCAAAAGTAAAAAGCAAGCATACTAGCAGCGCTGCCCAAATTCAACTCAATCCACCACATCAAGTTAACACTGTACAAATCAGTCTTCCCTCCTGGCTTCAGCATGCTATTCCATGATTCATATAACAAGAGGAATTCTTTAATTTAATTAATATTTAGATCAAACATCTAAGATTTAGATATGTTGTATTTTATAGTCAAAGAGTGTTTCAAACTTGGTATAAGTCTAGAGTGTTTTGTGTAGGGAACAATTCCCTCACTACTAGGGTAAGTCTCCTAAACAGGCTTTATATATGATAGTAACTAATAAGAAGATACTTATGGTATTGAGATAGTAGTGTCGATTTGGGGACCGATATAAAAGACACACACATGTTCTGTCTGCAAGCATGTAGGCTTGGGAAACCTTTTAATCTTTTGGAGAAATTATTTTTGTAAGAAAAATAATTTTACTGTTTGCATACTCAAATATGGGCACTGGCGTACCTGTGTACCTAGGTACTACCCATTATTATCTTACCATTTGAGCCCAACGAAAGGACCTATCGACCCAGGCCAAAACACACTAAGAAACATTTAATTTTTCTTCTGATTTGCTTCACTTTCATTCATATTGCTTCTTCTTCCCCTTCTTCTTTGCCTCTTCTTCTACTTCCTTTTTTATTCATGCACAAAGCTTACCCCAAAGTAAGAGTGCGTTTTTCATCATCAATGGATTGTGCCAAGAACATGTTGGACCGATTTTTAGGAAACCTACATCTAATCTTGCGGGTTTCTCCATCGAGCTTAGTTTTGGGTAGGGCAGAAATAAACCCTTAGGGGATGTTTGTTTTAAGGTTTAAAATTAAGTTTTCAGGAAATGTATTTCTAGGAATGATATTCCAAAAATATTATTTTCAGGTATCTTTAAAAAATTATTTGTTTAGCATTAAACATTTATTAGATTATTTGTTAAGGTTCCCGAGAATAAATTTAAAATTTGTTTGTTTTATAACATATATTCATGAGAATATATGTCGTAATTTCCAAAATATCCTTAATACAATTATAAAAAGAGAAAAAGTCAAATAATTGAGGGATGATTTATTAATTGTTCTTAATAATTGTGATTCCCAAGTCATGAAATTTTTTTTTCATCCTTCAACTTAGGAATGAGATTTTAATAAATTATACAAAAATATTTTTTCATGGAATAATTAATACTTAAGAAAAATATTATAAAACTTATAATAAAAGTAAAAACATATCATTCCCAACTACTTATTTACGGAAATCATTAAATATATCCCAAAATAAATTTCCTATTAAGGATAGTGTTTTTCACAATCTGTGGTACATTCTTTCTTCTTTTTTTTTTTTGTATCTAATTTGCTATCTCTGCTTTTTTTTATTGTGCAAAAGTTCTGTAATCTCATTTGTTCAACTAAAATACGGCAATTTGTTTAAGTTTTTTTCCAACAATCTTAAGGGTCTATCCGACACTAAAATGGATGCCAGTATTTTACCTGCAACTAAGATCAGTCCTGATGCTTCAAAGGTGGAACCTTTTGATGGAAGCCATTTTAAACGATGGCAAAATTGGATCCTTGAGGTGTTAGATTTTTCTCAAATTAATTTTGTTTTAACTGATCCAAAACCTGAAAGTGATTTTAAAAAATTGTGAGAAAGCCTTGAAGGATTAGGAAATGGCCGATAAACTGTGCAGGCGTACTATTTTGAGGGTATTGTTATCTAATGATTTGTGTATGATATATATTGTCATTATACTCATGCTAAGGATATTTGGGCTGCTTTGATACAATAATATGTGTACGAGGAACAGAGTAGTAAGAAATTTCTTGTTCATAATTTTAATTCCTTTCAAATGGTAGATAATAAGACTATGACTTGTCAAATTAACGAGTTTCCTAAGAGTTCGTTTGGTTTATGGAAATATTTTCTGTTTTTATTTTCTGAAAATAATTTTTATTTTTATATTTTTAAAATTAGGAAATGAATTTAATTTTTAAAAATAGATTCTATTTTTAAAAAGTAAAAATAATAAAAATATGTTTAATTTGTCTGTTTTTCAGCTATAATTTTCCAAATTAAATGTAAGATAATAATATTATATTTGGTATTAAATAATAAAAGATATATATATTATTTTCATTAGTTCATCTACTAAAAGAATTTCTAAAAATCGAAAATAACTTCATAAAATATTAAACACTATAGTGAATATTACTTCATTGCTTATTAAAAAAAAATCAATTACAGGTAATAATTAATTTTAGAAACAAGTACCTCTGGAAAAAAAACTGTTTGGTATATATTTTATTTTAGATAAATTGTAGTAGTAGTAGTAATAATAAAAATAAATAAATAAATATTTATTTGGAATAGACAAAAAAATAAAAATTAAAAGCAATCAAAGAAATAAAACCCTAAATATAATAATGCATCAAACGTAACAGTTGGTTGGGCAAAATAATGGTAGCTTTTGATAAACTTGAGTGGACTTGGGATCAATCTATTTTTAATTTTTATTTTGGAAAATAACAAAAAAGACAAAAGAAACTTGGGATTAATCCTTGCCTAATTACTTGGGAGCCTAAAGAAAAGAGAATTATTTGGAAATCCTTTTGTTATTTTGATTGAAATGGGAACAGGTACCCATACGTGAACTTGGGAAGGAGAAAATTGGAATAATGTATGTTAGCGCAGTCTCATTGATTCGAGACTAGGTCTTTGAGGTGAAAAGAGAGAAATTTCTCCATATTTACTGTCTTGCTACTGTGTTTTCAATTGAAAACATTTTTCAGTAGATACAATAGAAAATGTTGAAAACATGAAATTGGCATTTTCAAATTCATGCTGTTTTAGAAAATGTTTTCACAAAAAATGGTAATAGCCAACATGTATGGTTGATACATAATATTGTCAGGCAGCTAATTTAAAATAATGTGATATCCATGGATTTTGTGAGGTCAGAAAATAATTTGGTTGATCCTTTGACGAAGCCACTTGCCAGGACGCTAGTGAGTGAAACATCAAGAGGATGAGACTTATGCCTATTTCGTGAGGCAGTGAAATTGAAATCCAACCACTATGATTTGATATCCCATGAAGGTGGTTCAATGTGGTAAACACAGTCATACTAGTCTCCAAGAAGGTATTGCCGCTTCTTGTGTATTCCACCATTCATATGAGATAATTGGTGAAGAGTTCCTCCTTATGGTGTATAGCAATACCGTTGCAATGATGGTTGAGGATGAGCGTAAAGCTATTAATGGGTCCATCGCCCTCAAATGTGGGGGTGGGGTATCTGCTATAGCATACTCCTGATGGATGCCACCTATGTGAGAATGGAGATGAGGTTGTCTCCTACGAGTTGTTGCATATAACTCTAGAGCTCTCTTGAATCTAGGATTATTGGTGCATGGCCTAAAAGAGCGAAATGGCGAAGAACAAAAAATCTTGTAGGAAGGTTGTGTGGCTGGTGGACGTGCTCTAACCTCTATCTCAGAAGCAAGGTTTAAAGAGGTTTCTATACCATGCTTCCACAAGGTTGTCGCCTAACTAGCTATGCTTAAGGTGAAGTTCAAATCCTTTGGATACTACACCAATGCGTGGCATTCTGAGTTATTTCACTAAGTTTGAAACATGTAGGGGATTGTTGTATTTTATAGTCCAAGAGTGTTTCAAACTTAGTATAAATCTAGTGTGCTTTGTGTAGGGAACAAGTCCCACACTGCTAGGGTAAGTCCTCTAAAAATGATTTAGTATGATAGTAACCAACAATTAGACATTTATAGTATTGAGATAGTAGTGTGTGGGCTTGGGAACCACATTTTTTTCTTTCGGAACAATTATTTCTGGAAGAGAAAAATAATTTTGCTGTTTGCGTACTCAAATAAGAGCATTGACATACCTGAGTACCTTTTCAGTTTTTGGTCGCGTATTCGAATACGACTATCAACGTACTCGAGTACTTTTCGTTAAAATTTAACAACTAGCATACGTACATTGCATACCTTCCTACTACCCGCTATTATGTTATCGTTTGAGCCCAACAAAAGAGCCCATTGGCCCAAACCAAAAACACACTAAGAAAACATTTATTTTTCCTTTGCTTACTTTCACACATATTGCTTCTTCCTTATCTTCTCTGCCTCTGCTTTTGCTTCTTTCTTTGTTCACGCATAAGGCTTCACCCCAAAGTAAGAATGTGTTTTTCATCATTAATGGATTGCGTTGCTCACTGTACTGAAACGTGGTGTGAACCGGTTCTCAGGAGACGCACATCTATAAAATCCTTAAGGACAATATTTTGCACGATTTGTGGCACACTATTTCCTTTCTATTTGTATCTTGTTTGTTGTCTCTGTTTTTTATTGTGCAAGGGTTCTATAAAATCCCATTTATTTAGCTAAACTACGATAATATGTTCAAGTTTTTTCTGACAAGATACACTTACACTAAAATTAGTGTGATTAAAAAATAATTGAGTGTATCTTAAAAAAAGATAATATGATCTAATTAATATTGTAATAATATTTAAACCTTAAGAATTAGTTTTATATCTATGTAAGAATAGCTAATTTGATTATTATCTCTCATTTCATAATTGCACTTGGGTAATCCCTATTTTTTTTTAATTTTACGGGAATCCCTAATTTTATTTATTTATTTTGGTCAAGGGAATCCCTAATTTCCTTTCATAAAGGCCGAAACATGTTAGAAAAGAGATCAGCCATATAGTACCACGGTGGGCTCAGGAGACAGTGGGTCTCTCGTTTCATTCGTTTACTTTTATTGGGTTGCAGTTACTGATTGTTGGGCAAATTGGCACATTTTACAGATTATTGGGCTAATTATTTAGCGTTAGTGTAACATTGTCTTTGATATACTTTAGTGTAAGTTTTATAATATATGGCTTGGTTATATCATCAAAAAAGAAAAAACACAGAGATAGTTCACTAGTAACTGGGAAATTTTAAAGCCCTCCTTTTGTCATCAAACAAGAGGAACCGGTCCTGAGTGCCCGAACTAACTTCAAAGGCCAAAAGAGCAAAGCATATATACATGGAATAAATGGACTTTGATCTAAGACTTTCACATGCCTGCAACACAACATGTGCTCTTTCTATGCTAATAGAGATTCATTTGCCTGCTGTTAGAATGGTTGCACTGACCATGGTGAACTTGGACTAGAATTCCTCGAAAGTAATAAATAAATAAATAAATAAAATGTTATCTATCAATTCGTAGCTACACATAATCTACCAAAACAATTTAAAAAAAAAATTCGTGGCTATAGATGGGTGATCATACGTAACAATTGCACGACTAGCATTATCAAATGAGGTTGTTCTTCAATTTACTGCACCCTCATATGATTTAATGGGCTATGTTAGGTCCAACCCACCCATGAAATTGGTGGCTCACGATCCACCTATTAGGCTAGCTAGTCAGATCCTTGTTGGGTTAAATTTGATTTATAAGGGAAATAGGGCAAGGGTTACGAATTACGATCTCTGTGGACTAGTCCAGAATTCAGATTCATAGTTTAGAATATATATTTATATTTTTGGTTGATGATAGATTAATGCATATGAAAAATTAAATCTCAACTATAGTTTACAGTGGCATGCATAGATTATAGATCCTATAACAATTAAAAGCTGCTATAATAATAAGAGATGGAATTGAACTCCAGTTCTTTAAATAAGTTTTTGAGTCCTTGCCGATCAAACCGATTTATTTTTGTATACTTTATTAGTTTATGTTGGGATTTAACTCAAAGTCCCACATCGATAAGAAACAGAAATATTGCTAGTATTTTAGCCTATAAATATGGCTTTGGTTATTTGAGTTTGTTATCCTCCAAAAGTGGGAGTGATCCATATGGGTAGCTTTTAAGAGTTGTTCATGTGATGAAATATTTGTAAAAATGGTTTGCAATTTCAGTCATTCAAAAGTTGCAGATAGTGAAAGATTTGGAACTCCTTATAGGGGTTGTGGATGTAGGCAGTTAAGGCCGAACCATGTTAAATTCTGTCTCCTTTATATTATTTTTTCTTCTTGCGTTGTTTCCTTTATTGAGGGAGAGTTTGTTCTTGTATTTATTTTTGCTTTCGCTGTCCAACAAGTGGTATCAGAGCCTATGGTTCAGGTCAGTTGGGCTTGGTTGAGTATTGGTTCGAATGGTAATTTTTGGATCTATGAGGTCTCTTGTGTCAAAAGTTTTCCTGGCAATATGGAGCTCAGGCGGCGTGTCCCGTGGAGTAGCAACGGTGCAAGTGAAGAGAGCTTGTGTCGAAAGTCTTCTTAGCAATGCGGAAGCCAAGAGGCGTGTTTCATGTACAACGGCAGTACAAGTTAATAGAGCAAGTATGACTCTTGTTTACACCATTGAATACTCGTGAAATACAAGTTTTGCAAGAAAAATGTTTGTGGAGGCAGTTGTTATAACCAGATTTTTGGCAGGACTTTGGATTAAGGGGAGGATTTGTTGGGATTTAACCCAAAGTCTCACATCGATAAGAAATAGAAATATTACTAGTATTTTGGCCTATAAATATGACTTTGATTATTTGAGTTTGTTATCCTCCAAAAGTGGGAGTGATCCATATGGGTAGCTTTTAGAAGTTGTTCATGTGATCCATATAGTGAAAGATTTGAAGCTCCTTATAGGGTCGTGGATGTAGGCAATTGAGGGCGAACCACGTTAAATTTTATTTCCTTTATATTCGTTTTTCTTCTTATACCAAGGTTGGACTTGGTTCCCGGAAAGGCACGGACTGCAGGTGGTAGGCGCTAGGAAGAGTGGTTGGCTGATAGGGAAGCAAAGTGGTGGGTCTCACACTTGAGGGGGAGATTGTTGAGGTTAAGTGTGAGAGGTGAAATCCCACATCGGTTAAGAATGGACTAAGTGAGTAGTGTATAATATGGGAGGAGTCATGACTCATTGCCTTAAGGTTTTGGGTCAAGATGTGGCGTTCGGTCCGGTATTATGGTGCACTCACTTAACCCATTGGTTGTATCTCCTCTTGTAGGGCTCCCCCGCCCTAACAAGTGGTACCAGAGCCTATAGTTTGGGTTAGTTGGGCTTGGTTGAGTATTGGTTTGAATGGTAGTTTTTGGATCTATAAGGTCCCTTGTGTCGAAAGTCTTCCTGGCAATATGGAGGTCAGGCGGCGTGTCCCGTGGAGTAGTGACGATGCAAGTGAAGAGAGTTTGTGTCGAAAGTCTTCTTAGTAATGTGGAAGCCAAGAGGCGTGTTTTGTGTGCAACGGCGGTATAAGTCAGATATGACTCTTGTTTACACCATTGAATACTCGTGAAATACAAGTTTTGCAAGAAGAATGTTTGTGGAGGCAGTTGTTGTAGCCAGCTTTTTGGCAGGACTTTGGATTAAGGGGAAGATTTATTGGGATTTAACCTAAAGTCCCATATCGATAAGAAATAGAAATATTGCTAGTATTTTGGCCTATAAATATGGCTTTGGTTATTTGAGTTTGTTATCCTCCAAAAGTGGGAGTGATTCATATGGGTAACTTTTAGGAATTGTTCATATGATGAAATATTTGTAAGGATGATTTGCAACTTCAGCAATTCAAAAGTTGCAAATAGTGAAAGATTTGGAACTCCTTATAGGGGTTGTGGATGTAGGCAGTTGAGGCCGAACCATATTAAATTCTATCTTCTTTATATTATTTTTTCTTCTTACATTGTTTCCTCTATTAAGGGAGAGTTTGTTCTTGTATTTAGTTTTGCTTCCGCTGCCTAACAGTTTCGGTGGTAATAGTTATTTCTAAATATTTATACAGTGGTGTTAATATACTAAAAGGAAAGATCGAGAAAGGCTATTCGTGCCTTGTTGTCTTTCGCAGCACCAATTGTGTTGGATGCATTCCCTGAACATACATCTGGCATTTCACAAACCGTGTACTCATTTTTAATTGCTTTTGTGCATGTATTCTTCTTTAAATTTATAACGCGCGAAAAATTATGTGAGAATTATGAATTGAATTTCCCTCTTTTTTGAGTCTGACCTATCCCTCTATCTGAAATTCTATATTTTCTCCTTAATTCTTCTATTATCTTCTTCCTAGTTTCTATCTTGTCTCAATACATATGAGTTTAAATTTTATATAATCAATTATTGTATGCACTTGCAGGCATAACCATTTAATTTGTGGAATTGTCTCACTAATAATTTTATAGATAATTCAAATACGATAAACTAATAAAAATATTTCTTTTTATGAGAACAAAAATTGATCACCGGCCTCGCCTCGCCTCGCTTGAAACAGTTTCTGGTGGGGTAAAAGGGTAATAGAATGTGATCTTTGCAAAATAAGTCAAAATTAGAATACTGGGCTTTTAGAATGGGTAAAACGGCTGACAAAGCGTTTGAAAGATTGAGTTGAAAGGATCACATATGCATGAATTGAAAACAAACTAAATACAATGTATTGCGTAATGACTGGTTGATAATCTAAGAGCAAAAGGGCCCTCACACCCCCTCAATCCTTGACTTGTGTAAAGGTGATGAGTCTGAGGCACACGGATATATGGAGCAAGTTTTGTGAGTTTGACATGGTGCTTGGTTGTTGGTGCCAGCCACTAGCTAGGTTCAAGCACCAAATCAACTCAGCTTCAAAGTAAACATCAATTGAGATTACGAAATTTTCATGTACTCTGTTTCCCTTCATCTGTATAACTTAGAGCGAGATTTAAGCTTCGTCCTAATTAATTTGTCTTTTTTCCAATCTACTATTCACTGCCGATCTGCCATTGTCGAGATCACAAAAAAAGGTAAAAAAAAAATCTTTGTTAGTGCTTATTTTCAGGAAGAACAGTAAACTTGTTTAGAGCCACGAGGGTGGAAATTTGACCCACTCGAATTGTACCCGCGGCTAATACTCATGACAAGAGTGAATGTAGCGCAGATTATTTGTTTCATGGGTACACACAGATATTTTAAATAATAAATACTCATTGACTAAATAGAATGAGAGTGGGGATCACTATTATCCTCCTCGTACGGATTTGGATTCTTTAAAATAAAAATTTCTTTTAAATGATCTAGAAAATGTGGGGATATTTATTTTCGAATCAATAAATTATATATTGTCTGAAACCAACAATCAATTATATTGATTCAATAATGAAAACTCTCCTCTTTTCTCACTTTAAAAAGATTTTTATTTTAGAGAATCTATTTTCTTTAATATATATATATAAATTACATTAACTAAATCTTGACAAGATGCACTATAAGAAATTTATGCCTAAAAAAGTACTTAGTTTTAGATACACATAAAAAATGTTGCTTATTCATATTTAGACAACATTTTTTTTAAATGTGTTGCTTTTGATATAGCAAAGGTATATTTTTTAAAGTTAAGACATCACTTTTTGAAGAGTTGCTATATCACATGTGATCAACTGTCAAAGGCAACATTTTTTAACAAAATGGTACATTTTAAAACTAATGCATCACTTTTCATAGTGTTATTATAGCAAATGTGACTAATTATTTAAGGTAACAATTTTGAGTAGAGAATACAACATTTTTTAAATATCAAAGGCAACAGATTTAAAAAAAGTGTTGTCTATATATACAAAAAGTGACACTTTTCAAATGTTCCCAAAAATAAATGTTGTTTTAAGCCAAATTTCTTATAGTGATATTATTGCTTAGATTGATTTTACTAAGGATTGTGGTTATTTAAATCTGTTATTACTTTATTTTAAATGTTTTAAGTTGTTGATGAATTATAATTTATTAAAAAAAAACTATGCTTGAATAATTTCAATTGTTTAGGACAAATATTAAAAATTGTGGTATTTTGAGTTTTCTTCATTTTCTTTTTCATGTATTTTTTTTAATGGTGCATTAGATGCACATAAAAACCCGCAAATACCCATATATATTTGTCGGGAAAAGTTAAAATGGGAACTAACGCATGTATGGGGCAAGATGAAATTATTCCTCTTCTTTCAAAATATCTGTTATTTTTTAATAAATATAAATATAAGAAAATATAATAAATTTATTAAAAATAAAGCAAAATAGGGTAAATGAATTAATAATTTAGTATACATCTATTAAATAAATATTTGAAAAATTAATATTTAATGAGTAAAATTACCTAGAAATACTACTGAAAAAGAAAATAAATACTATATTTAAATATGAGTTGTCTAAAAATAGATAATATTATAAAATGGAGGAAATAATAGGTATAGATTTTCATCTTTAATCCCCTTGCTTCCGCCCTGCACATTAATATTCATATTATAGCCATTTCAAAGAATTAAAAAAAAAAAAAACGAGAAGAGAGCAATAAGATATTTCTTCCCACACTGTTCAGAACTTTTATTTTGTGTTCAATTAAATCAGAAGGTCCAGAAAAAATGAGTGTGCTGTTCTTAATCCATTGTATAATTAAATTTATTTGACAAGTAAATAATAGATTGACATATCCTATTTTTTGATACAATCTTTTATGGATAAATATAGCTCAACTTTTAAAAAAGAGGAGCAATAAATATATCCCACCATATTCCTTTCCTTTCCCTTCCATTGCATTGTGGTAGGCACCTTCATGGTAATATATGAAATTTATATAGAATATATTAAAATTTTGGTGGTTACTTTGGTACCCTCAAATTTAAAAAGGTTTAGGAACCCTTCTTAGTTGGCACTACTCTATTTGTGACATTTGTTAATTTTATTATCTTCTAAAACTTTGTCTTCAAACTCTCATACTTTTAGTTTGTTCATGTTCATCTCTCATTCCTATCAAAACACCAAATTATATAAAATTAAATTTGCAAATATTCATAAAATATTAAACATGAAGAACCTTAATTTGTCGCAATACACGACCCACTCAACACCCAAATAATCATACTGGAAAGCCCAAAATCAGCTTGAATAAAACAAAACCTTAAGACACATAAATTTCTAGAAACAATAAGGAAAGCTATGTTAAATCAAGGTATTGGGGGTTGAAAGACAAAGCTGAAGAGGAGCAAGACGGACAATAGTTTAAGCATCAAAGGAGTACTAGATGCCAGTTGAGTTCGTGACCGCTGTGGGCTACGATAATTGAGAACAAAGGTAGAGGTGTACGGTGTGGGGCCAAAGATTCTGGGTTGCGAAAGGTGATTCGAGCTCATGCCGTTGGGTTGCAACAAAAGTTGGTTGCAATGGCTAAGAAGGCAGTTGTTAGGGCTTGCGGTGAGATGATTCGTGGCTTAATGAAGATTGTTATGTTTGGGGGTTTTGAAGGTTAGAGATTGTGTTTGATTTTAGTTAGGGATGTCACTTTAGTTAGAATGTTTAAGGATTCAATTATATCTTTAATTTTGGTTTATTTTTTCAATATGATTTTGGTTGATTTTATTGAGTTTTTGTTTGATTTGATTATGAACCTTTGTAGGTTTTCAAGTTTTGTGTTAAACTTAAAAATTAAATAAATAATTTTAGGGGTCATCAAAGTATAAAATAAAATAAGATGGTGGGGCTTAAAGTTGTTTCACTGAATTGATGATATGGCATTAACTAAAAACATGTCACAAACTGAGTGGTTTCAATTAAGATGGGTACCTAAACCCTTTCAAATTTCAGGGTACAAGAACAATCACATAAAATTTTATACATATAATTGGGCCCACCATGACTTTGATGTCCATGCAAAGATATTTTCAATTTGAATACCATTAAGGATGGGCTAATGGTGCATAAGGGTTTTGAGTAAATTACAGGAGATTATATGTTCAAATATAATTACCGTCAATATAGAAAAAATATTTTAAATTTGATTGGGTTGTTTAGGATATCTTTTGACATCGATCTTTATTTTATCTCTTTTGCTTATAAAAATAATGTAAGAAAAAATGTTTTCATTTTGTAATATTAATTCCAAACAAAAAAAACTTACAGTCTATTTACATAATATACGAATAAATGTTTATTGATAAAAATAGGCCCAATTTTTATCAATGCTAATCGATTATTAATTAAATCATATAATTAATAAAACAAATATAAGATAACTAGATATGTATTTCAGTTTATTTTTTTGTTATATATGTATTTCAATTTTTGCTACAGGTAGGTAGGTGATAGTTTATAATTATAGAATAAATATGTCATGGTGCTTAATTGATTTTTTTTATTAGATAAAACAACTAATTGTTATTTTTGGAACTCTATATTATAATGCGAAGATTTCAAATAGATAAATAAGTGATTAACTTACATTTGTATGAGTAAAAATTGAAGGTATCAGAGTCAAAATCCAAGAGAGAAAAAGGAAGAACAAGTAAGAGAGTAGAGAGCAAAAGTGTATTACTGAGCTTTCATTGAATGACTGAAAATTAATTACAGATACCCTTTTGTGATGGGTTTATATACATGAGATATTATGTAGAGTTTATGGTGATTGAAGGCAACTAACACAATAACAGAGACTTAACAAACTGTAACAGCTTATCAAAAGTTAGTTATTGAAGCTATTTGATTTACTCCTATCATCCCTCCTCAAGCTCTGGGGTGAGACATTCGAGACCTTGAGCTTGTCCCTAAATTTATGGAATTGGGTTGATGAGATTGTTTTTGTAAATACATCAGCAACTTGATCAATAGGTGTTTTGCACAGTTTTGAAAGTTCAGGGGGTTGCCATGCACATTTTGAAAAGTCAGGGGGTAAATTACACATGACCTAAAATTCAGGGGGGTAAAATGTATTTATCCCTTTTGTAAATACACCAGCAACCTGATCAATGGAGGGAATGTGAGACACAAAAACTTGCTTCTGTACTACCTTATCGCTGACAAAATATAGGTCCAACTCAAAGTGCTTAATTCTAATATGCAATATGGGATTGGCTGCTAGTAACACAGTGCTTTGGTTATCACAAAAGACGGAAGGAGCAGTAGTGCAGGTGATGTGTAGCTCGCTTAAGAAGGATTACAGCCACATAATATCAATGAGGACAACAACTAGTGAGCGAAATTCTGCTTCAGTACTGGACCTGGATAGCACATGCTGTTTCTTGCTAGACTGGGATATGATATTAGAACCAAAATAAACATAGTAGTCAGTGGTACTTTTCCTATCATCAATATCGGAGCCCCAATCTGCATCACAGAATGCTAATAGCCGAAACTCATCACATTTGTTGAATGTGAGACCATGGTGTATGGTGCCACTCAAGTACCTCAGTATCCTTTTAACTGTCATCTAATGTTGTTGGAGCTTGCATGAATTGACTTACTTTATTTACATCATAGGCTATTTCAGGGCGTGTGATTGTTGTATACTGAAGTCTTCCCAAAATTGATTTATAAAGAGAGGGATCATAGAATACAGTACCTCTATGTGCTAAAAGTTTTTCTCCTAAGATCATTGGTGTAGGCATGGACTTTGCACCTTCTATTCCAGCCTTTTTAAGCAGATTTTTAATACATTTGGGCTGATTTAGAGTAAGCTTTGAATGACTTTCATATTTTGCCTCAATGCCAAGGAAGTAATCCATCTCCCCCAAGTCCTTAAGGGCAAAGATGTTGTTTAGCTAAGTGATTAATGATTTATCACCAGTGATGAGTAAGTCATCCACATACACTAGTATATACGTGGCCGAGGAATTTGTGAACCTAGTGAAAAGAGAGAAGTCTAGCTTTGTGTTGGAAAAACCAAACTTCTGTAAGGTGGGACAGAGAGTAAGGAACCAAGCCCGAGAGGCTTGTCTTAGGCCATAAAGAGTTCTCATCAGCTTGCATACCAACTGAGTATTGGTCTATTGAAACCCTTCAGGTTCTTGCATATACACAAGTTTAGTGAAACTGCCATTGAGGAAGGAATTATTGAAGTCAAACTATCAAATCCTCCATCCTTTTGAGAGAGCCACAGACAGTATAAGTTTGACAATGCTTGGCTTGACCACAAGGCTGAAGATTTCATCATAGTCTAGCACTTCTTTTTGATGAAATCGCCTGGCAACTAACCTGGCCTTGTACTTTTGGATGGTGCCATCTGGATTTTTCTTTATTCTAAAGACCCACTTGCAGCCTATTGCTTTTGCACTAGCAGGAAGGGAAGTCACTTCCCATGTTTGATTTTTCATCAATGCAGAGTATTCCTTCATCATAGCTTGCTTCTAGTAAAGGCATTGCAATGCTTTAGCAACATTTGCAGGTTCATTAGTGAGAAGTTTATCAGGTGACGGTGTGGATAACAGGGCTGCCATATAGGACTTTGGTTTGCTAGGTTTGACAATTCCATTCTTTGCCCTAGTTATCATGCGATGAGCACTTGTTATGGCAGCAATAGATGGTGATGTAGGTGTAGATGTTGTAGCAGGAATTAGCACCTGAACCTCCAATATAGGTGCATTGGTTGCTGAATAAGGAGAGTTGTGTGAGGTGTTTAACTGTGAGTTTCCTGCACTAACAGCACTTGGTAGAAAATCAAAAACAAATGCAAATTAATATTCAGAAATAGCCAAGGATGAGTAATCAGTAAATTGGGCATTAGGCTGGGAAAGTGTGTGGATGATTAGTATGGAGGGCATAGGTACTATAGAGTGTGAGGGACTAAATGTAGTTTGTGAGAACATGGATGCATATGGAAATATTATTTCATCAAACTTGACATGCCTAGATACATATATTTTTCCTGAGAGTGATAAGCATTTATAGCCTTTTGCCTGAGTTGTATATCCTAGAAAAAGACATAGTTGTGATTTGTAGTTGAATTTATGATGGCTATATGGCCTAAGAAAGAGGTAACAAAGACATCCAAAAGTTTTTAGGAATGTGTAATCTGCTTTTGTGTTTACTAGGAGTTCTAAAGGTGATTTGTTTTCAATGTTAGGTGAGGATAACATGTTTATGAGATATGCAGCTGTGAGTACTGCATGATCCTAGTAAGCTAAAGGTAGATTGGCTGAGGAAATGAGGGTTAAGGCTATTTTTGTGAGTTGCCTATGCTTTCTCTCAGCACACCTATTTTGTTGATGGGTATAGGGGCAGGTAAACCTATGTAAAATGCATGAGGATTTTAAGAACTCTACAAGATATGAGGAGTGTATTCCCTACCATTATTGGTTTGCAAAGCCATAATTTTATGACCTATTTGCAACTCAATCATGGATTTAAATTGGTAAAAGCTTGAAAAACTTGAGATTTATTCACCAACAAGTACACACATGTATATCTAGAGTTAGCATCAATAAAGGAAACATAGTAGTGATGACCAAATTTAGTGCATGTTGGGGAAGGACCCCACACATAAAAAAAAATAAGTTCCAGTGGTTTACTATACATGGTAGTAGAATTAGCAAATGGTAACTGATGCATTTTATCCAAACAACAAGATTTGCACAAAGAAACAATTTTATTCATATTCATGGAGATGTTACGGAGAAATAAAACTCTTTGGACAATATTATTTGAAAGGTGTCCTAATCATTTGTGCCAAAGATAGAAATCTGAAAAAGAATTACAATGAGCAACTAAACTACTTTGAGTGTTGTGAGGTTGTTCCAAAAGTGTGTTGTCTTGTGGATTGAACTTGTGCATTATCAAAGGAGTAAAGTCCTTTCTTAACTATGCCTTGAAGCAAAATCTTCTTGGACGCCTGAGATTTAACAACACAGTGGTGAGGGTGAAATTCAATAAAGACTCCATTGTCATGGGCAAATTTAGAAACACAAATTAAATTTTTTGTAAGGTGAGAAATATGCATTAGAGAATTTAATCGAAAAGAAACTTTAGTGTTAAGTGAGTTAAGATAGAAATGCCCAATGTGCTTGATTTGCATACCTTGACCATTGCCAACCATTACCAGATCTGGTCCAGTATACTCTGAGCTAGCTAGTAGGTTCCTATGATCAAAGGTGAGATGATGAGTGGCTCCAGTATCTGGATGCCATGAAGTATCCGGTGTAGCCGGAAGAGTGGCAAGCTAGGCACGAGGAAGGGCATGGAAATTTGCAGAAGGGGGAGGTGGAGAGGGATTAACAGATGATCAATTTGGGTTTTAAAAACCTTAATCAAATTGATAATAACACTGCCATATTGTGTGACCTACATGATTGCAAATCTGACATTGAGCCCTATTTTCTCCATTGTTCCAATTTCGACCTCCTCTAGTAAATTAGCCCCTTCCTCTGTGGACAACATTGAAGTGTCTTCCTCCTCCATTTTCTAGACCATTCCTCTTGTAGTATTGCCATAAGGATTGCGCTACATGCACTTGAACTGATTCTAGCTCCATTTTCCTGAATCTTTTGATAGTTTCTTCTTGTGCCATCAATTGCGCTTAAATTTCAAGTATTGTGAATGGATCAAATCGAGACATGATGTTGGTAATGAACGCATTGTATTCTTCATTTAGACCTTCTATTATAACATGTATGTGTTCCTCTATTCACAATGGTGCTGCAACTGCATCTAGTGTATTCACAACTTTCTTTATTTCAATAAGGTGTTAAGAAGTAGGCATACTTTTCTTTCTTATCGATTTGAGCTGCATCTTGAGTTGTTTGATTCTTGCTCTAGTTTACGAAACAAAATACACTTCGATTCTTTCCCAGATCTAATACGCATAAGTGCAGCTAACCATTCTTTTGCAAATGCTTTATCCATTGACGCCAGAAGCCAAGAAACCAATAGCTTGTCTTGTCTGATCCATTTTTTGTACTCAGCTGATTCTCTTTGTTGGGCTTGATTTTGTGTTGAATCGAACTTTGGTGGAAGCTTGTCCTTTTCCAGACGATCTTCTAAGTTGTGGCCTACAATTGTTGCCAACGCCTGTTGCTGCCATAGCAGGTAACTATCTTCATTTAGCTTGAACGAAACAGGTGTGAGAGTGTAGGGTGCAGCCCTTCCTGAGGCATTCTCTGATTGTGTGTTGAGCTCAGCCATCCTTTCAGATCTACTGAGCTTTGATAGTATGAAGGTATCAGAGTCAAAACCTAAGAAAGAAAAAGGAATAACAAGTAAGAAAGTGGAGAGCAAAAGTGTATTATTGAGCTTTCATTGAATTACTGAAAATTAATTACAAATACCCTTTTGTGATAGGTTTATATGCATGAGATAATGTGTAGAGTTTACGGTGATTGAAGGTAGCTAACTCAATAACGGAAACTTAACAAACTTAACAAAATGTATATAGATATACATTTAGTTATAATGAATTGCTAATATAGATTTTTTGAACAAGTTCACCACATATCTGATGCATTATTTATGCATGGCTTTAGTAGTAGTAATAATTTTAAACTCAAGCCTAAATATGATATTGAATAAGAGGCAATTACCTCGAATTAAAAAAATAACATAAAAGGCAATGACCTAGCTAGGTAGCTCAACTCATAAAGATGTTTAGGTAAGTTACATATACAATGTCACAATTTTGAGCCTATGAAAAGTATTTGACAACAACAACAACAACAATAACAACAACAAAAATAAAAAAGAGGAAAAGTAACATTGTTCCATTCAGAGGGAGTGGCTTATAACTAAGTGTGGTGAGTGGATTGACTTGAGATGACGGTGGAGACTAAGACGGCATAAAAGCCTTTTCCAATGGGAACTACCAATGAAGGCTAAATTGGAAAATCTTTTAAACCAAGTTCAACTAAATCCTAATACTTAGGTTATTGTTGTTTAGGGTTTTCACCCCTCCTATAAATTTGTCATTTTCTTTTTCATTGCTAAGTACTTTCAAGAGAGTTGTCTTAATTCTGGTATTGATTATGTTGTGAGTAATGTTTGGCATGGTTGTGCCCTATCAAGAGCGTAATTGTCTGCGTGGATTGTCCTTTGTGGTAGAGTTAATACCAAAGCTCAATTTTGACTTGCCTTAATATAAATACAAATGGTGATAAAAAATGTGGCTTTTGTAACTTGTTTGATGAAACCCTATCACATCTTCTCTTTACTTGTGAGTTTTCTTAGAAAATTTGTTCTTTTTGTTGTAATCGATGGGATGTTCAATGGATAAAGGCTGAGGATCCTAAATTAAACTTTGAAACATGGAATGCTTCTTGGCTTTCGAGCCACCAATAGAGAGGATGGAATGTTTGTTTTTATGCCATTCTCTTATCTATCCAGTAGTTAAGGAGTAGAGTCATTTTCCAAAAGGAGTGGATTAATTGGAATTGTGTTTTTTTTGGATAAATTTGTGTTTACATGTAGGTATTGGGTGTCCACTGAATATTAAAATGTTGTTTGGGTGGAGTTTTCTTTGGTGGCTGACCTATGTTTTGGTGTTTTAAGATGGGGACTCCTTGGTATGGATTTAATTTGTTCTACTTACTAAACCATGGGCTCTTTGCTTGGTGTTACAATGTGCCTTGGGTGGTCAGGGAGGTGGTGGGTGGAGAGAAACACAATAAGGTTATTTGATCATTAAGGGGGAGCTTTCTGAGGCTGAGAGGGAGTTTATACACTGTCAATGGAGTGATACACTTTGTGAGGTTGCATGTCATGTTCTGTTTGGTTTTGTTACATTTTCTTTGTTTGGCAGGTTCCTATCTTTTCAAGGTTGACTTGACCAAGACTTGTTTGGTGTAACGATGGTGGTGTATGGAGTGATACATGATGAGGTTACCATGGTCATGACAGGGAGTTTTGTGAGGATTGAGGGTGGATTGTGATTAAGCAAATTATCTCACGGATATCTGAGTGATACACTAGTGAGATTAGTAGTTTTGTTAGCCGAAATTCATGTGTTGAGTATTCGTTGTGTATGTTTGGGGTGTGTGGGTGTGTGTTGGATACAATGTTGATGCCATGTAATAATAACTTCTTAATCATATGAGATTTTGGCTCGGATCTATGGTGCCTTGGGAAAGTTGTCTTTGGAAGAAAAAGTTTGTTTCTTACAATGATGATCCTAATGGCTATGTCGAAGAGGCTGGAGGGATTGGTTCTTGCTTGTATGGGTGGCTTGTTTCTTCAAATATCTCTAACTGCTAGATTTTGCTTAATTGTGCTACAAGTTTTATTTGGTCACCAAGCCTTGCATTACCCTTGAAGTTTGTCTCATGGCCTGATTAGGGTGTTCTATTCGGCTTCCTAAGTATAGGTGCCATTGCTATAGAATGTTATAAGTGATCTCTATTTTGTAATACATGATAGGTGTTAGAATTTTGTGATTGGTATTATTGTTTGTAAGTTGTATTAGTAATAGTCTTAATTTTTAGGTGATTGCTGTAAGTGACAAGGATAGTTTTGTTTTACTTCCCTTTTTGACAAGGTTAAATCCTTGTTACCACAATTATTGAAGAAAAAGAAGGAATGACTATTGTCACACTCTTTTGTCTATTGTTACACCCTTTTAGTGGCTTTTGTTTTGCTATTCTTAAAATGTCCTTGTTTAATAGTTATTTCAATCTTTTATCTATGGCCCACACCCATTTAATCACATACTATTTTCTTTACATTCTAAATTTTCTTCACAAATTTTACATTATTCTATACATTTTTTCAAATAAGAAGTAGGTTTAATAAACTTGTAGATATCCATATTGTCATCAAATTTTTAATTAGGTCTATATGATTTAGAATTTTTCAATCGAGGCTTTATACTATAAAACTCATAAAATTAAATCTCCATGTAACATATTGTAATAAAAATTTTGAAATTTTAATTCTTTTATTTGGAAGAGTGCAAGTTCTAGTAGTAATCAATTAGACTTTTAGATGTTTGTTGTATTTAATTTTTTTTTTTAGCTATAGGTTGCTTTAGTGTATTGATTATAAAGTTTTTTTTAATACAAATTACAATATAGTGACTTGATTAAAAAAATTAAACTATAAAGACTCAATAAAAAATTAAGTAAAACTATAATCAGCTACATCTTTATTAATTTTAATTTTTGGATCTACTATTGGATAAGTGTTTGGTTAAAAAACAAATTTTGACATGTACAAGTTTAAAATATAATATGCATATGAAATAGATATGATATTTAATACTTTTTAAAAGTAATTCATACAAAATTTGAAAAATAATAATATTTCACACCAACTTTTTTAAAGTGATTCATATAAAATTTGAAAACAATAATAATAATTCATATCTTGTACTTAGAGATTGAAATCCATGATCATACTTCATGTATGTTTTCTATTTGAGCTTAATTTTGAAAATTATTATTCATTTCTTCATTTGTCAATCTATTTGCATGGGTCTAGATTTGTTAAAACAAGTTGATTGAAGAATTTTTTTAAAATATTAATGGAAATAATTAAGAGTTCTATTTGCATTAAGTTCTAGATTTGACCTTAATGTCATGATTTTTTATGAAAATTTTTAAAAATAATTAATTATAAATAATTAAGAGTGTGACAATAGATAAATTAAAAGGTTAAAATAATTATTAGACAAGTGTATTTTAGGAATGGTAAGACAAAAACTACTAAAATAGAGTGACAATAGATATAAATGCATAGCAATAGTCACTTCCCACTCATACTACAACACTTCCCAAGCACAAGGGAAACATTAAGGGGGATAAAAAAGTAAAAAACATTGGATTGTTGGATATACATTCCCCTCATTTCAACTGTGAAAAATTCGGGGAAACGAGGGAGATTGAAATTTGAAAGGCAGACAAATTGAACATGGAATCAAAGCTTGTTCCCCGTAAAAATAAAACACTCTTTTTCCCTCTCTCTCTCTCTCTCTCTCCCATTTCCCTCTTTAATTATGAGGTTAAGAAAGTGACAACCAGCGAGAGAGATGTAGTCATTTGAAGCTTCCTATGTAAGTTTGGGTCAACATAATTGCCAAAAGAAGCAAACAAATCATTAACATTTATGATATACAGAAGGTTCCACATTTAGCAGTCATATCTGACCATTGTATCGGAGATTTATTTTATTAAATGTTACTTTGATTAAAAGGCTTAGAGTTCAATGTTGATTAGTACAAGAGTACAATAATTCAAGCAGGCATAATAGGGAATTTGAATGCAGATCCGATTAATATTTACTTCCTTCCCATGGTATATGTGTTTATTAAATAAGCTGAGAAGATTGATAAATAGACAGTGTTTTTAAATTAAGCTTATAAAATGAGTAGGTGAAAATATATTTATTTTTAATAGTTTTTTAAAATTATTTTATTTTTGCTTGTTCAGACATTAATTAAGTAAATAGAAATAGATAGATGCAGATAAAATAAGAACCACATGGTAAGGGAAAGATTGAATTTACTACACAGAAACCATATGAACGATGTTATTAGAGTAATTGATGCATGGATTGATATTAGGAGTTTGTTGTAATTTGTTGATTTGATTAGGTATTAGTTTGTTATTACTCACAACCTTTTTACAAGAGTATATTTAACCTGTATTGTTAACTCTTTGAATTATTAGTAATATTTTTCATTTCAATCTTCTATTAATTATTGATCTCTCTATTTTAATCACAATGAAATTCAATATATAGTATCAAAGCCTTTCCACCCACTATGAAATTTTTCCTCTCACTGCATTTACCGAGTTCTTGCATCTTTGTATGCTATTATTTTTCTTCTACTGCTACTTTTTTTCTCTTCGGTCTTTCCTATTCTCAGAATATTTAATTTGAGAGTGAGTATATTTTTGCTTTGATATATAAGAATTTATGTCCTTCATAAAATGTAAAGATTCACTTTGGTTCTTGAAATTGTATATATGATTCATTTTAGTTTATAGAATTAAGAAGTATCATTTTAGTCTATGAAATTTTAAAAAAATTATTCAAATTAGTCCTTATACTACTGTTCTTGAGGACTAACTTGAATCACCAAAAAGATTAAATTGAATCACTTTTTGAAATTTTAGAAAATAATAAAATGATACTTTCTTAATTTTAGAGACTAAAGTGAATTACACATACAATTTTAAGAACCAAAATGAACCTTTACTTCCTTGATAAAGGTGAACTGAACCTAGGAAATAAGGTATCTATGGAACACAAATATTGACACACATCTAGAATGCAATATGGCATGATACAGACACATATGACAAGCTAAAGCTGAAAAATTATCTAACATATTATATATATATATATATATATATATATATATATATATATATATAAATTTAAAGAAAATTATACATTATTCAAAATATTATCTATAAGTTTCACTTATGTTTTTATTTTCTTATAAGCTTAAAAAATTATGTATTATTTTCTTTTTGTAATATTATTTATATTGTATTTTTCTATATTACAATAAGAAAAAAATCAATTTAAAATTAAATATATATTATTTATGTGTCATATAAAATCTAATATAAATAAGTGTTCCACAGATAGACATAATACCCAAATTATTTATCCGTGATTCATAGAAAAATATACACTGCATCAATAAATCAACCCTTTCCCACTTTACTTTATGGTCTTTCTGTATATAGTACGTAATGATATAGAAAAGTAAATAAGCAGTGCTACCTCATGAATATCTAAAAAATAGATATTCAAATGTGGTATTTATTTTAATATTTTTGGATATGATAAAAAAACTAAAATAAATGGAGATTATCATTATATTTAAAGATAATAAAATAGATGTCTCAAAAGGCACCATAAGAAATTTATGCCTAAAAGAATATTTAGTTTTAGGTATATTTAAAAAGTGTTATTTATGTACACATAGGCAACACTTTTTTAAAATATATTGCTTTTGATATAGTAAAGGCTACACTTTTTTAAATTAAGACATAATTTTTTGAAGAGTTGCTATATCACATGTGGCCAATTGTCAAAGGCAATATTTTTTAACAAAAGGCTATATTTTTAAGCTAATGCATCACTTTTCATAGTGTTGTCATATCAAGTGTGGCCAATTGTTTAAGGCAACACTTTTGAATAGAGAAAATAATATTTTTTAGATATGAAAGGTAACACATTTAAAAAAAGTGTTGCCTATATGTATAAAAAGTAAGGACCTGTTTGCTTTCTTTGAAAGCAGTTTTAGATTTCAGTTTCAGTTTTGATTTTGAGTTTTGTGAAGGAAAAATTGAAAAAGCGCGAAATTTAATGGTTTAGTTTTTCCTTCACAAAAGCGAAAATTGAAGCGAAAACTGTTTTCAGCAAAGCAAACAGGCCTTAACACTTTTCAAATGTTTCAAAAAATAAGTGTTATTTTAGGTCAAATTTTTTGTAATGAGGTTATTCACTTTTAGATGTTTAAATATTATTTTTTCATAAGTAATATGAAACCTCTAGACTTTTGTTAATCAATAATTAATCATGAAAAGAAGGGCCCTGTTCAAATAAATAACACAACTTGCGCAAGTAGAAATTTGCAAATTTGAACAATTGCATATTGGACTAGTTCACAAATATAAGATTTTAAAACTTTTTAACTTCTAAAAAATATTTTCAAAAATAATTTAGGGATTACATTATAATTTTTTTAAAAAAATAAATAAAGAAACGCACTTCATATATATATATATATGATCACCTTAGACAAAAGCCGAATTATTCTATTCAATCACGCGTTGCAATTCATGAACCCCAAAAATATCATGGAACAAAAATCACACATTTATAGTCGGTTTCGTACTGTACAAAAATTCGCAACCATCAATCTACACGAAATTCCCAATATTGCCAGATGCCAATGGTACATAATGACTGCTTTTTTTATACTAATAACTTTTTAATGACTCTTTTAGTCTTGGTTCAATTCACATGATTTGACCGATGCACTGTTGCAGCAATTAACATTACTCATGTCACCAATGAAGGTCCATTTGGGAATAATAATACCTGCTTTCTTATAGACTTTACCAAGGTGGCTTTTAAAGGTCAATGACCGGCTATCCCAATACATGAATCGCTTAACAGTTTATATAACCAGATGCGTTGTATCATAATATTTGCTTTGACTTAATATAAACCAATTGAAGCAATGTTCCCCCTTTCTTTCCCTTCATGTCTCCTACTTGCAGAATGCCTTGTCTTGAAGCATTGCGAAAATAATTAACTTTACGTTTACCACTTGTCAATTACCAGCCATTTCATTTCTAATTCTAATTCTAGGATTGACCGTAAAATTGTTCAAATAGCATACGCATTATATTGCGGAGATAAATGAAAAAAAAGCTGAATAACTGAAAAAAAAATAGGAAAATCAAATTTAACGTGAAAAATAATAATCACTCTATATGAGAAAATAAAAAAAATTCTCTCAAAAAATTGCTTTCTTTGTACAGTTGAAAATATCCATTTTTCTTGTAATATTTAGAATGCATTTAAAAAATTATTTTTAATTTTTAATTTTATTTTCCTTATTTTTTAAATTTTATTATAGAAATATTAAAAATTATGAAAATTATAAAATCCAATTTTTATTTATAATTTTTAGTATTTCCTTTTTAAAATTTTAAAAATAGGAAAATTTAATTTTTAGTTTTAATTTTTAATATTTTATTTATAAAATTTAAAAAATTGAAAATAAAAACTAAAACAAACCTGGCCCTTAATGTGCATCCCTTGCCATAGCTGTTTTTTTTCCTTCTTTTTTTTTTTTTAGAGAAAAACGCTTTCCTTTTTTCTGTCATAAATTTGATACGAAGGGGACTGTGACTGCAAAACGGTGCCGTTCACCATTCATTGGTCCATAGAACAGACGCGAATCCACTCACAACTACTCACTAGTACGTGCTAAGTTGCAACAATGGGGAACTATTCTACCAGGAAGAAAAAAAAAAAAAAAACAACAACGGTGGTCTCTTCGAGTGAAAGTAGTGATCATGACTTTGCAGCCATGGTCGGAAAGTGGTGGTCGTGGCTGCTGGAAACGCCAATTGGATATGTAATGGAAACACCATATGTTCGAAACCTTTGAAACCCCTACTATCACTGGAGAATTGAGGGTGAAATCATGAGGTGAACAAAAAAAAAAAAAATAACAAACATAGTGTTTAATTTTTATACACTAAGGATATGTTTAGTTGGAAAGTAAAAGTGAGGCAAAATTTTTTTAGAGGAGTTTCATGTGTAAAATTATATATAATATTCATTTAGAAAATTTTTATGCTCATATTCACTCTCTAACTAAACACATCCTGCTAGTGTAAAACTTTTTTACATATTTATTTAATTATGTATTAACGTGTTAATAAAAATGATTAAGTTTCACATTAACTACTTAAAAAATCAGATATATAGAATATTTGATTGTATAATAGTATAAAAAAAGTTTTACACAGTCATAACACATAAATTAAACTCATAAATATTACAGGATTGCCTATAAATGTGGGATACCGTATGGGCCATTTGGCACAATTTAAGAGTTCGTTTGGCACATATGATATGATAAGAGTTGATAGTATAAGACATAATAAGACTTAATAGTATAAGATCGTATAAGCTTTTAATAATACACATTGTTTGGTATGACACTATATAAGATATTATATTTTATATTATGTAAAATTATCATTTATTTACAAATAATTGTAATACTTTAAATAAATTTTAAATAAATCAGTAATAATAAAATGGAGATTTTTATTAATTATATTTAAATATTTATTAATTAAAATTTAATTCATAAAAAATCTTATTTATTATTTCAAAAAATTATATAAATAAAAAAAACTATTTTGTACATTTTAATATTTTACATTTTAATCATGATTATTTAAATTTAATTTATTAATGCTTACTCTTATATATTACATATTATTTATTATTTATTAAAAATAATTATTTGTTATTAAATATTTATTATTTTATTTTATTTATTAATATTTACCAATTATTTTTATTTTTATGCTTATAATTTTCTTTTATTACTATTTATTTAAGAATTATTATATTTTAATAAAATATTAAAAAAATGGCTTTATATGTTAAAAGTTAATAACACCTAATATGGTATTCACATACTATATTAAATTATACAATATTTTTACGTATAAAGAGTTATAATATACAAATTTGTACAATATATTAATTGCATCAAACAACGGATAAAGACATAGCATATAATATTAGCTTATGTTATTATGCCTAATACATTATATCAATTACACCCTAAGAGAGATATTCCCCACCCCCTTGAAAAAATAGATATATAAATTTATTTAATAAATGGAATAAGTTTAAATTTGTTACTTTATAATTATATGAATGATATCGCTCTATTCGAAATTTTTTTTCCTATAAAGTTTATTGACTTTTAAAAAAAGGATTATATCACAATCTGGCATGATTTTATAATAGAAATATTTTTTGTAACAATAGATAAGTAGTTATAAGAGTTAAATAACATGTTCAGTGATCAAACTAAATAATGAACTTATTAACCCTACGCTCTGTTTTAATTTTTAAGGGGCTTACAAAATTTACGACATTGTTTTATTGAAATACTTTTACATGTTTGGGTGATTAATAAGCAGAGAACAGCCTAATTTTAAATGTGAAATCATATCATATATATTTCTAAAATTGGATTTTGTAAAAAAAGTAATGGTTGGCATGTCATTCAACCTAGTTAATTAGTTTTATGCAAGTGAAAAGACATTAATTGCCTCGGTTTTTTTTATAATAATAGGACTCGAATTTGTAACAAAAAAATCACATATTAAATATTTAATTTAATAGAAATTTAATTTTCAAATGAATCAATTTTTTTTATAAAAATAGGGTTCAAATATTATTTTAAGAAAAGACATTAATTATGTTCATTTTTATAGCAATAAGATTTAGATTTTTTAATAAAAAATTACATAACAAATATTTAATAAAATAATATCTAATTTTCAAATGAATCAGTTTTTTAAAGGAATTGATTCAGAATTTTTTTTATATAAATAAGACTTAAATATTATTTTTAATAAAATCCAATTTTGAATCAAAAGTGAGCAAAAATCTTAAATATTGTTAAAATCTGATTTTTAAATAAATCTATTTTTTAATAGAAGTATGATCCATATTTTTTTAGTAAAATCATTTTTTATCAGAAAAATATTCAAATATTAGTAAAAATATGAGATAATGTTAATAAAATCATTTGATGATAAAAATATCATTTTTTATTTATAGTAATAGCATGCAAATGATTTGCATCATAATATATTTGATAAAACTGGATTTTAAAATGTACATGATTAGTATTTGATTTCATCTAATTGATATATTTAATTAAATACTTAATTAGGTAATTCTAATTAGTAATTACCCACAAATAAGCATTCATTTATGGGCCTAAAAGACATAAAGAATATGATAACATTTAATGTTAATAATAATTTCAATTTTCAAATGGTCAATAAAAAAATTATAGTATAACATGGTTATATGTTGGAACGGATTAATTTTTATATATAAAAATCATTTATAAAGACGAGATTTATTTTTCTTAAAAGGAATATATTTTTCAAATAAATCATTTTTTTTTCTAGAAATACGATTTCAAACAAAAAAAAATGGTTTGACAAATCTTCCATTTACAACCCAATCAAAATTGATTTATTGTCCCAAATTGACCAATCAATTGAATTCTAAATTGATTCAGCTGTGCCCGTCACTATACATATTATCTATACAAGAAAAAGTTTGTCTTACCTATGGATTAAAGCAAATAGTTTTATGTTTAGAGTCTTGCTTTTGGGGATTTTCTTTTTTTATTCTAGTATCAATCATACTCTTAATATTGTTCTTAACATTTGTTTTTTACTTTATTTGTCATAAAGGTAATTTTTTTTTAGCCTCAGAAAGAGGGAAAATGAAAAGGCCCCTTTTTCACTTTGATAATCTAAAGGAGGGGGGAGGGGGGGAATCAAGTGCCTTTCTTCAATTAGGTTTTGCCTCTTTAATATTTCACTTTTTTTCAATTCTTGGCGGTTTCAACAAATTAAAACCGCTGCGAATCATTAAACAACCTCAATTATAAAACTAACCACCGCTAAATAATGCAATTTGTGGCGGTCAATGTAAACCGCAGGGAAACACAGAATGTAGCGGTAGCTTCTTGAACTGCCACTAAGCAATGCTTTTCTGGTAGTGTGAGCTCCATCTTGTTTTTATTCATCCACCTTCATCCACCTTCACATGACTCTTTTTTTCTTTTTTGTCTTTGTATTCATTGGTAAGAAATATTCCTTCTGCTATTATTTTAACACTTTCCTAATTTCATTTTAAGTTCTAATTTGTCTTCTTTGGTACGAGTCCTTTTCTCTCTTTTCTTTGTTTCATTATCCACCATTGTAATATTGCTAGATATAGACTATTGTGGTGAGTTATCTATTCTTATAAAACTAATAACTTCTATTTTCATTATAATTCTTTTTTGTTACTTTTCTTCTTCTTTTTTCCTACATATTTAGACTGCTGTTTAATTTTGTTGTGCGTCTTGATGTAAAATGTTAAATCAATTGTTTTGTATTTTTCTAATCAATTTCTTAATTGATTCGATGTAACACTTTTAATTGGATTTTGAGGCTTTGAAAATTTTTCTTTTTTAGTAAGCAATTTCCATGACAATTTGAAGTAAGATTTTATGCACAAAAATAAATATGACTTTTTTTCTCTCTATATGACTGTATGTTTATTTGTACACACATCTTATAACTAAGTACAAACAAATTTGTTACATTATATTGATCACTTTTTTGGCTTTATAAGAAAGTTCTACTTAATATGAATTACATGCCTATAATTTTTGTACTATAATCTATTCTAAGAAATTGGTAGTGATATGGTATATAACATGATATGCAATTTTTTATGACATATTATAATAATTAGCTTTTTTAAGTCTTAATTCATCTACATTCCTTATAAATGCAAAATCTTAAGGTATATAACCTTCCACCATATTTTGTTCACACAATCTCAATGCAGTAATTTGACTAGCAAATGATAATCGACCTCTAAGAAAAGCCAACATAATAATGTTGTACTACCAAAACAATTTTTTCAATTAGGTTTTTAAGATTTTTACTAGTGGTTTTTACGTTATAGAGAATACAAAATGAAATAATTATAAAAATAAGTATAATTAACTATAATTGATTTCATTTACTTGAAATTAATTAGTTTTTTTTATTAAGTTATTTATTTAGATATAAAAGCTTTATGGTTTAAGATATTTATTTAGGAAATATACTAATTGATTGCTTCCAAGAGGAGAGTGACACTAGCAAATATACTAGGTCATCAAGTAATAGAGTAAAAGATAGTGTTGTCATATCCACAAAGATAATTCAAGTACCGATTTTAGTTAACTAGATGACAAGTTAAGCAATTGAAAAGAAATGATATCAAAAGGAATTTAGAGTACTACAACAATATAAAAGCAATATAAGAATTGATAGAGTTAGATGTTAGGGTGATTTACTTCACCTATGTGTTAACAACATGTAACATAAATATCAATATGCCTTGTCCAAATTCAATTAAGTGATAGTAGAGTCATCATGTCATTAAAAGCATTTCTCAAGATCATCTAATGCTACCCAAGTAGAGTCAACCACCTAATCTCTTAGCATATTTAAGTCTACAAGTAGTTCTCAAACCCTTAAATACCACATGAATCATGTTTTCCTATCTCTAGGTGTCATTTAACTCATGAAATTACATTCATAGGCATGGTTCTTACTCCTTTTTCTCAAATTTGTAAAAACCCATACAATCCTAAATTGGTGATAAAAAATTCAAGATAATTATGCTCAAATACAATGCTCACTATCAAATGAGAAGAAGACATAAATTCATTCATATTAGCATAATGTCAAACACATAGCCTCCATAAATCACTCTTGGCAAAGGATTTAATAAGAAGTCATGAACAAAGAAAAAAATACACAAGGAGTTGAAGATAAAACCAAGAATAGTATCCTCTTCAAGTTCTTGAAACTCCAATCCCTTTGTGCTTTCCAAGCTCTAGCCTCCTCCTCTACAATTTTGTGTTCTGATGCTAATCCCCCTTTTTAATGTGTTTTCCTCGATTTTGATGCTAATCATAGGTTGCTAGAGTCAATACAGAGGCACAATCCACATGTCAGATTCGTGCACCCACGCTAGAGCATGGTTTTGGCTACACTAGAGCATAGCTTAAGTGAAAGTATGAGAAATCTGACACATGAGTTTCCACACTGTAGTTTTGCTTCAGTTTCAGGACCCATACTCCAACATGAATTCTAACAACCTTTAAGCTCCAATTCTTTGCACTCCTAGCTCAAATTCTTCCCTAATTCTTCTTCCAAAAAGCTATAAATTAATGGAAAATGCAACTAGAATGCAAAGTTAAACGTGAGTATAATCATGCAAGAATTTAAACCAAATGATGTAAAAAGGGCAATGATGAAAACTAAAACTAACTATCAACAAACTAAAAGTTATAAGAAAAATAAAGAAAAACATAACTCCTACGGGAGTTATCACTAATTATACTAATTATAATAATAAATTGTAATACCTTAGGCATACTGTTACCTAGGAAAGTGTAGAGCAACACACGTCTCCTTAGATAAATCCGGGTCCTGAATTTCACTAAGTCTGAGACCCTACACGTTCTTGAAGGGCTATATGATAGAACCATATTTTTTGGATCAAAAGTCACAGTAATAGTTCTTAAGAGGAAAATAAGTTAAAGGATGATTTTTAACAAATTTTGTGAAATTTTAAAATATTTCATTTTTAGCTGTCACGACCCACCTAGAGAACGTGACCGGCACGTGAGGATTTGGGTCCCCACGGAAGCCTCTGGTAACGTGACTGACTAATATGCATAAATAACCCAAATTTATTTAAAATATGTCAAGTTCAACTAAAACTTGATAATATGGAATTATTTCTAAAACATAAATTCTGAACATAAATCTGCATAAAATCCATATTCTAGGCCAAAGCCAGACATAATAAAACATAAATTCTGAAAATAATATCATGCATGTTCGGGGATCCTGCCTACACAATTTATTGGAGCACTACTAGGCTGACATAATTGACAATAAGCTCCACTTCAAAGCGAAGCTCACCAAGGAAGGCTGAGCACTACTTTGCGGAGGATTACGTGGTATAAGCCGAACCTCGTGAATCTGTATGCTGTAGGGAAAGGAAAAGAGAGGGGTGAGTTCATCAAAACTTCGGTGAGCGAGCCTCCACTCACAACCCCACATGGGACAATAACAAAATACATAACATATACATAATTGATGTGAAATATATTACATATATAATTACATATAAATTAATCAATCTATAGCAACAATTAGTAGAGAAACATGAATTATTCTGTACATAATTATCTCGAAATAATAGCTAACTGAGCCAATGGCTAACTGATGGGCACCTAACTAGGTCCCATAAATGGACACCTCACTAGGTTCCTTATTGTGGGTGAGCTAGTCCTCTAGTGGACCACTTGGTACCAAGGTTAACGATCAATCTGCAAATTAACTCGTGATCATTTCTCACTATTTATTGGCTAAAAAAAAAAATAATAGTAATAATTTCATACAAACTGAGATTTAAAATATTTTCTAACTAATAAATAAATCTAAATAATTCATACAGCAACAAGCATGGTCCCATGAGTTTTCCAAAATAATTAGTTCTCATGATAATATTTCTAAAATTGACATAATTCATAACAACATGTTCTCTTGACATAAATTATTCTAAAATTTCATAAATAATTCATATAATTTGAAAATATATTAATAATGACCAAAAGTATGGTCATGAGCTTAAACCCACTCACCTTTGATAGTCGGGAGTGTGCTTCTACTAACAACTTGATTTTGGAAAATTGGAATGGTACAAGTAACCAAACTCGTCGATTAAAGGGAGGGAGCGCCACAACGTCTTAAGAGATGATTAGTTAGGTCCACTGAAGTTCGGCCACGAGGATTATGAGCTTGACAAGAGATGAATTCGGCCAAAAAGGGGTTTGGCTTAGAGGAGATTTGGCTTAGAGGAGGTTTGGCTTAGAGGAGGTTTGGCTTAGAGAAATTTTGGTTTAGAGGAGGTTTCGCTTAGAGGAGATTTGGCTTAGAGGAGGTTTGGTTTAGAGAAATTTTGGTTTAGAGGAGGTGGAAGCAAAACTTAGCAAAATGAAACTAAACATTTCTTACACACACACACACTCCTACACACATATATTTATCCATAAATATAATAATCATAAATAATATTAGTGCTATATGTCTATACTTACTAATAATAATAAATAATATTAATGCCTACTACACTTAGTAATTATAATGTTAAATAATATTTGTGCTATTTACACTTTAATAATAATAATACTAATGCTAGCTACACTTAGTAATATTAATTATAATTAATGTTAGTGCCATATATCTAGATTTAATAATAATAATAACTAATATTAATGCTAGCTACACTTAATAATTATAATGTTAAATAATATTAATGTTAGGTGCACTAAATAATAATAATGTTAATGCTAGCTATTAATTTAGCAATATTAATTATAATTAATATAAATGCTAGGTACACTTAATAACAATAATGCTAATGCTAGATACACTTAGTAATATTAATTATAATTATTATTAGTGGCATATATCTAGACTTAATAATAATAATAATTAATATTAATGCTAACTACACTTAGTAATTATAATATTAAATAATATTTATGTTAGGTTCACTTAATAATAATAATACTAATGGTAGCTACACTTAGTAATAATAATTATAATTAATATTAGTGTCATATATCTAGACTTAATAATAATAATTAATATTAATGCTAACTACACTTAGTAATTTTAATTCATATTCTAACTATAATGCATTAACACTACTAACTATAATGCATATTTAAATTATAATGCATGCAACACAACTAACTAAAATGAATATACTAACTATAATGCATATGTATGCTCATAGTTTACTATTAACTATAATAATAATAATAATAATTATTATTATTATTATTTCTTTATTTGGGATATCACATTAGCCCCCAAATTTTAAAAGTCATAAGAATTCTTGGATTTGAACTAAAACTCAAAATTTTGATTTTGATTTCTTGGGATTTTGATTTTGTAGATATTTTATTTGAATCAAAATGAGTGGTATTTCCTTATTTACATTTATGTTTAAAAGTTAATAGGAAGTAAAATGTAAGTTATGGGGAGTGAGAGACCATTTTGGATAGTGAGAAACCATCTTGGAGAGTGAAAAAAACATTCTGGTGAGCGCTGCAACGGTCGACAGATTACTTAAAAACCTTATTTCGGGGTCTAAAACCTTCATTCTCTCAAAACACACTCCCACCCCCTAGGAAACACGAAAACTCTCATCTCCAACCTCTCTCTCACCCATTTTCATCAATTTAACACCATTCTTTCTCTTCCAAGGTTCAAAGGTACGAGATTTTACTAGTTTTCCTTCTTATTTCATCAATTCTTCTCTTGTTCTTAGAGTTAATCTTAGGTTCCTTCTTGTCCTATGGTCATAGTGCTCCTCCATATCGATGGGAGTTAGAATAGAGTTCTTCTTAGATTAATTTAGAGTTTTATTGCTTTACTAGCAGATAGTGGTGCCATTTCTAACTCCTAAGGTCCTGTTGGTGTCAATCTATTTGTTCTACCACTTCAGGTGAGTGGGTTCACATCTGTGACTTCTATGTTGAGCATTAGAAGTATTTTCATGAAAATATGGCTTTATGCATGGTTTTAGTGATTACTATAAAGAGATTTGATATTTCTATTGAATTACAAGATTTTGGAAATGTTGTTTGAAGGAAAGCATGAACATGATTTTGGTTAAACCATGGGACCACTATTGTTGAATGAGATTATGAATATTTGATTTATGAATCATAAATATTGAAAGTTGTTATGTTGTTTTTATGGTTACTAATACTCTAGATACTGTTGTATGGAAAAGTTTTGAACCCTAGGGTAGAAGTCCTACTGGAATATAGAGAAAGGACTCAATTTTCTGATAATGCTAGACAGTAACTATAGAGAAACAGACAGCGAGTTAATGGTTGAATGATCGTTAACCTTGGTAACAATCTCATAAAGCATAGAATGAAACTTGTTTAGGTGTCCACATTTGATCCCTGATGGATCATAGAGTAGCACATTTCGGTTCTAATAGAGTAGAGATTCCTATTTCTCTAGTTAGATACTGTTGTTAATTGTAAAGACAAATAATGATTTGGTTTTATATATATATATATATATTGTTTATATGATATATTGCATGATTTCTCTGGTGTCTTATGAAGGGGGGTTGCAGGTGGGGATTCACTCATTGAGTTTTTGTACACTGCTCTCCTTTTCTCCTATTTATAGATACAGCAACTGCTGTGGTTTCTTCCCAGCCCTCTACTTCCCAGCAACAATAGAGAGTCAGCTGGTGAGTTTCACTTGAGTGAAGCATTCTTGATTTAGTTTAGAGTGCTCCAGTGTCATTGCAGGCAAAAGTCCTAGTTCATATAGGGATTATTTTGCATTTAGCATATTAGATCATATTATGATTTGTATTTAATGGATTTGGTCACTTCTGAACAAATGTGACAAAGTATTTGATATATATTTATATTTTGTGTATGGATGATATTGAGATTTCAGACTTTAGATATTGATAATGAGACTTTAGTTATAAATCTCTTGATTTCAGGAAAAAAATGTGATTTGTATGTAGAAAATTAAATTTTGTTTTACCTAGACTTTCCTATTCAAATATGCATAAAGAGTAATGCGCAGGTCACAAGATTTACGTGAGGATAGGATTCCTCACGTTCCGGTCACGTGCCTAAACCGAGTCATGACATAAATACAATTGATTATACTTGATTATGATGCAATTATCAATTATGATTCTAAATTTTTGATTAAATCATATATAATTTATTTTAAGATAGGTATTATTTTTAAAGAATAATATTTGAAATAGGATTTGAAAAATTAAGTTAATAATTTTCAAAGAATTAAAACGAGCATTTTTTATTAGGTTATTTATAGAAAATACTAGTTTTAATTATTATAATAATATATCTAAATAATTAGTATAATTGATTTCAATTGACATCATTTTGATTATTTATTTTTGTTTAACTTATTTATTTACATTGCGTATAAAATATTTTTGGGTCAAAATATATATTAAGGGAATATACCAATTATAGTGATAAATACAATTGATTATAGTTAGTTCTAATTTGATTATCAATCATGATTCCTAATTTTCAATTGAATCAGATATACTAACTTTTTTTAACCAAGATATTAGCTTTAAAGACTAATCTTTGAAACAGAATTTGAAAAAAAAGGTTAGTTATTTTTTAAAATTAAATGTGAACATTTTTGTTCAGGTTATTTAGTTAGAAAATATATTAATCATGGCAATTGCAATAAATTAGTTTTTATTTATAATTTATTGTTAATTGTGATTTATATTTTTCTATTAAATCATATAACTAATTGAGCAGTATGTTATTTTCTTTTTGATGTGCTAAATGACTCAAGTAAGTTGAGTATGAAACATGATGAATTTGATTTGGGAAAAGATCATTTGTGCACTTGACCAAAAAAAGTGATAAAAAAAAAGAGAATATCCTACAAAATAAAACACTCAACGTTCTTATGAAAATCACGAAAAAAAGTTTGGTAACAATAATGTTTTTCCTTTTTTATATATTTGAAAATTTTTAAATTTTTAAAGTTGAATTTGAGATTACATCATTAGTCATTTTTGGTGATATTATTTATTTTCTATGAGCAATTTTTTTCGGTTAGGTTTTTAATTTATAAAAAGTACCAATTATAAAAATTATAATAATAAATATATTTAATTGCAATTTATTTCAATTGACTTTATTTTGATCAATAATTTTTTCTTAAGTTATTTACTTAGATGTAAAATTAAAGCTTTTTGTTCAAGTTCTTTATTTAGGGAATAAACTATCTATAATGTTAAATCTAATTAATTATACTTAGTTTCAATTTTTGGTTAATTAATTATAATGTCGGTTCATAATAATATATTTCTATTCTGATTGTCTATTCTCATTTATAATATGTTATCTGATTTACTCAAGCATATTATATTTACTCTATTTTTTATAATTATGTATTTAGCATTTTATTTTATAGGATATGAATTAAAAAGAATTAGTATATTTAATGAAATAATATAATAATTTATTTTACTGCATAAATATATGAAGTATAATTTTTTTTAGCAGTGAAAAAATAAATGAAGTATAATTTTTTAATTTAGATAAAATGATTTGATATTCAATAAATTTTTTTACTATTAATTATCTCGTATATTGCACGGATAATAAACTTGTTCAATTATAAGTAAAAGCATATTTTAAAACGTTTTGATTATAAGCCAAAATGTGTACCCAAAAAATTATAAGCAAAAATAAATTATTTTAGAATTTTAATTCTTTTGTCAGAATAACTATAAGTATATGATATTATAGAATCTATAAAATAATTTCATATTTTTTTAGTAATTCGTATTATACAAAGGTAATTTTTTATGCAATCTAACACTACTTTAAAATTACTTTTAAGTCCATTTATAAAATTAATTTTCAAATAATCAATTAATTATATGTACACTTAATTATTGAAATAATTTAATTTCTCAATTAATCCAAATACACATTAGTATTATTGTGCTAGTTGTTTGTTTTACAATTTATATATAATATACAATTAACTTTAGTTTGATTATGATCATTTAATTTATACAACGAACAGTCCCACTCTCCTAAAATTTTCCACCATAATATTGTCATCACTTGCATAATTTATGTAATGTATTGGGTAAGATTATCCATCATGATATTGTTGTATATATGTAATTTTTTTTTATAACCTTTTGGGGCTATGAATCCCTTAAATTTTCCACCAGTGTCCAATAGACGGACGAAGTCAACCAAGAGTATATGTATTCTGTAGTATTTATTTATTTATTTATTTTTTGGGTGGTTGTGGAGTGCATTCTAAAGTCTTAATCACCTTCCAAAGTTAAGATTCCCCCAAATCTTAGAGTGTGTACACCTCCTTAATTTAAGGCATGGGGTACTCATTGGACCAAACTAGGCCACTATTCGGGCCACCCCGGCCATGCTTTGATTACAATAAACTCCCGTTTAGACTAAAAAAAAAAACACAAAGAAATAACAAAACAAGAAAAAAAAAAACCGTGAGACTTTTTCAAAGATTACACTTTAATCAAGTATTCGGGGTCTTCAATTCGTATTTTGGTTATATTATTACTCAGCTTATCATGTGCCTGCTAATTATAATTAGTGATGAATCCAAAAAAGTTTGGCAATGAAGGTAAAAATAATACATAAATAAACAAGAAGTAAATTATATTATGTTTTGTTATTTTGACTAATTTAAAGTTTATATGTGGTCAAATTTAATTAAATAATATAGATAAATATATATATATATATATATAATTACTTAAATAAATGAACATATTTATGGGGGCTTATGACCCCTCAATTCATAACCTTGTCTGTCCCTGATTATAATTTGGTTTAGACAGTTAAGTTTATAGTCAAGTGGCTAGGGCTATTTTTTATACCGTTGAATGGGCGGTTTTGTGTTGGACTCTTACATTCTCCTCTCCTATATCGTCTAAGAATAATTCATAATCTTAATGCTTTTGTAATATATATAAATATAGTCTATTTTTGGCATCACCAATTATCACAAAAAGAAAAAAGTTTGGCATGACCAAAAAGTAATAGATATAATGGGTAGTATATTAATTGGCACCACCAATTATCACAAAAAGAAAAAAGTTCGGCATGACCAAAAAGTAATAGATATAATGGGTAGTATATTAAAATTAAGCTATTAATCAAAATAATAATAATAATAATAAATAGTTTTTTTTATATATAATTTAAGTCAGCACTCCTTCGTAGTCTATTCCAAATTTCCAACTCAAACTCCTAGGTTTGTTTGTTTACTATTTTTAACTTTTGTTTTCATTTTTTTGTTTTTTGTATTTAAGTTTTTATGAAAGAAATACTTAAAATATTGAAAACAATAAATTTTAATTTTGATTTTAATTTTTATTATTTTATATACAAGATTTTAAATATAAAAAATAAAGAAAATTAAAACTTAAATCAAACGGGTCTTTAGTATGTGATTGGCCTTTGAAAAATAACATGATACAAACATAGGACAAAATTAAACCGATAACGTGTTTAATTTTATGTTTGAAAACTTCTAAAATTTTCAAATAAAAAACCAAACATATTATGATTTAAGTTCGATCCAACTAACATACACATACTCCTCAAATCTGTACATTTGTATTTTGAAGTAGGGTCCAATTAGAATTTAAGCTCAAGGTCATACTGTACCAAGCATGCAGTGTTACACACCATACATCTAATCATTTTTTTTAGTGTGGGTAAATACTAAACAATGTAGCTAAATTCAATTGTCAAACTTTTAGATATATTTATCCACATTATTTAATAAAAGTGCCAAACATTTGGCGTGTAATGGACCGTATTTTACTTGGTGCACTAGAAAAAAAAGAAGCCAAGGAGTTCTAACGTAAAGAGATTATTATATTATGTACCTGACAAATTTTACTTCCTTTGAATAAGCACTTTACTTAGGACATATTAGGTGAAGTATGATGAATCGTAAACCAGTCATTTAGGTATTTAGCTATATTTATAAAATGTGATTAAATATTAAAAAATGTGATAAAATTTATTCATTATACTTTTAAATGCACATGTATAGTATATTATATTGTAGCTAATAATGTACCATAGGAATGGATCCTTTTATGTGAGATTTTCACATGATCTTATTATATGTGATATCTTACCATTAATTTTTTAAGTAAAATCTAGATATAACATATGATATAAGAGAATTAATAATAAGAAATCACACATAATAATGTCAGATGAAGATCTCACATGAAATGTGAGTTCTCACTCCCAATGTAACATAATCTTGGACTTAAATAAGTTGTCCCAACTCTAAAATTCAGACTAAAAAGTTTGTAAACTCTTCAAAACTCATTGATAAAAACGTCCTTGCTTAAGTTGAATAGATAAACTATTTATTATTTCGTTATAACTTATAAATATTGGTTAATGCATGTAACGATTCCTAAATTGTCAATTTTCCCCCTCAAATATGTGTTTTGGCCTTTCTAAATATTGATCATTTTAGTTTTAGTTCCTCACTAAAAAAAAATTGACTTTAATCCTTTTTTTCCTAATATTATGTTTTTGATAGATCATTGCTCTCTATACTTAGGTCTTTAAAAGTAGTTAAAAATTGAGTAAATATACATTTTTTATACTTCATTTTAGTCCCTAAAATTAAAAATATATTAATTTAATTCATGAAATTGTAAAATGTGATTTAAATTAGTCTCTATAATAGTATTCATGAAAACTAATTTGAATCATAAAAAAGATTGATTTTTCTTTTTACAATTTTAGGGACAAAATTGACACTTTTTTTAATTTCATATACTAAAATGAACACAATACAATTTCAAGAACTAAAATAAACTTTTAGTAGTTTAGAGTATGCATTTAATCTTTACAAATATTGAAAATTTAATTTTGAAAATCTTTGTTTGATCCTTATAAATATTACCATTAGCAATACAAATCAACGATAGAGGCTAAAAACATAATGTTAAAAAACAAGTAACTTGTATGAAAAAAAAAAGAAAACAAATAACTTAAAACTAAAAAAAAATTATCAGAGTAAAATAAAAAGATATATATTTATAATATAAGAACTAAAAAATATTTAAACTTTATTTTTTATTTTTTCAAAGAAATTTGGAGTTTTTAAAATTTTGTTTAATGGTTCGATATTTTCTGTTAAAGAATACGAAGTAAATAAAAAGGACAAAACTTTTGATTTGTTGGCAAAAATAAAAAAAGAGCAATAATATAAATAAACTAGATATTACCATTTATGTACTAATCAACAAGTAAACTCACACACTAATCATATTTAAATGACACAACAGATTGGTACTTAAATTAATTATTTGGAGGATGACAATTAAAAAAATGTGTAACATTCAATTCTTTCTTTTTTAACTCCACTTCTAACTATCAACTACTTAAAACAAGAAAAGATTAATTGGTATATAGTAACGGCGTAAACTAGTTATATATTGTCAATTAATTAAACCTTGACACATTTATTAATTGGTGAGAAAAATTAAAAGAAAGTGGTGCAATTATTAAAATTATAGTGGTGTGTCAAGTTTTATCTATTAATAATGTAAAATAGATTTACACCATCATATCAATTAATTTCAAATAAGAATGTATATTTGTTTTTTTAACTTATTATATATTTGTTCTTACAATTATTGAAATTATTTTAATGCCCACTTTTAGGGTGTGTTTGGTTTAGCGTTCAGCACCCCTCAACGCCCGTTACCCACCATTGAACGTTGGGCCATTGTGTTTGAATGAATTTGTTTTTTTCCAGTCAACGTGAATCGATTTTGCCACTGCAATCCAAGTTCATTAAAAGCAGAAATTTCTTGCTTTCACGTTGATGATCGCAAGTGGATTTTCAAGGGAGAAAAAAAAATTCTCTCTATATATCTCTCATCATTACAATTTATTTCCTTTTTTCTAATTTTTTTAATTCTTTTTGCTTATTCTTGTTTAAATTTTCGTTTGCATTTTTTCAACGTTCTGCATCTATCTATTCAAATTATTAGGCTTAACCATTTTTTTATATTTTTACTTGATATTGAAAGCAAACAATATTTGAAGCATTTATAAGTTTTTATTGTGAATAAGTTTAGTATTTTAAAAATAATTTTATTTATTATATTAAAAATAAATATGTATACAATATTTTAAAATAATGTTTATATAATTTTTATAATAATATTAATATAATTAATTTAAGTATCTTAAAATAAAATATAAGATAAAATGTAATATTAAAAGTATAATATAAAACTCATATCATTTTTAGTAATTGTATATATCTAAAAGTGATTTCACCAACATCATCTAAATAATATTTATTTTGCTATAATCACTTTTGATATAAAGGTTTTCAAATATAAATAACAATCACACCAATTCAATTTTGATCAAAATTAATTTTATAGAATCAAGTTGATCCAGATTTCCATTTGTAAACTCTAATCCTGCGACGCACTTTATCGTTTCACTGTTATCCCATCATTTGCGCAATGTAAAGAGTGTCTTGAAAGTTCCAAATCAACCGAACCTCGTCTCGTTACGAGGCTAGTTATTTATATTTTATTATTTTTGGCAAATCAAAATGTGCACACTCACCCCAAATTTTACTTAAATAAACTTCCTTTGTTCATCTCACATAACAATCTTCTTTTCTGGTGATTATTGGTTTTGCATCACAGCCAAGCAACGCAAGATTACAACCTTAACCTAACATTAGTGGCATGTCACAGTCAAATTTTATTAGTTTTGTGGATAACTTGTTCCATTTTTAAATCACTATTGACGGATAATTATCAACGTTTAAAACTAAACTTTTAATTAGTTTAAGTTAAAGTAAGTTTTGAATTTGAGTTCAATATATGAACAAAAAAATTAAAGTTAAAAGAGAGATTTATTCTGATTGTGAATCGATTGAGTTAGAATCAAATTAGTGAAATGAAATAAATCTCAAAATATATTATTTAAATTAAGTTTAAATATGTTTTTAAGATCTTGTAAATATAGTTAATTTTAGTTTTGGTACTTATAATTTTTATTTATTTAAGATTTTTTTAATATTATATGACATATTTAAGCTTTGAAATTAGTTTATAATATACACATAATTCTACAGGTGATTTTGAATGTCTTCTTCCGTTAATTCATAATTGTCATTCTAAAAAAACAAAACCGAATATTTAAAACTCTTTGTTATGTTTGGATAGACTTAATTCATTAAAATTTCATTATATTTTTATCTCTATATCAAACAAACTATAACTAGCACAAAAAAAATTTAAATAAAAACAAATTCATTTTTCTATATAATTTAAAAAACATTATGCAAATTTATATGGAAGAATTAATTTGCCCCATTCTTAAAAATGTAATATACTAATATAAAATTTTCAAATTATAATGAATTAATTTGTCTTTATATATATTTTATTTTTGATGAATTATTTAGGGTATTTAATATAAAAAAAAACCATAAGTATAAAGGGCAAATTAACAGGAAGCCCAAGCTGGTGACACGTGGCAGAAAATTTCGAGCGCGAGATGGGGGAAGAGGGAGTTAGAAAGTGAAAGAGAAAGGGGAGGGGAAACAGGTCGTGTTTCTGACAGCAGAAGATCGAACATTGAATGGGGTATTCAAAGGAATTTCCTTTTCGACTTTTTTCCTTTTCAAAAAAATAAAACAAAGATAAAATAAATATTTTGCCTTTAATTAAAAAAAAAGAACACAAGAGAGAGAAAGAAACATAGAGAAACTGAAAACTGAAAAGGAAAGAGTGCGAGAAATTAAATATTTAAATAAATAAAAAAAAGACAAAGACATCGTTGTTTCTGGTGTGACGAGGACGTTTCGGTTCCTAAGAGCGTCCAAGTTCTCTTCATGTTAAGAATGTGGGACCCTCACTTTCTCTCTCCTACTCTCTCTCTCCTTTTCTTCTCTTAAGAATCCAGCTCACCCATCTCTCTTCTTTCCCTCACGAAACAACGGCGCGTTCCTTTTCCTTTCTTTGCCTTCCCTTTTCCATGGTTTTGTGGTTTTGGCATTGTTGGAAAAAATGGACAAACGCCACTGCTCATAAGGTTAAAAAAAAGATTCCTTGCACAACACACACACACACTGCCAATTTCTTCTTTTCTTATTTATTTTCTTTCATTCTTCTCTTATTTGCTACGATCGATATAGCCTCAACGAGCCTTTTCAATAAAGGGTCGCACCCGGTTTCCTCATATAGCAACTTGTTTGTTGTTGCACAGTGAAGATGGGTTCCTTTTAGTTTTTCGGGTGTCTCCTCGAGTTTGTTTAGTTCTTTGTTCTTCCCCAATGGTGGAGGTGTATGCACTTGTTGTTGTGGTTTGATTGACAGATATATGAAGGAATGGACTTCGGTGGTGGAGTGTTTTGTTGATGAAGAAAGTTGTGCAGATGGTGGAGTTAATGTGTTGTTGGTAATGTTTCTGTAAACTGGGTTAAGGAGAAAGATCTGATGAAGGTTGAATATTTGATTGCATTTAAGGAGTTTTGTTTCTTCAGGTACTCTTTTTTTCATTTTGCTCTGCATTACTGGGTTCTGGGTTTTTGTTTTTCATTTTATTCTATTCTATTCTATTTTAATTTTATATCTTTTTTAGGGAGGGGGTGTTACTGTTGGACTCTGTTTTTTTTAATACTTTTTTTGGCTTTGCCTTACCCCAGGTTTAGTATGGCTTGGATTTTCTTGATTCTTTTATTCTTTTTTTTTATCCCTTTTATATTTGTGTCGTTTTTTTTCTCTTTTTTCTATTTTTGTTGATGGGAATGCCATCCCCATCGGTTGACACTGTGTTATTCACTGATCCACGCGGATTGATAAAATGTTGAACCTGGAATTGCAAAAGTGGAATGGTTTAGATCATTTAATTTGGGGGGAAAAACAAAGAGTTATAGATTTGTGTGTTTTTTTATCCTTTATTTTTTTAAAAGGATCTAATATTATTCTTTTTCTTTGGTTTGGATCTTACTGAGTGTTCAATTTGTTGAACTATTGACAGGTCAAGACAATTGAAGGGTGCGAGCTACAGTTAGAAATTGTTGAAGACTTTTTCTTGTTTTCTAGCTGAGGTGTTCGTTAGGGGCATGACTATGGCCCATTAGTTTATATCCTTAGATGGATTGAAGGGCCATCACCATATTGTATCAATGTTAAAAGCAGTGGCATCTGGGTTGTTGATTTCTTCCCTCATCGTTTGTGTATCTGCAACAGATAATGGGTTTCCTAGATGTAACTGTGAAGATGAGTCCAGCTTGTGGACCATTGAGAGCATTCTGGAGTGCCAGAGAGTTGGGGATTTCTTGATTGCTGTGGCATACTTCTCCATCCCTATTGAGCTGCTTTATTTCATTAGTTGCTCAAATGTGCCATTCAAATGGGTCCTTATTCAGTTCATTGCCTTCATTGTATTGTGTGGATTGACACATTTGCTCAATGGTTGGACTTATGGCCCTCACACTTTTCAACTTATGGTGGCACTCACTGTCTTCAAAATTCTCACCGCCTTGGTGTCATGCGCCACAGCTATAACCCTCATTACTCTGATTCCCTTGCTTCTCAAAGTGAAGGTCAGAGAATTCATGCTGAAGAAAAAGGCCAGGGATCTTGGAAGGGAGGTTGGCATTATAATGAAACAAAAGGAGGCTGCATTGCATGTAAGGATGCTTACTCGAGAGATTCGCAAGTCGCTCGATAGACATACGATTCTGGACACCACCTTGGTTGAGCTGTCGAAAACACTGGGATTGGAAAACTGTGCAGTGTGGATGCCTAATGTTGACAGGACAGAGATGAACCTCACTCACGAGTTAAATACGAGGAATTTTAACTTTTCTATACCCATTACTGATCCAGATGTTGTTAGAATTAAGGGAAGTGATGGGGTCAATATACTTAGCCCTGACTCAGCACTTGCCGGTGCGAGTAGTGTGGTTTCTGGTGAGGTGGGACCAGTTGCTGCAATCCGAATGCCAATGCTACGAGTTAGTAATTTCAAAGGAGGAACGCCTGAGCTAGCCCAGACATGTTATGCAATATTGGTCTTGATTCTTCCTCCTGGGGAGACCAGAACTTGGGGCAATCAGGAGCGGGAGATAATTAAGGTTGTAGCTGATCAGGTTGCGGTGGCTTTATCTCATGCTGCAATTCTCGAAGAGTCACAACTTATGAGAGAGAAGTTGGAGGAGCAAAATCGAGATTTGCAACAGGCAAGGAGAGATGCTATGATGGCAAGTCAGGCAAGAAACTCATTTCAGAAAGTCATGAGTGATGGAATGAGGAGGCCTATGCACTCTATTTTGGGATTGCTTTCATTGATACAAGATGATAATTTGAAGAGTGAACAGAAACTCATTGTGGATGCAATGCTAAGGACCAGCAATGTCCTGTCAAACTTGATAAATGATGCCATGGACAGCTCAGCAAAGGATGATGGAAGATTTCCTTTGGAGATAAGGTCTTTTGGGTTACATTCCATGATTAAGGAAGCAGCTTGCCTTACCAAGTGCATGTGTGTCTATAGGGGCATTGGTTTTGTCATTGAGGTTGATAAGTCTTTACCTGACAATGTTATGGGTGATGAGCGGAGGGTTTTTCAGGTAATTTTGCACATGGTTGGGAACCTACTGGATCGTAACCATGGGGAAGGGATTCTTGCACTTCGGGTTTTTGCAGAGACTGGAAGTCAGGGAAGGACTGACAAAGGTTGGACAACCTGGAGACCAAGCTCATCTAGTGGTGATGTAAATATTAGATTTGAGATAGGGATCAACAGTAGTGATCAAGCAGTTGGGAGCTCGGTTTCTTCAGGACTTGGGGGTAGGAAATATGCTAGTGATAGGGCTGAGGGCAGATTAAGCTTCGACATCTGCAAGGGGATAGTTCAGGTGAGTTTCATAAAGTCTGTTATGTGTGTGTGCATGGATGATAAATGCATTAAGTCATTGATCTGCATCTTGAGTTGTGTGTTATTCGAGTGCATTGAGTCACTGATTTTCCCCTTATCTTGAATATTATGGGTTGCATTTCAAGATTTGTATCAATTGAGGAGATTTTGCTTTTCTGACCCGTGACCTGATTTTGAATCCAAATTTCTTCCCCCAATTCACAACAATGCAAGCCTGGTCTCATGAAATTGAAATGGCTTATGTGTAGCTTTGATAGATTGGAGATCTTGCATGCTATTTTAGGTAGCATATTCAATGGTTAACTATAGTTTTCCCTTGTTGATTTCCTTGATTGATTCTTTAATTCGTTATATGAATTGATTTTCTTTTGTTTTGGACTGCTGCTTTGAATTATTCTGTTGTTTAACTTGGCAGTTACTGTGTTCTGTAAAAAATTATGTCTTATTGCCTTTGATTTGGTACTTAGTTTGTGTCCACTATGTTATTGGCAGTTGATGCAAGGGAACATATGGTTGGTACCAAATACTCATGGTTCTCCTCGCATGGCCCTTCTTCTTCGGTTTCAACTAAGGCCATCCATTAGCATAGCCATTTCGGAACCCGGAGAATCTTCAGAGCATGCCAATTCGAATTCCATATTGAGAGGTCTGCAAGTTCTATTGGCTGACAATGATGATGTGAATAGAGCAGTGACCCAAAGGTTGCTTCAGAAACTAGGTTGTGCTGTGGCTTCTGTTTCTTCAGGATTTGAATGCCTTACTGCCATTGGTCCTGCTGGATCTTCTTTCCAATTCATTCTTCTGGATCTTCAAATGCCTGATTTAGATGGCTTCGAAGTCGCCACAAGGATTCGGAAGTTCAGAAGCCGGAACTGGCCCATGATAGTAGCCTTGACTGCGAACACAGAAGAAGGTTTGTGGGAAAGATGCATGCAGATTGGGATAAATGGGGTTGTCCGGAAACCAGTTTTGTTGCAAGGGATTGCTAGTGAACTCAGAAGACTCCTGATGCAGGGAAATAATGTCCTGTGAGAACTGAGGGTGCAAGTTAGAAACACTTCAGCATCAAGTAATTTAGTTAATTTTTAAGTCACACTCTTGGTAGAGTTAGAACATGGCTCCCACTGGCTAGCAATATTTCAGTTTAGAAATGTTATACACACAACTTTCATGATCATAAGTTAAAAAAAAAAAATGGTATACAGATTAGTTGCTTTCTTTCAATGTGTTCATGTATGTTTCAAATATAATGAGAGTTCTGGTACAACCATATACTCAGAATTTGACAAAAAAAGGAAAAATACAAGTGCAGTACATTTTATTCAGGATAAATAACAGTATTAAACTATTGGCAATCGCTTAGTTGAACTTTCATGGTTCTTAAAAATATTGATAGGATAGCTGATGTGAGAAATTAATTTTTGAAAATATGCCTGGCCGGCTATTTCCACTTTTTCTATTGCTTGGATTTTTCATATTTGGAGTTTAAATGAAAAAACAAACATTTTTCATGATGTGAAATGCAGACCTCACTATTCTTTAAATCAAATGATAAAAACTTAAACAATACACAAAGTGCAAAATATTCTAGTTTTTGTGCCCTATTTTAGATGAACTGCCCTATTTTAGATGAACTGTTTACAAGCTAAACTTTAATACACATAATAATATTATATATTTGTGTGCTTTAGAGTTAAACATATTTCTTTCCGAAATATAATATGAGTTGTATGAGGATTGTGGGGTCATCTGATAGCTTAGATGGATTTTATGTTATTCTAAAAAAAGTAAGGGTTTACAGAGCAAATCCTATATCGTGTATATATTTTTCATTTTTGATAAAGGCTAAGATCCGTACACATAGCAGAATAATAAATGCGACTTAAGAATTATGATACGTGTGTATAGGAATGTCATATCAACTTGGCACACTGCCAGGGAGACCTTTAACAACTAATATAAATTAAATTTGGATAAAAGGCATTGAAAGACTATTGAAATAAATTAATAAATCAGTCAAAAAAATTGGGTAAAGAAATAGAAGAAACGGCTAAGAATATTAACGTCGTAATAATTGGTGCAGGTACATTTGCACAGACGGAAAAGTTTAATTGGATTCAGAAACACTTATGGGTTTCTCGTTCAAGTTATGATAACACCCTTCTTCGTTCAAGGAACGGACCAGTTAATGCTGAACGCGAAACCATGCATGAACCTGAGCACGTACCTAGAACACTCGTCATTTTCACGTGGACCCATATCACTTGTCCTAATTCCCCTTACGATAACATCCATGGCCCAACTTAGATTTTTTTATTGTTATTTTCATTTATTATATTATTATCTTCTAACTCCACTTTGCTTTCAGTTGTGTAAGGTTGTAAATATGTCTCCTTGCTAGGTCAACTTTGTTAATTTGTTTTGGTCACTCTCTCAATTCTACCCTCTTCAAGGCATAAAAACAAGGTAAAATAAAGTACGGGGTGTACCCAAAATGGAAATGTAAGGAAACGCGCACCATATTTGCATTTTTAAAAAAAATATATTTTAACTAATTAAACTGATATGATGTATTGTGAAATTAATTTCTTTTATTGATTTATAATTTTCCAAGGAGAAGCTCATTCCATGTGTGTTTTTTCTAGTTGTGATCCTATTAACTTTTCAATGGATATACTACATAACTTAATAATTAATGAATATCTAAACATTTATAACTTCAGGTTGTTGAGGGTGCATGATTCATATAATGAATACTTCCTTTGGTATTTGATTCATATGCATACTTTTACGATTTTAATAGTTTTTGGAATGCTATAATTTTATTTTGTTTAATTATATATCGTATTATGAAATATAATTATTTAAATAACCTGTAGACAGTAATATACTGTAACACACTGCGGGAGAATATGCAAGACCATGTACATCACTTTTATCGCCACTCTTCCCCCCCCCCGGCCGCCCCCCGGCCCCTTTTTTTTTTCTGTACGAGACAAATTTCTTTATATACAGTATTATTATATAATGAAAATATAATACGTTTATTATTTTTTACAGGGAAAAGGATAAGATGCTGTCATCTAATTATATATTATCACATCAGTAAAAATGAGTATAACACCCACTAATTTAAAAATTCATACAAATGAGTCGATTGGATAGGATGATCATGTAAAACTTTGTTATACTATCAGTATATAGAGATTAAACTCTTAAAAATAATATATGTGCATATCGTATTTTTTGGTTTCTCAAAATATTCATCATTAACATAAGTGAATAATTTCTTTAATGCGAAAGCTTCCCTAGGAAGATAAATATCTAGTTACAAGAACCTTTCTACAAAACGCAATGGAATTGAACCCTTTTCATACATATTTCACTTTTATTAGCGAATATCATTACAAGATGAAAACTTTCATTTAACTCTTTCCTAAAATTTTTCTAATTCTACTTCTTGGATATTTGGACCTCATTTTAAAGAGTAAAGTGAATAAATTTTGTTTTTGGATGAATAAAGTTATAAGTTAGGGGCCTTTTACACTATTAATCTAATAATGAAACTCTCTACTTTACTCTTTAAAGTGAGATCCTCACTTTAAAAAATCTAAATCCTTAATTTTTAGTCAATCAAATGATAAATATCACGTTCTCGGTGCAACATATTTTTTCTTTGTTTTGGAAGTGCATGCTCATATTTTAAATTATACTTTTATGTATTTGAATTATTGTAAAGAAGTTAAATTATCCTTTTATTTGCTGCCAAGCCTTATTCTAATAATTTTTGACAAAGTTAATTCATTTTTTGTCTAATAAAAGATATTCAATACGTCCTATTTTAATTTGCACTAAATTTTAACATAAAAATGGCATAAAAATAGCGTGTAAGGCCTGGGTTTCTTGAAAATTTATAATATATTTTTTATGAAATTTTTTTAATAAATTTTACTTTATTTGAAATTTCCTTCTGGAAAATTTCAATGACATACTTTTTATATAGATCAAATTTAGTTATGAGAATTAATATTGACGTAAAATCAGAATATAAATAATTATATATACCGTACGTGTGGATAAATATTGGAAATTTATTTTCTGTTAACTTCATTTTTAAATAACTTTGAACTAATTATTTGTTCACGGGCCAAGATAAGAACTGTTATTATATTTATTTCATAAGAAATACTATTCGTGTATTATTTTCACATGTATCTTTAGTGTGATATAATTTAAGATAGGTGTAGAGGAAATAAAATTTCAGTTATAATTAAATAAAAATATCACACGTGTTAATGTATACAATATTAACATTAACATTTATTGTACTTTGTAGGATATTATTCTGTTTCTGCTTGGACAGATCTAAAGTTGGAATGACTGACGCAATCTATGCACCTACCAATATATTATTATTCACAGTTCAGTCCTAAGATAACCTCCCCAAGCTCATCAATTGTTTTATATTGCTTATTAGTTAATAAGCAAAACATAACTTGCGTCATAGATTACGTTATAGTAATTAAAAACCAAAGCTTGTAACAGTTTTGAAGTTTCTATATTGGAAAGTTCCTTGCAAGTATCGGCCTTCGGCCTCTATAACACTAGCGATATATTCATTTATAGTTTTGGTAATGATATATTCATTCGTAGCTAATTAGGTATATAGAAAATAAATATACTCTTGAATTGTATTATTTCACTTTAAAATATATTACCTATTAATTTTTAAAGATTAATGAATCTCTTAGCTTATTATTTTTAAACCGACAAAATAAATCAAAAAATAATGTAAAAGAACAATAACTTTCAAGTTTCTATTGACAATGATATATACAATTAAATGCTATCATGACTTTTAATGAACATAAAAAAAATTGTACGATGACTGATTTCTAATTATAAACAAATGTTTGTGTGTTTGGAAAAACTCATTAAGGAGTAACTTCTTACTACTTGGTATTATAAAAAGAGTTTAATTGTCATACATTTATACCGTTAGTCAATAAGCAAATGACAAGTCATCTATTATGAGTAGTTTTTTGAAATCTAAATTTGAGTTAGTTATAAAATAACCCATATAGCAACTTTTTATTGGCCGACAATATAAAGATTTTTTACATTATCGGTGTATACTAATCAAACTCTTATAAAAATTATTGTAACTAGTCCAGGGAGTTTCTGATTTTCTTATATATAACTAGCAGCCGGACTTCAATTTTATTATAAAACAACCTGAAATTGAAAGAACTTTTACTTCAACAAAAAGCTGGTGAGATATGTTTGTTTTATCAGGAGCGGACAGGAATTCAATCTTATTCTATTTAAGTTCAACTTGCTGAAAACTATGATTTTAAGAGTGAATGTTTTATTTTATTTGTTGTACAGTGTAGCCGGTGAATTTTGTGCCAGGGGCTCTGCATCGCCACCCCATTTCGTCCTAGTTGAATTATATATATGCCATTTGTGTAAATGTGCCAATACAGTACTCATTAATCTACCGAGTACCCTTTGCATTGTTGACCTTATTATTATCGAGAAAAATGAAAGGAAACAACAGGCAATTACTCATGGTACAGAAAATTACATATAGAACCATTAAAAGTTTAATTTTTATATATAAAATAATGTTTTATTAATTCAATCAAGTGCTGTCATATAAACAAAAATGATTTATTTTTAGATAATTGAATATTAATATGAAACTATTTTATACTGATAATATATAGAAATTATACTCAAACCATTAATGCATCTCAACCTAATATGTTAAAATTTTGGGAGATGGTTTCATCACATAGTATTAGAGTCTTTGTGACCAATATGTTTAGAGTGTGTTTTTACAACCTGTTTAGTTAAGCTTGTAACTAATGTGACACACATTCCAATGCACTTTCACTAGAGGAAAAATTTTCTCCTTTGGCTAAAAGTGTCTTGGAACATGTGTTTTTCCTGTTCCAAGCACTTAAACAAACAGGCCCTTAATGTTTTGATTGTTAAAAATACTCATTTTTTTAGTAGATTCGCATGGGGTATATTAGATTATAAAACTATTAATGTACTGTAATATAACAAATTAAACTTTTAGGAAAGGTGATTTTATAACATAGAAGGCACAAGTTAGCGAGTAATACTTAATAAATGAGCCTCTAATTTGAATATTCCAAGTGTAAAATAAGATTTTTTTTCCTCCCTTTACCATGATACATCATTACATAGTTGGTTCATTTAAATTGCCTATAAACCTAATTTCTGTTAAATTAAGGGAGCATAGATAGAACAATGCTGTTTTTTATTTTTGTTAGAGCTGCTTTTACGATGAAGTATTATATTCTCATCTCAATTTAGTATCATGAGGATTAGGTGTTCAAAGAGCAAGAAATCATTTATTTTGATCCATTTATTAATTGATATATTAGTTTTATAAGTCATTATTGTCTCCTAGTTATCCTATATTTTTAATGCAATAACTAATTTGTTAATCAATAAATAAAACAGAGTAGAAACTTTCTCTTACTCTAAGAGCACTTAAGAATTTCTTTTATAACAAGATGATTTCTTTATGAAATAGTTCATCAAGGTAAACATTTGAGGTGTGTTTGCTGATGAGAGGAATTTTATTTTTGTATTTTTAGGATAAGTAAAATGAGAGGAAGGTTTAGATATGCATGTACGGTAGAATCAAAACATAGCTAACCAACCTTTCAAAATTTTTGTGTTTTTTTCATTTTTCTTTTTGGTTGTGCCCTTCAATATAGTTGTTGATCAAGAAACTGCAACATAGCTATTTAAAAGGCTCATGGAGCACAACCCAAAGGAGAACCAAGGTGGATGGAGTGCACTGCAAAGCTTAATCATACTTTGGTCTAATCCGTTTTTCGTCTACAGATCCTATTGAGTTTAAGACTGTGACCCTTTTATAAACCATTAACAGTTTATATTCATGTTCTGAGAACCGGATCGGACCGGCTGGTCGGACCGGTTGAACCGGAATCGGCCTGTTGTCCGATCCGGGTTGGACCCTAAAACCGGCTGGGAAAGAACCAGTGGAAAATCGCTTCGAACCGGCCGGGAACCAAGAAAACTGGGCAAACCGGACCGGCCGACTGAACCGGTTTTTTTTTTTTAATGAAAAAGATGCAAAAAAAATCATTTTAAGGGTTTTTTTTTAAAAAAAGTCTAAAATATCATTTTTCCTAATTCTTTTCATTTTTTGGTATGAGAATTAGTAATTTAAGAGATTTGATCTATATGGATAATATTTATTTTGATTAAGAGATGAATTATATTATATTCTATAGGTTTTATTGATGCCTAATTTAATTTTTAGTTATTTATGACATATATTTTATTTTATATTTTTATATATTTATATAAATACAGGTTTTATTATATACCGGATATATACCGGTTCGACCCCCGATTGAACCGGTTGAACCTCTAAACCCTTGCCCTGACCGGTTTGATGTCTGGTCCGATTTTTAGAACCTTGGTTTATATAGCCCAAACAGATGCACAAAGGATAGGCTCAGTGCTGATCAAATTAAAACAAATATGGCAACAATTGAAAAACGAAGGTGGTAAATTTTTTTTATAAAAAAGTAAAAAAAAAAAGTGTTTGGAAAACACTTATGACACCAACTATGCTGTTAAAACTATTTTAAACTACAGCATTAGGTGATTCACATTTGTAAAAAGTGAAGCAAACAAAAGGAGTTATTATATTTAGATTGGAGGACTAACTTATTTGGATGAACTATTGCTTTAGGAAAACAATTTTATGTATTTTTTTAAATGCTTAAAAAAAGTAAAATTTAATTTATGTTAAAAAGTAATATTGAAAAACAATTTTTATCCTCAAACATTTATATATATACTTTTTAAAAAAATGGATGTTAAATAACAATTTAATTGTGATGGATTATTTGTATAAAAGTTTTTTCAGACTATTATTTAATCATGTATCATAATATTAGCAAAAGTATTTGACTATTAAAGTTATTACTTTGATAAAATGTCACATATCTAATCGTATGTGATTGGATAAAAATATAAAAAAAATTTACACAAATAATGGCTCAAAATTAGTTTCCTAAAAAAATAGATTATAAAAAAATTTATTATTTTATTTTATTTTTCAAAATTCATTTAAATATGTTAAAAATACGAAAAAAAGGGAAAAATCTAATTCAATGTAACTACATCTATAACGACTTACGAGTAAACTTTTCTTGTCTTTTTTTGTTTTGGGTCAACAAGTTTAGTTTGGAAAGAGGAATCAATATGAATATCTGATATTTGAACTTGGGCTTTAATTTTTAGGTCCATATTTCATTTTTCCCGGGTCGTGATGCTCTGGGTCGAGAGCCCATTGCCCAATACTAAACATTATCTAAGCAGCTCCTTGCAAGTTGCATTCAATACTTAGACCCATAAGAAGGATTCATAATTCAATGCCAACAAAAAAAGTGCTACTCGCATTCAATGGCAAAGTAGTAATTCTAATGCTCATTATAGGACACATTACTGCTCATTTGCAACGTTTCCCTCAAATATACTTTGTTTCGCTTAGTCCACATTCGCAAATTAAATGACATCGATCAGTCTTGACGTCAGGAAAATAAAAATTATGGAAAAAAAAAATTGACCTTGAAGAAGCTAGGTGCATGGAAGAGCCATGTCAAGCTAATAGCTGATTGTCTAGTGTTTGTTTGGATTAGAGTTTACAAATTGAGATTTACTCTAGCTTGATTCTACTAATATTGATTTTAATTAAAATTGAGTTGGTGTCAACGTAATTTATATTTGAAAACTTTATCTCAAAAGTGATTGTGACAAAATAATTGTTGCTTGGATAATATTAGTCAAAATTACTTTTGGATGTGTAATTACAAAAAGGATATAGATTTTATGTAAGACATTTGGAAGAAATATTAAATATTATTTTAAGACTAAAATCAAAATTACTTATATTTATAGAGACTTAAAAATATATTTAAATCTTATAAAAATTATTATGAATGTTTTAAGTAAAATTATATTTGCCGTTCCTAATTAACGATATAAAAATATTGTATGCTCTCTGATTATATTTTGGAGGTATAATGAAGTTGGGAGCTAGCGTTTGATACAAAAACAAAATGAATATTCAAAAGTCGCACTCAAATAAGGGGGTAATTATGACTTTGACATCCATAGTAAATTCGCAACGGGAAATTGAAAATGTTGAAGAAATAACGCGTGAAAAGTTCCATGTAGTAATATGCGAAGCGAATTTTAATATTGTGCAGTATGTGTTTACACTGCATGCACCTCTATAAATAGAGGTGAGATTTCATTTGCAACAACGAAAAGCAGCGAGAGTTAGAGCTGCAGAGAGAGAAAAATATACAGAGAGTGTATTATTTTTCTGAGAGTGAGAGAGAAAAATAGAGAGTGTGAGTAAATCCCTTAGAGTGTAGGGTGTGGGTATATACACCGGGAATATTTTTTGGGTATCATTTCTATTACTCCTTGGTACTGCAAAATTGTAGTATTTGAATAGGAGGGTTCTCACTGGGATACACTATATTTACCTCTTGGGTTGGAGAGTGTGGAAAGGATACTTTGTAATTATCCTGAATATAGTGGAATATTTTCGGAGTTTGTCCCGTGGTTTTTCCTCCGGTATTTGGGGGTTTCCACGTTAAAAATTCGGTGTGCAAATTTCTTGATACTGGTGTCAATAGTATTATTCGTGAATAGTACTATCCGTGAATACTACTATTCGGGAATAGTGACCAGCAGGCCCCACGTGAATAGTAAAGAGCGGGCCCAATACGAATAGTAACCAGTGGGCCCACTGCAGAAAAATTTACTATTCATCCTTATTCATATTTTCGCTGCGCTGCGCCGATTGGTAGATTTAATTCTATCAGATTTAGTTTTGGTACTCGTTGCCACACATTGATATCATTTAATTACACTGTGAATCAGTCTCTGAGCCCAACAGAAATATCAAACGCAGAAGCAACAAAATGTTGTTTGTTGCTTTGACGCTAACCATGGTTGAGAATGCAAAACACGTTGAATCAATCTCAACGGGAAAAAGCCCAAACATGTATAGACCAGCGTTCTAGGCGTCTGAACCTGCGTTTGGTGGGATGAACACTAAACCAAACATGCTACTAGTTGTATAACACTATAAATATATCATTTTAATTTAACTCTTTCATTTTTCATTTTTCAATTTCCCATCGACTTTTAACAGACATATATACCTTTCTATATACATGTTTGCTATGATGCATCACAGAGAAATAGATAAAGATATTCATGATTCTTTAACTAATACCTTGAATTGATCATTCACATTATCACATAAAAGATACGATTAAATGGTTCCATTTCATTATCCATACTTCAAGTCCAAAAAACTATTGTATGTGAGATCTGTTAGAAATTAAAAGAATCAATAAATTAAATTTTGCCAAAAAATTATGAACAAATTTTCACCATATATAACATCCTAAACTGTGGCAGACAGTTGAATTTGTCCTTGATGCTGTAAACCCAGCCTATGGATACACTATCGTTTTTCCTAGGACAAAAACTTGCAGCATTTTATGTTCATAGGTTTGCATTGTTTCTATATTAAAAGGAAAAGGCGAATATTTGTGTTCAAAGAGTATCAGTAACGACACATATATATCGATTTAATTGTTATGTACTGATAGTGTAAATCTTTTTTTCACAGTCATCCAATCATATATTACCACGTAATCTATGATAGTTGACTTTCAAAACCCACTATACTTAAAAAGTTATTCAAACTAAATATTTTGATTGGATGACAGTGTAAAACTATTTTATACTTTATTTATATATATATATATATATATATATATATAAAAAGGACCGTCCCAGACCAGACCTATCATCAGGAAAGGGGAAAGCAACGAGAATCATACACACACACATGTATGAATGAATGTGTACAAATTTCGAACTCAGAGAAAAGTTTCTTACATTACACCTCATTAATTTTTGTTTGTTATATTTCATTGATTAAATAAAGCAATATAATAATTGTTTTATTTATAATTTTATATTTCAAATTGATATTGATATCGTATAAGATTTGAAAGAATATTAAGAAGGAATAAATACATTTTACACCATGATTTTTCAAAATATGTATTGCAACAATCTGAACTTTCAAACTGTATAAAAAAACCCCTCAGTATAATTTTGACAACTAATAAAGGTAAGATTTATATGCACTTAACCCCTATCATGTTTCTAATTTATGTAACTCGACACCCTGTGTGTGAATACTATATGTAATGAACTTTTTTTTTTATTGTGTGTAACTTGACACCTTGCTAAGACTTAAATTTTATGGGAGTTTTTTTTTGCATAATTTGAAAAATTTAAAATGCCATAATGCATTGCTTGAAAGATAATGGTTTTTTTTTTTGGCACTATTTAAAAAGTTTAGGATGTTATAATGCACGTTTTAAAAAGTCGAGATTTGACTTACGCATAACTTAAAATTCAGGAGGTAAAATGTATTTAATCTTGTTAAGAATATGCATTTCGAACTCATTTTATTTTTCCAAAGAAAGTTTAGGAAAAGACTGCTAATCTGATTGAAACTTTTATCAGTTCAAATTGCTAAACTTATTTCTTAGCAATTTGCAGTAATTTGGTCAAACTCATGTCCACTCGCTCTACACGGCTGCAACCTTAATTTAAGGGAACGAAATTATGGACACTGACCGCTGAAGCTCATATTTTCTAATTGAGAAAAGCAAGAAATAGTGACCAGGAAAATGAATAAGAAGGTTAATCTGACTATGATTCCGACGAAAAAACAAATTAACTATGATGACTTGAATCTTCGTACCTAGCTGTAGCAACATATTTTTCTATATTTGTTTACTTTTGGCACACGCGACGTTGTACGTAGCTTCTGATTAGTTTCATATGACTCTATATTTTAATGGAATAATTTAAATAATGATTAACTCATTCAATTAATGTAATATCCTAAATAGACAAGACCTGTTCTTGGTCTTTGGGATTGATTATCTCACGTACAACGGCCAGTGAAAGGCAACATAGTCTCATTCTCAAACGCCCCCTAGGTACAATGCACAAATTCATTAACTTATTCGATTATTATTAAGAAAGATACTGACACCAAGGTGTAGTTACTTTGTTCATTTAATAATATTAAATGATACATCAATTTAGTGGATTAATTTTTTTTAACAAAGATATTATAACTAGAAATTTTTCCTATAGGATTGGGGGAAGGGTTATTTAATGTAATAATTTATGTGTCATTTATTATATAGGTCAAAATAAATGCATTTTCTTACTCTCAATACAGTATAAAATTTCTCTTATTATTAATTATATTTAAACCATGATTATGACATTCCTTTCAACATGATAGTAGTTGTGTGTGCACACACGCATTGAGAGAGTAAAGATTGTTAATCACGGCACCAAAAGTCATATTAAGCAAATCAATTGAGACAAACGATTATGATGGGTTCGAAAGCCTCCAACACAGTGTTCAAATTAAACATGTTACATGTTTTTTGGATCAACATGTTTAGCTTGCAATTGACGGCCTTAACTCAATGAGCGCTCATTGGTCGATTGATGAAATTAAAGTTCATTAAAAGTAAATGAACATTATAAATGTGTCAAGATTTTACACTTTAAAATAAGGGCACTGATCATCCCTTATCCAGTGCCCTAATAAATACTTAAAAGAATTATGTGTATGGAAAAACTAAACTTTACGTGAAAGTACGTGAATATGATGTGCTCTCTCTATTTTATATTAATTTTACAATATATAAAATTGCATAATTTTCTAAAAGTTACTATTAATATGAAATGGAGGGAATACAAAAATCAATTGCCTGTGATGTGAACTTAATTTTAAGTGAAATCATCTTTACATAGGTTTCATGCTGAAAATGAAGTCCTTTCTAAAAGCTCACAAACAGCCAACACATTTTTTCTTATCTTTGTTTGATTCTTTGAAAACGATTAATATTGAAATATTATTGGTATATAAATGTTAGACCTATATTTTTTTTTAACTTATGAAAATACATTGTTTGCTATGAAGTTTAAACTTCAAGTGGGTTTGGTAATGATCTTCAACTGTGTACTTTGGCTTTTAAAAAGTAGATAAGATGATTTTACTCTCATCTTTTAAAAGTTAGTGGTGCTTTTGAGAGTACCTCATTAAATACTTTTTAGAACTAATTTCTGCTCTCTAAAATTAAAAAATTTTGAAACACTAATATAATCATTAAATTTTAATAAAAATCTAACTTTATCTTTTAATTAATTAAGGTTTTTATTTTTTTATTCTTTCTACAAATATTTATATTCACCATAATCACTTTATATTGAAAGTCACATCAATATCAAACCAAGCCTTATAACCTCCAAATCCCTTGCTATTAGACCAATTCATGTGGCTTAGACTGGTATCTAATAATGTAATTTGAATGATGCTACAAATCAAGAAATTATATGTATTGAATCTTTTATAGAAATTATGGTCACTATTGAATGAAATAAAATAATATAACTCACCAATTCATTTACATACAGGCTAATAATTATGTTATATTATTCTGCATGCAAAATTCTGGATAAATTTCTAATTGCTTGTATTTTGTATGTAATTTATAGGTCTAATTTTTAAAATAATATTTTTGAGTCAAATATTTAGTTAATGTAATAATATATATTTGTATAATTATTTAATTTTTAGGATTTTGTTATAATACCCCAAGGGTACCGGTACCTTTTTGAATCCAAGGGCTACGATTTAGTCATAAATATTTAAAATATTAATAAATTTATTTAGTAGTACACGTGACAAATTTTCAGCCACATATTATCTAAAAGGTACTAATACCTATAAATTTAAGAGGATACTGGAGAAATTTCCTTATTTTTATTATATTAATTAATAGATTACGGTTGAAACTTTTTAAACTCTATTTTCTTGCAACTTCGCCAATTAGCCTATATAAAAAAAAAAGAAGATAAAATTAAAACCACGTGATCACACTTTTCCTAATTAAGCCGATACTTTCACAATTGGGGAGCGGTAATAAGTGGTAAACAATGAGTTGAAATGTTTGAATCAAAGAAAAGGAGGAAGGACTTAAACGTAGAAGAGAAAATAAATGGAAGCCGTTATGATTTTCCGACCTTAATATAATATGTGCGAAGAAGTTTGACCGATATTTATATAGCCGCATGCATGATGTTCAATTTTTTATGCCTGATAAAAAAATTTCGACAAGGCCTTACTTCACCCATTACTTTTTTTTTTTTTGTTTCCCTTTAAATTTGCTACCTAATTTGGAAATCAAATTTTGATTATAGATCATTTAATTTCATGAATCAGGTAATTTTGATGATGACACTTCATTTATCATTTCTTTATCCACACTAGAAGTTAATTTGGCATGGAATAAAAATAAAATGAAAAATTCATGAACTGATGTTTCATCCAATTTTATTAATGAATTTCTTCTATAACATTTTTAGGAAAATTACATTGATCTTTCTTGAGATTCAGTGAAATTCACTGTGACTCCTCCTTAGTTATTCAAGTGATACTGATTTTCCCTGCGTGTACTGTTCATTGTGCGATAGAGGGGATGACAGTGTAATAATTTTATAAATTCAGGAAAGGTTAATTTAATAATTTCACATGCTTAGAACCTCATAAGGAAAATTTACAAGTAGAGGGGAGCCATGGTAAATTTCACTAAATTTTAGGGAAGGTCAGTGTAATTATCCTAAATTTTTACCTTGATTTGAATGTCAATATTAAACTATCTTTAATATCCGTCGTTTCTAACAAAATAATAATAATAATAACAACACTAAGTCTGTGTGATATGTAACAAAGGAAATTATACCAAAAACAGGTAACAAGGGAAAATGAAGAAAAAAATGGAAAAGAGGTTAATTTCCTTATTTGAGAGTTTAAATAGAATATGAATGATAGTATGTACCCTACTCGAAGGTATCTAATCGTATCCAATCATCCTAGTGGGATAAGGAGATCCTCTAAAATAAGGGAGTTTTACTTTTGGATTAATAAATTTAGAAGTGAGCCCTTTTCATTGTATTGATTCAAGGGTGAAACTCTTTACTTTATATTTTAAAGTAATATATTCATTTTAGAGAATTCAAATCCATGTGACGTGGGTTTAAAATCCTTCCTACAAAGGGAAGGAGCTAGGTGGTTGGAAGATCATTATGGGGTATGGTAGATGGGAGTTTAGGGTGTACCCACACTTTACCCACCACAAATATAATTAGAACAATGCATTTTATATTTGTTGTTTTTCTCGTATTGTGTTTTATATATCTCGAATGCTATCCTCTGTCCCATATTGCTCCCATTTCTTTAAGGTGATAAGAGAAGTACTTCTTTATAATCAGAAATAAAAGGAAAATTTTTGTTGTGTTTACGTGTAATTATAAAAATTGTTTTTTAAGTTGTTTGGATATGATAAAATAGAACTACATACCTTTTCTTATAAAATTGCAATTTAGGACATGAAAATTCAATTATTCAGAAATTCAGTTAGACAAAAAAGCATTTTTTTATATATGATAAATATTTTAAAAAATTACAATCAATTTGTATTCATTATTTTTAATTTAAAATCATTTAATTAAATACATAATCAATAAAAAATTACATTTAGTAAAAAATTATTTTAAAGGAGTTTTAGATTTATAAATAAAGAATATATTATTCTACTACTATTAGCTTCACTTGAACGAACTTAATTTATTTTCTTTTACATCGTCCCAACGGAGGGTTTGTGATTTTATATTTAGGTCCTTGTTATGGCTAATATCGATGGCAAGCAAAATAAATTTCTTCTAGTGCCAATGTGACTAATTCTTGTTTTGCATTTGTAGTTTGTTCGTAAAATTTTCTTTGTTGTTAATAACAATACAAATACGATTAAGATTTTGATTGGGTTCAACCATAAGACAATAAAATATGGCATAAGATAACAATGAGGGAGTTAGGGAATACTTTCTGGCACTGGTGCATCTACAAGATAAGCTTAAAGCCATTAAAATTGCCACTGGGGATAATTTTCTTATTCATCTTGCCTTAAATTATTTGCCAATTGAATTTCTCAAATTGAGACTGTTTACAATACCATGAATGAAATATGAACCATAAATAATCTCATTACTAAATGTGTTGTTGGGGAATACAGAAAATAAGTTAGTGGCTTCAAACATCATATAGGTACTAATAGGTTTGGTAACTTTTTCGACCAGATGGTCGAAATTAGGTGTTATGACTGGATGATCAAGTTAAGATTTGTATAGATGTGTGGGATTATTGGGTGTGCGTTTTGTGTTCTTTCTGTTCACCTTTTCTTTCCTTAGTTCTGAGTTTATATAACATAGGGGATTTCTGTGAGCCATCTTCACTAGTTAAAACAGATAGATGTGTATAGCTTTTAATTGAGACATTTACATATGGTCATATAGAAAGTACATTTAGCTTTTAATTGACCATTAGCAGTAGGGTTTTCCTGACAATCATCTACTCTTAATAAGAGAGCTTGTTGTGATTATAAATTATGGTTAGCTAGGTCCCCTCCTTACAACCACTATTGCATCATATGCACTATTTTGGCTCGCTTCATCAACAGCCACCCAGAGAAAGGGCTAGATAAAGAGAAGGGTCTAGGAAGATGAACACTCATCGTCTTAGCTTAGTCAATTATCCATGACCAATTTAGGTATGCTCTTAATTTACAATTTTTCTATGATTGTTTCTTGAATTTGTGTCCCAAAATTTATCCTACAATGCAAAGTTTACATTTTTTGAATCATATATCTTTTCTCTCACTTGATCGAGCTCAAGTTTCTTTCTTTTTGGTCAATATATTTGGTACCTTTCAACAGAAGACACTGATTTCGCTCCCTATTTTTGTTATTAAAGTCCATGCAATTAATTTTAATAATGATAATGTTATGTTCAAGACATATTTAAACTAGGAAGTAAATGTGTATTGAAAGGTATAACTTTACATTTGAAGAATTCATGCTTCCACATTTTAATAACTTGATGCTGCATAATGAGATGCCAAAAGTGGCAAAGCCTGTGATACACTAGATGAAATATAACATATCACATGCTAGTCATATCGACACATTTATAAAGCGTGATTAAATATATTTAAAGGTATAGTGAATAAAAAAGTGTGGCTGAATTTACATGTATTTATTTATTTATTTCAACATTTAGCCACACTTTCTAAATTGGCTAAATGATTGGTGTATGGTACACCATAATTCACTTGATGTGTGTGAACACCACATTTTTGTCCAAACATGTTCAGTTAATAATTTATTTCATTTCATTTCACCATTTTTTTTTCTGTGTCAACCCAATCCTGTTCTAGTCAGTATAAGTCTTTAGTTCAACCCATTTTAGTTTCTTTTGAAACCCATACTCGGTTAGCCCATTAAAAAAAATTTAGTCTTTGTTATTCAGTATCTTTCTCCGTGTCCAATCAAATCAAAGGAAAGGAGTGAATAAACAAAAAATATATAAAAAAAAGTGCACAGGACTGCATTAAATGATCAAGCAGTGTGTTTTGACAATTGCATCACACTAAATCTCATTTCAGCATTTCAGCAGTAAGAAGACAAATAATACAGCCTGAAACCTTGACCTTGGATCGGTGTATTTAATGCTGATCATCTTATTCAAAGCTCCAACAGTATAAAGAATCAATGCATTTAATGCCTTAGTCAGAGAAATTTACAATCGGAGCAGCCAAGAATCAGAACATTAATTGCTCAGCTGATAGAGCCAAGAATTGCAAGGTATAAATGAGAAAATTCAAAGACAGAAGGAAAAAAAAAAGGAGGCACACACAGATAGAGCTATTTTTTGGCAAGAGACATAAAGAGAGCTAATTTTTTTTAGCAAGGGAGAACAGGGAAGCTACCTCTGACAAAGCGAATTCCAGCAAGGAGATCAGAAAGAAAATGGAAAGCACTAATCACAGAGACCAACTCCATCATTTCTTTCACTTCACTGGGTTTTGAACTATCATTCCTCATCAAGAACAAACCAATTTCCAGAACCTCCATCTCTACCTTGTCACCACAACCTCATTTCCAACCTTCATCTGAAACTCATCACTATCACTACCACCATTACCACCCAACATTACATCATCAACATCCATCACATAACCCCTCACCACCACCATCACAAATTTATCTAACCAATCAAAGCCATTATCTTCATTATCATCAACTCTATCATTTCATCACCACAAACAAAAAAAATCAAATCACAGGAAGTCTTAACAAATTATAGACCGAGCCAAATCTCATTCCCTTTCAAAATAAAATTACAACAAAGACTCCAATCTAACTAGAATTATATTCATAAAAGAAAAGACCAAGAAGGAAGGAAAGAAGTTGCAGAACCCATTGCCACGGACCAGCTCATCGTCGTGCTAGCTCCCAGCCACAACTTTCCCTCCTATGTGCGTCACGATCCGACCAGCTAGGAAGCTCCACGTGAACCCAGCAGCTCCACTACGAACTGCCATGTGATTTGCCAGCCATAGCCTCGGATTGCCGCTCACCGCTCGCTAGCCAGCTAGCCAGCATTGCGCGAGCACCAGCCACAGCCCCGCGCACCCCAGCTGTGAACCCGAGATAGCATCGTCATCCTTTGCTGCTAGGAACGCTGTTCGCACGAAGCCGCCGCTCTCAGCGACAAGTCACCACCGCCGTAAAGTCCAGTCGCGCACACCTACGGAGCATAGCCACGCGGGAATCGCACTATCTGTGTGAAACCAGTCCCGATCCAGCCTCCATCAGATGCGTCGCCCATCACATGAAGCCAGCGCCGCTGATCTGCTCCTCCGCCCTGCACTTCGCGAAGCCCACCACTGCTGGTCCTTCCATCACTCCCCCTCTACCATTAGTTTCTAGATTTGTTTAAGCTCTGTGAGTGTGGAGATCAAAGAATAAGGTTGTGTTTGATATTTTTAAAAAGCCTTTTAAAACATCACCTTCTATTTTGTCTTGCATTAGAGACTAGTTTTTATTTAATTTGGGCCTTGAGAACATAGAGGCATTTGGGTTTGGACTTTAGTCTTTAAGCTTGGAATTCAACTTCAGTTTAATTAGTCTTTGTCATTTTAGTATTGTGTTTGTTGGGTTAGTTACGTTCTTGTAGTGTTTGAGCTGTTTGATTTTTTTTTTTAGCGAGGATTATGGGTCTTAAGCTTTAGGAACTAGTCTTTTCATCATTAAATCATTTATTGTAACAAAAGGTCTTTGAGTCTTTCATTTTTTTAGTCCAAGAATTTTAAATTGTTTTTTTTAAATAACAATAATGATAATAAATAATAAAAAAATAAAAATTAAGTAACCTAGTGTTAATTTGTGTTTGGTGCAAGAACGAATTTCTTTCAATTTAGCAAGCCAAAAGGTTATTTTCAAATTTAAAATCAATCAACACATGTTTTTTTTAAGTTTTTTAATTAAAATACATCAAACACACAATTATTTCTATAGAACGACGTGGCTTTGAGTTCCTCATTGCACCAGAGGATACGTCGGCGTAGTCATACTATCAAGTCAAAATTTCTTTTTCATAAAATTAGTTCTTTAATTTCTGTTTTAATTTTAGCTTTATTTCTGTAAATATATAATTTTTAACTTTAGCTTTATTTTTATAAATATATGACTACTAATCTTAGCTTTATAAATATATAATTATTAATCTTAGTTTTATTTTTATAAATATATAATTATTAATTTCATCTTTATTTTTGTAGATATATAATTACTAATTTTAGTTTCATTTTTTTAAATACATAATTACATTTTTAGGGAAAAATAAATATATTAAAGTTATAATTAATTTGCATAATAAACTCTAGGGTAACCGTATTTATACGGATGTATTAGGGGTGTAGTGGGATTTAATTTTCACCATTCTCTAATCATAATCAGACTCCTGGACTCAAAACTCTTAACAAGACTAGTTTTACTAAAATTCAAAGGTTTTCCAATTTTAACCAGAATTAAAATTGGTGACGACTCCTGTTATTTTAAACTGTTGTCATTCCCGTCGTAGCACCCTCCGAGTACGTAGTGACAGCTTGGCGACTCCATTGGGGAAGCTAGAGAGTCAAGCCTGTTAGAGTTAATTATGCAATTGATTATAATTTTATTATGTTTATTTTTCCCCTGGTGAGATATTTGTTTTATTGTTATAAATATTTTATTTTTCCTTTTTGTAAATGTTGACTTATTTATATTTGTTGTACCTTTGTGAATATTTTATCTTAGTTAGCTATTTAATTTTTTTAAAAAATAATGATTTATTTTACTAGTAAATATTCAAAACCTTTTTGAAAATATTGGTTTATTTACATTTGTTTTGTTTTTATAATATTTTACTTTCGTTTTTATAAATTTCGATTTATTTGCATTTGTTTTACTTTTGTAAATATTTTATTTTCTTTTTCATAAATATTGATTTATTTAATTTTGGTTTTCTTGTAAATATTTATTATTCAAACATTAGGATAGAAGACTTTTTATATTTGGAACCTTAGGATAGATGACTTTTGTATATATATGCAGTTTCGGTTTTATTTTGCAGGGCTGTGTATAGTATATAGGGTCTAAAAGGTTGGTATGCTCCTTACACACACTTTCACTAACACTGTCCTCACACACTATTTGGGCTCTATACCCGAGCCTTGGAAAACCATAGAGCAAGAAGGGGTTTTGACGTTATTATTGTGAGGCTTATGCTTCCCTGACAGTCGTTGACTCACCGCTCAGGTTGTTACTAGAACTATGGGTTGCCATATTGTGACTTTTATGTCCCTGTGGTTTGACTCATAGAACTAAGTCTTTATCTTATTGATAAAGGCAACCTGGGGACCATAATCTTTTAGGGGTCTCGATCCATCCAAAAGCTGTGTACTACTAGAGACCTTAGTTGGCTAACCTGAAATAGGGTCGATCATAGAACCATCAAACATTAAGTACCACCCTGTTAGGACACAAGGGAGCATATGTATTTTTTTTCCCCTCTTTTATCATGCATCATGCATTGTAGATATCTTGCAACTTTCAACATAGACATTATAACATGCATATTTTTTTTTTCTTTTTTTTCTTTTGCATAATAATGCATATTATAACCATGCATAGCACATGCATTTTTTTTTCTCTTCAAGCATACTTACTTTTCAAACATGAAAAATAACAATCACATTTTAATTACACATATTCATGTCACATGCATTCTCTTCATCCAACATGCATATTTATTTTTATTCATGACATGCATCTCATTCATTTTTCTTTTTTCTTAAAAAAAAATCTGTTGGTGGCAGAGGAATAACATCATATTTGACAATAGATGATGGAAGGAGCACAACACACTAGCAATGTATCCAGCTTAAAGAACTTCAATGTGATGGGAAATACCAGCTTTCTGGAGAAGTTGTATCAATTGAGTCAATTGTTACCTAATGAAGATAGAAGAGCTTTCTCAAATAAGTATGGGTCTATTCTAGATCTGTTACTCATATTAGTGGAAACTTCTGTCCTCAATATTCTGGCTCAATATTGGAGTCCCGCCTTGAGATGTTTTGAATTGCCAAACATTGACATCACTCATACTATTGAAGAGTATGCCCGCTTGCTAAAATTACCAATGAAGAAAAGCACCTCTATTTATTTTCATCTGGAACAACCCTCTTCAGATGTAAAGATAGTAGAGCAATTTGGAGAATTACTAGGGGTACCGATGACTCGAGTGAAGCTAACAGGGCACACAGATTCAAAAGGGGTGACTAAAACATTCATGGAAGATCGTATAAAAGACTTGGGGCATAAAAAAGAATGAGCTACTTTTTCAAGAGTATTGGCATTTGCTATATATGGGCTGGTATTATTTCCTTCTGCTCCAGATATAATTGATCAAGCTACTATGGATGTTTTCTTTGCTGTAGAAAATAAACGAAGAAATCCAGTTCCTGCTGTGTTAGTTGAAACATTCTTGACCTTAAACTTCTGCCAACAGAAACAAAAAGGGAAGCTTCGATGTTGTCTACATCTCTTATATGTGTGGATTATTACACACATGTATGCAAGGAATCACATCAGAAATATCTCAGACCCACTGAGAAGCTTTCATCGTATCCCAACCAAGCCAAGAGGAGCCCATGAATGGAAGACGGAATTTGATAGTATAAAGGAACAGTCATTTAAATGGGTTTGTCCATGGTATGAACATGAAAGAGGTGACATCATTCTTAGCTGTGGAAAATTTCATAATGTACCATTGATGGGTCCTAGAGGTTGCATATCACACACATCGGCAATAGTACTCAGACAACTTTGTTGGACACAAAAGAAACCACAGGAAGAGCAACTTGGAGGACTTTATTTCTGGTATAAGGAAGGCAAACACACTAAGATGTTATCACAAGAAGTCAAAGAAGCATGGAGAAATGTTCACATGGTAGGAAGAAATGAGTTAGGAAAACCACTTGTGATTAGTACTCATGAGTATGTCACATGGAGAGAAGCAAGAAAGATACATCAAAGTGGTCCCAGCTTTCCTATTGAAAAAGGGAATGATCCTCAGTTGGCTGAACAGATAGAAGTCATGAAAGCACAGATGAAGCTCCTAGAACAGCAAAAACAAGCAGCGGAACTAGAAATTGTTATTACACGAAGTCAATGTGAAAAGAAAGAAAAGCTAATTGAGCAATTGAAAGATGAACTTGCTGATGTCCCTAGTCAAGAAAGAGAAAGATAGATGATCCATGATCTTGAAAAGGAGGTCCGAATGATGGCTATTATTGAATAAAACAAACGAAGGATTGAAAACAAAGACAAATGAAAGAAGAATTGGAAGATGAAATGCAAAAGCAAAAAGAAGAATTGGAGCTAAAGATAGAAAAGTTAAATGCAAGTCTAGCACAGGCTAAAGATGAATGTGACCAGGAATGGGCCCGTTTCATGCAATGTCGAAATCGGCTTCTCCATACAGAAGATGCAGGTAGATTCTGGAAGAAACAAGCTGGTGACTGGGCAATGAAGGCTGAGATGTGGAAAGAAAAACATGCAAGATTAACTGAGGAATTAGGTCATCATATTCCAAAGTTTATCTATCATTTTGAAAGGGCAGAGAAAGAAGTTCTACACAATCTCAAGCTTCATCTACCTAGGGAAATAAATGACTTCATGGATATGAGCAAGGGTATAACTACGGGTTTTAAGAGAAAGAAATTGTCCATTCTTGACTTAACTATGATGTAATTGTACCCTTTGAATGAATGAATGAAATGAATTCGTCCTCCACTTCTCTTCAAATAAATGTGGAAGACTATATCCATTGTGAAGTAAAATCTCCTTTGGATATTTTGTCAATTACATTTCTACCTTATAGGAAAATCTTCCTTCGGTGTAGAATGTAAGAAAGAAGATCAAGCTTTACATTGCAAGTATGCTCCTAACAAAGTATATTGTGGATTAATAGCCCCCTGTACTTTGGTCCATCACATACCCTGTTTTATGGACAAAAAAGTCCTCTGAACAGGATATGAGTCAAGTCTGTTACCATCAAATATAGATTTTATTCCTTGCTATCAAAGAATTTTTAAGTTTTACTTTTCATTTACTCACCGTCTGTTTTTGTGAGCCAGGTCATCAAACATTGCTCCTTCAAAGAAAGCTTTATCTGACAGTAGTGCGTCGGCTAGAAAGCCGTACGAACTTCAATCCAGGGTTGAGAAGAAAAGGGCCAAAGATAAGGAACAGACCATGGCTGCAGAAGATAATAATCAAGGAAGGAATCTGAGTCAAGAAATTGATGAGCTTAAGGCCATGATGAAATCCATGTTCGGACCAGAATTCAAAAAGTTCATTATGGACACTATGAATATGGCCAAAGAAAATGAGGAAAATATTGAGCGACCTGGATATGACTCGGATGGGAATGACAACAATGGAACCCCGCACAACGATGCCAACAATGCAGCCTCCCATAGCAAAGTGGATAAAGAAGCAGAACGATTGAAACTCAAACAGGAACTGTAAGAAAGCATGCAAGAGCAGCTTCGAATGCTACGTAGACCTAGCCCATATGGTTCAATGAGTATCAGCGATCTGTGTTTAGCGCCAAGCGTAATTATTCCTAAAGACTTCAAAATGCCCGAACTCATCAAGTTTGATGGAAGCACCAATCCCCTTATGCATTTACGGATGTACTGCACAAAGATGGGAATGTGGTCCAAGGATGAGAACTTCCTGATCAGCTTTTTCCCTGAGAGCTTAAAAGGCGCTGCATGGGAGTGGTATATGCAGATGGACCGAACACAAATTCAATGTTGGGAAGATTTAGCTCAAGCTTTCACTAACCAATACAAGTTTAATTTGAATGCTGCATCTACCAGAGATCAGTTGAAAGGAATGAGGAAGAAAGAGAACGAGTCTTTCAAGGAATATGCTCAAAGATGGAGGGCTATGGCAGGAAGGGTTGTCCCATCGATGTTAAAGCAAGAAATGTGCTCTTACTTCATCCGTACTTTGGAAGGTCCTTTTTTCAAGAACATGCTTGGGACTCATGTGAAAGAGTTCGTGGATTTAGTCGAGATAGGAGAAAGAATCGAAACCAATATCCAAGAAGGGAAGGTGGAGCTAGCAACAGGAGAAACAAGTGAATCAAAAAAAGGCTCCCATTTTAAGAAGAAAGAAAATGCTGTCAATTACATCCATCCCCAACCTTATCAATCCACTCCTCGGCCAAACCATTACCCATCTTACTCACACCAACAATATCCACCTCCAAGAATCATCCCAACTCAAACCCAAACACAATATACATATCAACAGCACCAGATTAACCATGCCTCCCAACCACGACCTTATACACCAATAACACCTAGACCCCACCAAACAGTACCCCTAACCCACCAGAAAACCAACTCTTCCACAACAACCCCACTATTCAACACCAATAATAGACCTCCAATGGAAAATCGACCATTACCTGATTTTCACATGAGCAATGCTGAGTTGTTCAAGCATTTGTGTGGAGACAACCTGCTAGCTCTACGTCCTGGAAAAACCTTGGTGCCGCCATATCCTCGGTGGTACAATCCAAATCAAACATGCGATTATCATTCCAACTCTCCTGGACATTCTGTTGAAGATTGTTATGGTTTCAAGAGTGAAGTATGGCGCTTAATTGATCGCGGTGCCATTAAGCTAGAAGAAGAACCAAGACCACACATAAGGAACAATCCATTCCCCAATCATAGTGGAGGACAGGTAAATTCCATTTGCAATGAGAATCGTGCAAATCAGGGAGTAGAGAATGTTAAACTCCCAATGAATGAGATCCTGGAAGCCCTGAGGAAAGCAGGCTATGAGATGGAAGTCGAAGGAAGAAAAGGAAATAGAATAGTGAAGGGAGATGAAAGTGATTTATTTTGTAAGTGTTCTGGAAAGAAGCATCACATAGAAGAGTGTCCAAAGCTAAAGATTTTTGTTGAGAGAATGGTCAAACTAGGGGTGCTCGAGATACCAAAAGGCATCAAACAGAGCATCAACATGGTTCACCAAGCGCCCGCTGTTTTTAAGGTTTATAAACCTGAGTCGGCACTTGTTTTCAAAGTACCTAAGCCATTTTCCTATGAGAGCAATCACATGGTTCCATGGAAATATGAAACTGTCATAGAACCCTGTTCTGGGATGTCCGGAGAAATAACCCCTAAACAAGGGGCAGTACCTGTCTTCAAAGTATCTAAATTGCCTGCGCATCTCACAATCCATGCAAAGCTTGATCAACCAGAAGCAATTGAAGAACCAGATCATGAAGTATGCTCAAAACTCCTTACATCAGAACCCATAACAAATGTCACAGGAATAGGAGGGATCACTCAGAGTGGTAGGTGTTATACTCCAGGGAAACTATTAAAAGACCCTCAAGTGATATCTGAAAGCAAAGGAAAAGGCCACAAAGATGAAGAAGAAGAATTTATGAAAATAATGAAACAAAGTAAGTATGATGTGGTGGATCAGTTGAAGAAAACACCGGCAAAGATCTCACTTTATTCATTGATCTTATCTTCAGAAGCTCATCGTAACGCGATCAAGAGAGTATTAGATCAGGCATATGTACCTAAAGATGTGACCTCGGATAAGATTGAAGGGATTGTGGGTGCAATCAGAACCACAAATACCATCATCTTCAAGGAGGAGGAAGTTTGTCCTCGTGCAGTGGGACGTCCGAAGGCGCTCCACATTACCCTAAAATGTCAAAGTTACAACATTGCGAAAGTATTGATTGATGGGGGGTCAGCTTTCAATGTGCTTCCTTACTGCACTCTGCAACAATTACAGATCGATCCTTCCACAATTGCACCAAGTGAGACAATCGTCAAGGCATTTGACGGATCATTGCGGGAAATCATGGGTACCATTGACCTTCAGTTGCAAATTGGGCCAACCACATTCCTGACCAGATTTCAGGTGATGGACATTGAACCAGGGTATACAATGCTGTTAGGAAGACCCTGGATTCATGAGGCAGGGGCAGTTCCCTCTACTCTTCATCAGAGGGTGAAATTCATAGATTGTGGAAAGCTCATTACGGTAAAAGGAGAAGAGGAGTTGTTGGTGACCAAACCAGTGGCGGTGCCATATATTGATTGTGCTGAAGACACTCTCAAGGTTTCATTTCAGAATCTCGAAATAGCTGAACCGGAGAAACAAAAAGGTGACACACTTCCAGTGGCCGCTCGAATTATGCAAAAGAGCGGATTCAAAGAAGGAAAAGGACTAGGAAGCCAGTTACAAGGAATCAAGGATCCAATTTTCCTCTCTGACAACCCTGGGAAGTTCGGCCTTGGATATGAAGCTACAGAAGAACTCCAATCTGTTGAATCTACCAAGAAGAAAATTCCACATATCAGGGACACATTTCCTTCGCCTGCAGCAGTGGTAATGATAGAAGCATCTAAAACCATTAGGACTCTCGAAGGAGCCAAGGAGATGCCTCTGTTAGTATACCCAAGCAGCGAGCCATTGAACAATTGGGATTCTGAGCCCTTAGATGATTTGTTGTATCTTGAGTAATGAACATTTTAGTCACTTTTTTTTGTATTTCAATTTTAATTAAATAATTATGTATGGGTTTTTTCTTTTCCATTCTCTTTTCGTAATTTTTTTCTTTTCGTTTATTTTATTTTTTTATTTTTTTCCTCTTATTTATTTCGAGTCTCGTCTCAATTCCAGGGACTCATCTCTTTCAGAATCTCTATCTTGTGCAAATGAATGTGAAAATCCATTAACTGATTATTGTGTTACAACGGACTTGAATGAAAATGAACAAGATGAAGATCCTGAGTTGTACCAACAATTTGCCCAAATCATAGATTCAATGGAAAAGGGGATAAATCCACATGATGAGATTGTCGAAATTGTGAATCTGGGTACTGATGAGGATAAGAAAGTGGTGAAAATAGTTGACAACCCAAAAAGAGAAGAGATGATTGCATTGTTCCATGAATTCATAGATGTTTTTGCCTGGTCTTACAAAGATATGCCTGGTTTGGACCCAGAGATAGTAGCTCATAAAATCCCATTAATTGAGGGGATAGAACCTAAGCGACAGAAGTTGCGGAGGATGAGTCCAGAAATGTCACTCAAGATCAAGGAGGAAGTCAAGAAGCAACTTGACGCAGGCTTTCTAGAGGTCCCGCTATATCCAAAATGGATAGCCAATATAGTACCGGTGCCAAAGAAAGATGGAAAAGTCAGAATGTGTGTGGACTATCGGGATTTAAACAAAGCTAGCCCAAAAGACAATTTTCCCCTTCCCCATATAGATGTCCTAGTCGATAGCACAGCAAGAAGTCACCGATTCTCCTTCATGGATGGTTATTCAGGCTACAATCAGATCTTGATGGCAGAAGAAGATAAGGAGAAGACATCATTCATCACTCAGTGGGGAGTATTTTGCTATCGAGTGATGCCGTTCGGGCTGAAGAATGCTGGAGCAACGTATCAGCGAGCAATAGTGACCCTTTTCCATGACATGATCCACAAGGAACTAGAGGTGTATGTGGATGATATGGTAGCAATGTCACGAGAAGGAGAAAGTCATGTTGCTGTGCTTAGAAAATTGTTTGAGAGGTTGAGGATTTACAAGCGTCGATTGAATCCAGCAAAATGCACATTCGGAGCATCGACCGGAAAGTTGTTGGGGTTCATCGTTAGCAAGAAAAGTATTGAGGTTGACCCAGACAAGATTAAAGCCATCCAAGGCATGTCAATGCCCAAGACAGAAAAGGAAGTTCGAGGTTTCTTAGGTCGTTTGAATTACATAGCAAGATTCATCTCCAATTTAACCAATACTTGTGACCCGATATTTAAACTATTGAGGAAGGATAATCCGAGTAGATGGGACAACAGGTGTCAAGAAGCCTTTGACAAAATCAAGAACTACTTGTCAAATCCACCTCTCTTGGTTCCACCCACACCAGGACGACCGTTGATACTCTACCTCACGGTGTTGCACGGGTTAATGGGAGCAGTGTTAGGACAGCATAATGAGTCCGGTAAGGAACAATCTATTTACTACTTGAGCAAGAAGTTCAACGATTGCGAATCTAGGTATCTGGCTATTGAAAAGACTTGTTGTTCACTAGTATGGACGACGAAGATGTTACGACAATACATGCTCCATTACACAACTCTGCTTATATCACGAATGGACCCCATGAAATACATGTTTGAAAGCCCACATATTTCCATAAGAATGTCCAAATGGCAAGTGGCTTTAGCAGAATTCGACATTAAGTATGTGACCAGCAAGTCCATAAAAGGAAGTGTGATAGCAGACCACTTGGCTGAGAATCCACTAGAAGAATATCAGCCAATAGAGTTCAAATTTCCTGATGAAGAAGTGTTAGCAGCTGTAGAAGAGGATAATAAAAGCGAGGAAGAAGGAGACCTAATGTGGAAAATGTACTTTGATGGTGCCGTCAACATTCATGGGAATGGAGTTGGAGCAGTATTAGTGTCTCCCGGTGGAAAACAGTTCCCAATCGCTGTCAAACTAGCATTTGATTGCACTAACAACACGGCTGAATATGAAGCGTGCATAACAGGTCTAAAAGCAGCAATAGCCCATGGTGTAGAGTATCTAAAAGTCTACGGGGACTCAGCTCTAATCATCTTTCAAGTTAATGGAGAATGGCGAGTTAAGGAGCACAGATTGTTGTCATATTATGAACATCTCTCGAGCTTAAAAGATGAATTCAAGAATGTTAGTTTCCATTACTTACCCCGTGAACAGAATCAGTTTGCGGATGCTTTAGCTACCTTGGCTGTAATGACTAAGCTCGATCTGGAAGTAGAAATGCGACCTTTGCAAGTGGTTGTCAGAAAAGAACCAGTATACTGTTCTAACATTGAAGAAGAGCCTGATGGTCGACCATGGTTCTACGACATCAAAAGGTTCATTAAGGAGAAAGAATATCCAACAACAGCAAATGAGAATGACAGAAAGACACTCAAACGACTGTCAATGTCATTCTTCTTCTCGGGTGATGTGTTGTATAAAAGAAACTATGACGGAGTCTTATTAAGGTGTGTTGATGCTGTGGAAGCTAACTCCATCATATCAGAAGTCCATGAGGGTGTTTGTGGAACCCATGCTAACGGACACACATTATCCCGACAGATCCTTAGACAGGGATACTATTGGCTCACTATGGAGAAAGATTGCATAGATTTTGTCAAAAATTGCCACAAATGCCAAATCTATGCTGATCGAATCCATTCTCCTGCTGTGCCACTTCACACTCTGACATCACCTTGGCCGTTTGCAATGTGGGGCATGGATGTCATAGGACCAATTAGTCCTAAAGCTTCCAATGGGCATCGATTCATTCTGGTTGCCATCGATTACTTTACTAAATGGGTAGAAGCAGCATCCTATGCCAATGTAACACGGAAAGTGGTGGTAAAATTCCCGAAGAATAATATCATTTGCAGATATGGGTTGCCAGCAAAGCTCATCACAGATAATGCAACTAATTTCAATAATACAGAAGTACAGAAATTGTGTGAGCAATTCAAGATCAAACATCACAATTCAGCTCCCTACCGACCAAAGATGAATGGGGCTGTGGAAGTTGCAAACAAAAACATCAAGAAGATCTTGGGGAAAATGGTGGTCACGTATAAGGATTGGAGTGATATGCTGCCTTATGTATTACACGCCTACCGTACTTCTGTTAGATCTTCAACTGGAGCAGCTTCGTATTCACTGGTGTATGGAATGGAAGCAGTCACACCTATAGAAGTAGAAATACCCTTTTTAAGGGTCTTGGTGGAAGCTGAATTGGATGAATCTGAGTGGGTAAAAATGAGACACAACCAATTGAACATGCTTGAAGAAAAACGGTTAACTGCAGTTTGTCATGGTCAGTTGTACCAGAAAAGGATGGCAAAAGTATTTAATAAGAATGTTCGCCCTCGAACATTTCAACCAGGCGATCTGGTTCTGAAGAAGATTTTGCCAAATCAAGAAGATAATAGAGGCAAATGGGCACCCACACATGAAGGGCCTTACATTGTCAAAGATGCTTTTTTTGGAGGAGCTTTAATCTTGACTGACATGGAAGGCAAAATGCTTGCCAAGCCAGTCAACTCAAATGCTGTGAAGAAATACTTTGCCTAAGGATTAAAAATGCTCGCTAGATTGAAAACCCGGAAGGGCTACCTAGGCAAAAATTAGAGCACAAAAAGAAAAAGAGAAAAGAAAATGCTCGCTAGGTTGAAAACCTGGAAAGGCAACCTGGGCAAAAGTTAGAGCAATTTTTAAGTGCTAGGTTGAAAACCTGAAAGGGCGGCCTATGCTATGATGAAAAATCAGACCAATGACCAAGGAGTTGTGGGGAAACCGAAACAGGGGCAATTTAAATACTAGTGGATCATGGCATATTTGTGAAAATGCAATAAAGGATTGCACGTGCTATCATAGATTTCAAGTCTGGTGTAGCCAATGGATCAGTGAAGTGGGTTAAATCACATGAAAGCAGCACTACTAGTCTTGTCTTTATTCCTTTCGTTCTTTATTTCTTCCGTATCTCTTGACAATTGTTGAAATACTATAAGTACTCTCCAGTTTCAAGTCCAATAATATTATTTTTCTCTTCTTCTATGTCGCTGTTTATCTCATATTTTCTTTTATTACCATGCATAATCATGATATTATAATTGAAGTACAATCAAGGGACTGGTTTGCTAACAAAACTCATGATTGATAAGTCAAATAAGGAGCTTGAGGATTAAGATAGGCTCACAAAGGAAAAGTAATAGAGGTCAGAACAACAGATGGAGTAATGAAGAAAACTGGGGCAATAAGGAGAGGTCAGAACAATAGATGGAGTAATGAAGAAGACTGGGGCAATAAGGAGAGGTCAGAACAACAGATGGACTAACAAAGAAAACTAGGGCAATAAGGAGTGGTTGAACTGTCATCAAATGAAGGTGTTTGAAAACTACAATAAAGTGGTTCACGAAATAACCCATTTGAGTAGACGACTCATTATGAGAGACAAAAGCTTTCTTAAGGACAATGTGAAGACATCCCAAACTGGGGCGATTTTAGTTTTAAGGAATATTTTTATCTTTACATCAGTTTTACAGCAATTCCATCATCATTCGTCGTTATACCAATCTGGTGTCATTCATCATACCATCATTACATCAGTTTTACAATAATTCCTTCACCATCTAGGCATCATTCATCATATCATCACATCAGCTTTACATCATAGCCTCATTACATCAATCTTGCACTATCAATCATTGGCATTATTCACTCTTACAAGTCTTTTAAATTTTACAATTTTACAAGCTGTCGGTTTTACAAACTTTTACTTGCTTTCACAGACATTTTATTGTTTTCACAGACTTTTACTTGCTTTCACAGATATTTATTACTTTCACAGATATTTATTGCTTTCACAAACATTTACTGTTGTCACATATATTTATTGCTTTCACAGACATTTATTGCTTTCATAGACTTTTACTGGCTTTCACGAACATTTACTTGCTTTCACAGACATTTACTACTTTCACAGACTTTTACTTGCTTTTACAGACATTTACAGCTTTCACAGACATTTACAGCTTTCATAGATATTTATTGCTTTCACAGACTTTTACTGCTTTCACAGACATTTATTGCTTTCACAGATATTTACTTACTTTCAGAGACGTTTACAGCTTTCACAGACTTTTACATGCTTTCACAAATATGTACTGCTTTCACAAACTTTTACATGCTTTCACAGACATTTAATTGCTTTCACAGATTTTTACTTGATTTCATAAACTTTTACCTGCTTTCACACTTACAGCTTTCACATTTATCAGTTTTCACATTTATATGCTTTAACATTTACATGTTTTCACAGACTTTAAATTTTCACATTTCACAGGCTATCACTGCTTTCAAACTCACCTTCACTACCTTCACATTCACTTTCTCATTTTCACGTACTTCACAATCACCCATTCCACATTCACAAGCTTTTGAATTCTTTATTCTCTTTCAGTTTCCATCAGATTTTGCATACATCTAATGTTCATATAGGTTTCATTCCCTACTTGACATTAGCAATGCATATTCATCATGAGATCATCTAGCATTATTCATTGTCATCATGCATTCATGCGTATCAGTCATTTTGACACCATCCAATTAGAGCATCCCACATTGTCATCATGCACTTCTCATCATTAACATTACCATCATGCATCATGCAATCAGAATATCTTATTATACATTCATTTCATTGTGCATTCATTGAAATCATGCATTAGGTCCTTCTGCAACATCCATCAGATTTTCTTTGCATCGTTACTATGCATTTATTCACATCATACATTTATCATTATCAACATCACCATTATGCATCGTGCATTTGGACAAGATGTGTGTTCATATCTTTACTTGTTCCTTACAGCAAAACATCCAAGTCACAGACTTTATATTTTTTAATAAGGAACAAGTAAAGAGGGGCAACTGTGAACACCACATTTTTGTCCAAACATGTTCATTTAATAATTTATTTCATTTCACTTCACCATTTTTTTTTTCTGTGTCAGCCCAATCCTGTTCTAGTCAGTATAAGTCTTTAGTTCAACCCATTTTAGTTTCTTTTGAAACCCATACTCGGTTAGCCCATTAAAAAAAATTTAGTCTTTGTTATTCAGTATCTTTCTCCGTGTCCAATCAAATCAAAGGAAAGGAGTGAATAAACAAAAAATATAAAAAAAAAGTGCACAGGACTGCATTAAATGATCAAGCAGTGTGTTTTGACAATTGCATCACACTAAATCTCATTTCAGCATTTCAGCAATAAGAAGACAAATAATACAGCCTGAAACCTTGACCTTGGATCGGTGTATTTAATGCTGATCATCTTATTCAAAGCTCCAACAGTATAAAGAATCAATGCATTTAATGCCTCAGTCAGAAAAATTTACAATCGGAGCAGCCAAGAATCAGAACATTAATTGCTCAGCTGACAGAGCCAAGAATTGCAAGGTATAAATGAGAAAATTCAAAGACAGAAGGAAAAAAAAAGGAGGCACACACAGATAGAGCTATTTTTTGGCAAGAGACATAAAGAGAGCTAATTTTTTTTAGCAAGGCAAAACAGGGAAGCTACCTCTGACAAAGCGAATTCCAGCAAGGAGATCAGAAAGAAAACGGAAATCACTAATCACAGAGACCAACTCCATCATTTCTTTCACTTCACTGGGTTTTGAACTATCATTCCTCATCGAGAACAAACCAATTTCCAGAACCTCCATCTCTACCTTGTCACCACAACCTCATTTCCAACCTTCATCTAAAACTCATCACTATCACTACCACCATTACCACCCAACATTACATCATCAACATCCATCACAAAACCCCTCACCACCACCATCACAAATTTATCTAACCAATCAAAGCTATTATCTTCATTATCATCAACTCTATCATTATCATCACCACAAACCAAAAAAATCAAATCACAGGAAGTCCTAACAAATTATAGACCGAGCCAAATCTCATTCCATTTCAAAATAAAATTACAACAAAGACTCCAATCCAACCAGAATTATATTCATAAAAGAAAAGACCAAGAAGGAAGGAAAGAAGTTGCAGAACCCATTGCCACGGACCAGCTCATCGTCGTGCTAGCTCCTAGCCACAACTCTCCCTCCTGTGTGCGTCACGATCCGACCAGCTAGGAAGCTCCGCGTGAACCAGCTGACTCCACTCTGACGCCATGTGATCTGCCAGCCATAGCCCCGGATTGCCGCTCACCGCTAGCTAGCCAGCTAGCCAGCATTGCTCGAGCACCAGCCACAGCCCCGCGCACCCCTAGCTGCGAACCCAAGATAGCATCGTCATCCTTTGCTGCCAGGAATGCCGTTCGCATGAAGCTGCCGCTCTCAGTGACAAGTCACCACCGCTGTAAAGTCTAGTCGCGCACACCTACGAAGCATAGCCACGCGGGAATCGCACTGTCTGTGCGAAACCAGTTCCGATCCAGCCTCCATCAAATGCGTCGCCCATCACGTGAAGCGGTAGCGCGTGATACGCTCCTCCGCCACGCACGAAGCCCACCACTGCTGGTCCTTCCATCACGCCACCTCTACCATTTGTTTCTAGATTTGTTTCAGCTCTGTGAGTATGGAGATCAAAGAATAAGGTTGTGTTTGATATTTTTAAAAAGCCTTTTAAAACATCACCTTCTATTTTGTCTTGCATCAGAGACTAGTTTTTATTTGATTTGGGCCTTAAGACCATAGAGGCATTTGGGTTTGGACTTTAGTCTTTAAGCTTGGAATTCAACTTCAGTTTTAATTAGTCCTTGTCATTTTAGTGTTGTGTTTGTTGGGTTAGTTACGTTCTTGTAGTGTTTGAGCTGTTTGATTTTTTTTTTTAGCGAGGATTATGGGTCTTAAGCTTTAGGAACTAGTCTTTTCATCATTAAATCGTTTATTGTAACAAAAGGTCTTTGAGTCTTTCATTTTTTTAGTCCAAAAATTTTAAATTGTTTTTTTTTAAATAACAATAATGATAATAAATAATAAAAAATAAAAATTAAGTAACCTAGTGTTAATTTGAGTTTGGTGCAAGAGCGAATTTCTTTTAATTTGGCAAGCCAAAAGGTTATTTTCAAATTTAAAATCAATCAACACATATTTTTTTAATTTTTTTAATTAAAATACATCAAACACACAATTATTTCTATAGAACGACGTGGCTTTGAGTTCCTCATTGCACCAGAGGATACGTCGGCGTAGTCATACTATCAAGCCAAAATTTCTTTTTCATAAAATTAGTTCTTTAATTTCTGTTTTAATTTTAGCTTTATTTCTGTAAATATATAATTTTTAACTTTAGCTTTATTTTTATAAATATATGACTACTAATCTTAGCTTTATAAATATATAATTATTAATCTTAGTTTTATTTTTATAAATATATAATTATTAATTTCATCTTTATTTTTGTAGATATATAATTACTAATTTTAGTCTCATTTTTTTAAATATATAATTACATTTTTGGGGAAAAATAAATATATTAAAGTTATAATTAATTTGCATAATAAACTCTAGGGTAACCGTATTTATACGGATGTATTAGGGGTGTAGTGGGATTAAATTTCCACCTTTCTCTAATCATAATCAGATTCCCGGACTCAAAACTCTTAACAAGACTAATTTTACTAAAATTCAAAGGTTTTCCAATTTTAACCAGAATTAAAATTGGTGGCGACTCCTGTTATTTTAAACTGTTGTCATTCCCGTCGCGGCACTCTCCGGGTACGTAGTGACAATGTGCCATAAACAAAACTACCAAAAGTATTCATGAACTTCGATGGTAGCTTTGATATTGGACCACATCCATGAGGATGGAGGAGAAGCATCGGTTCATATAGTTGCCATATGAAAAGTCTTCAACATAATGACACGAGTGATTGTGAAGTTGATAAACACGAAGCCACAATAAAGGGTACCCTTTTGTTGAGACCAACTGAGATCTAATAAAAGCCCATATGTAGTTTATGTCCTTAGATGGATTGAAGGGCCATCACCATATTGTATCATTGTTAAAAGCAGTGGCATCTGGGCTGTTGATTTCTTCCCTCATCATTTGTGTATCTGCAACAGATAATGGATTTCCTAGATGTAACTGTGAAGATGAGTCCAGCTTGTGGACCATTGAGAGCATTCTGGAGTGCCAGAGAGTTGGGGATTTCTTGATTGCTGTGGCATACTTCTCCATCCCTATTGAGCTGCTTTATTTCATTAGTTGCTCAAATGTGCCATTCAAATGGGTCCTTATTCAGTTCATTGCCTTCATTGTATTGTGTGGTTGACACATTTGCTCAATGGTTGGACTTACGGCCCTCACTTTTCAACTTATGGTGGCACTCACTGTCTTCAAAATTCTCACCGCCTTGGTGTCATGCGCCACAGCTATAACCCTCATTACTCTGATTCCCTTGCTTCTCAAAGTGAAGGTCAGAGAATTCATGCTGAAGAAAAAGGCCAGGGATCTTGGAAGGGAGGTTGGCATTATAATGAAACAAAAGGAGGCTGCATTGCATGTAAGGATGCTTACTCGAGAGATTCGCAAGTCGCTCGATAGACATACGATTCTGGACACCACCTTGGTTGAGCTGTCGAAAACACTGGGATTGGAAAACTGTGCAGTGTGGATGCCTAGTGTTGACAGGACAGAGATGAACCTCACTCACGAGTTAAATACGAGGAATTTTAACTTTTCTATACCCATTACTGATCCAGATGTTGTTAGAATTAAGGGAAGTGACGGGGTCAATATACTTAGCCCTGACTCAGAACTTGCCGGTGCCAGTAGTGTGGTTTCTGGTGAGGTGGGACCAGTTCCTGCAATCCGAATGCCAATGCTACGAGTTAGTAATTTCAAAGGAGGAACGCCTGAGCTAGCCCAGACATGTTATGCAATATTGGTCTTGATTCTTCCTCCTGGGGAGACCAGAACTTGGGGCAATCAGGAGCGGGAGATAATTAAGGTTGTAGCTGATCAGGTTGCGGTGGCTTTATCTCATGCTGCAATTCTCGAAGAGTCACAACTTATGAGAGAGAAGTTGGAGGAGCAAAATCGAGCTTTGCAACAGGCAAGAAGAGATGCTATGATGGCAAGTCAGGCAAGAAACTCATTTCAGAAAGTCATGAGTGATGGCATGAGGAGGCCTATGCACTCTATTTTGGGATTGCTTTCATTGATACAAGATGATAATTTGAAGAGTGAACAGAAACTCATTGTGGATGTAATGCTAAGGACCAGCAATGTCCTGTCAAACTTGATAAATGATGCCATGGACAGCTCAGCAAAGGATGATGGAAGATTTGCTTTGGAGATACGGTCTTTTGGGTTACATTCCATGATTAAGGAAGCAGCTTGCCTTACCAAGTGCATGTGTGTCTATAGGGGCATTGGTTTTGTCGTTGAGGTTGATAAGTCTTTACCTGACAATGTTATGGGTGATGAGAGGAGGGTTTTTCAGGTAATTTTGCACATGGTTGGGAACCTTCTGGATCGTAACCATGGGGAAGGGATTCTTGCACTTGGGGTTTTTGCAGAGACTGGAAGTCAGGGAAGGACTGACAAGGGTTGGACAACCTGGAGACCAAGCTCATCTACTGGTGATGTAAATATTAGATTTGAGATAGGGATCAACAGTAGTGATCAAGAAGTTGGGAGCTCGGTTTCTTCAGGACTTGGGGGTAGGAAATATGCTAGTGATAGGGCTGAGGGCAGATTAAGCTTCGACATCTGCAAGGGGATAGTTCAGGTGAGTTTCATAAAGTCTGTTATGTGTGTGTGCATGGATGATAAATGCATTAAGTCATTGATCTGCATCTTGAGTTGTGTGTTATTCGAGTGCATTGAGTCACTGATTTTCCCCTTATCTTGAATATTATGGGTTGCATTTCAAGATTTGTATCAATTGAGGAGATTTTGCTTTTCCGACCCGTGACCTGATTTAGAATCCAAATTTCTTCCCCCATTTCACAACACTGCAAGCCTGGCCTCATGGAATTGAAATGGCTTATGTGTAGCTTTGATAGATTGGAGATCTTGCATGCTATTTTATGTAGCATATTCAATGGTTAACTATAGTTTTTCCTTGTTGATTTCCTTGATTTATTCTTTAATTCGTTATATGAATTGATTTTCTTTTGTTTTGGACTGCAGCTTTGAATTATCCTGTTGTTTAACTTGGCAGTTACTGTATTCTGTAAAAAATTATGTTTTATTGCCTTTGATTTGGTACTTAGTTTGTGTCCACTATGTTATTGGCAGTTGATGCAAGGGAACATATGGTTGGTACCAAATACTCATGGTTCTCCTCGCATGGCCCTTCTTCTTCGGTTTCAACTACGGCCATCCATTAGCATAGCCATTTCGGAACCCGGAGAATCTTCAGAGCATGCCAATTCGAATTCCATATTGAGAAGTCTGCAAGTTCTATTGGTTGACAATGATGACGTGAATAGAGCAGTGACCCAAAGGTTGCTTCAGAAACTAGGTTGTGCTGTGGCTTCTGTTTCCTCAGGATTTGAATGCCTTACTGCCGTTGGTCCTGCTGGATCTTCTTTCCAATTCATTCTTCTGGATCTTCAAATGCCTGATTTAGATGGCTTCGAAGTCGCCACAAGGATTCGGAAGTTCAGAAGCCGGAACTGGCCCATGATAGTAGCCTTGACTGCGAACACAGAAGAAGGTTTGTGGGAAAGATGCATGCAGATTGGGATAAATGGGGTTGTCCGGAAACCAGTTTTGTTGCAAGGGATTGCTAGTGAACTCAGAAGACTCCTGATGCAGGGAAATAATGTCCTGTGAGAACTGAGGGTGCAAGTTAGAAACACTTCAGCATCAAGTAATTATACGTTAATTTTTAAGTCACACTCTTGGTAGAGTTAGAACATGGCTCCCACTGGCTAGCAATATTTCAGTTTAGAAATGTTATACACACAACTTTCATGATCATCATAGTTATCAATGGCGGATGGCGGCTTATGGCGGCAAGCCAAAAATCCGTCATAGAAATATGGCGGATGGCGTTGCGGATATGGCGGACGCCATGGCGGACTAAAAAATATTTTTATACATATAAAAAAAACACAAAATATATTCCAAATATGACAAATAATAGAACTAGCAACATATATTAAGAACAAATATATTCTTTAAAATAAATTCATCAAATGCATCACAATATTAAGAAATAAATTCATCACCACTTGATCACAATATCAAGAAATAAATTCATCAAATGCAACATAAATCCACAATATCCATCACAAATCCACAATATCAAGAAAAAGATATAAAACAATCATGTCCAAGTCAAGTCAACAATCTAATACAAATTAACAAAAAGACTAACTAAAATCAACTATTTTAGTTTCTAGTCCATATTCTCATCCCCAAGGTAATCAGTGCCAATGGGTCCATCTGAGGCATATCCCTCCGCTTCTTCTCCTTCTGATTCTGAATCATCAAAATTGATTTCTTCTTCCTCTTCCTCAGATTCCTCAGAGTCATCAAACTCAAGTTCTTCTTGACCAACGGCACCATTACCTCTTTTCCTTTTTTAGAAACTCTAGTACCCACTCCTGTTGCACCACTTGATGGTCCATCACCACTTGAGGGTTCCTTTCTTTTTTACTTTGTCGCCTAGTATATGTTCTAGGCTCTCAACCTGATGCCCTATCCTGACTTCCCAAGTCAAAGTGTTATCATCTGCAAACACCAAGTCATCTCCAAAGATCATGATCCTCACCCTCTAGCTCTCCAACCATCCACTCATTACAATCATCAATGTCATTGAGTGAGATAGGGTCAATCTCATTCCTAATATCATATCTTTGCTTGAGTGCTTGGTTATACTTCACAAAAACCAAGTTTTCCAACCTCTTATGCTCAAGCCTATTTCTCTTTTTTAGAATGAATCTGCAAATCAATATAATCTAAGCATTACTATTGGTTATTCCAAAAATAACAAAAAAGTAGAGTGATAGGAAAATGTTAATTACATGCTCAAAAACACTCCAGTTTCGTTCGCATCCCGAAGAGCTACATGTCAAGCTCAAAATCTTGATTGCCAATTTTTGTAAATTTGGAGTGGAAAGACCATACATTCGCCATACCAATGAGCTACAAATCCAAAGATCATGTAAGCAAACTACTCTAATTTAAAATCAAAAGAAATTTGAAAGCTAAAAATTCTATTCTTCTCACCAGTGCAAGGAGTTTTCTTTGTGATATTGCAAATTCATCTCAAAAAGACCACTAGCACTCTTATAAATTAGCGCTCAAGTAAAATTTTCTGTTGCACATCCTTACTTGGAACCAATCTCTTGATACAATCATACAACCCATTTGTGACTTCTAGATCATACTCTAAATCGGGGTTGCCATAATAGAATTGTGGGTTTAAAAAATGTCCGGCTGCATGCAATGGCCAGATGGAGTTGACAATTCCATCTTTTGTCAATAATTGCAAACACATCCTTGTATTTGCTTTCATCACTAAAGCACTTCATGATGGCCTCTTTTGCCTTGTCCATTGCCTCATAAATATAACCCATTGCGGGCTTCTTTTCGCCATCAACAAAGCGTACACGACAGAGGACGCATGATTTTAATTGTGTAATCTACATGGTTCCAAAGGAAGACATAATTGCAATTTTCGTTGCTTGCTTGCCCTTAGCATCTTTAGACAACTTGTTACCCACCCACTCCTCAGAAGTAAACATTCTTCGAAGATTTGCTTTCTCTTGTTGAAGCCTTTCCAATGATAGAAAAGAGGTGGCAAATCTTGTAATGACATGCCTCACCAACTCCTTCTTATTTGTGAAGTGCCTCAACATGCTCAAAGTGCTAGAATGGCTATAAATGAAGCCAACAAGAAAAATTCCCCTTTTAATAGTCTTCTTTATCAATGGAATTTTTCCAATGTCTTCTAGAATTAAATCAAGCGATGAGCCGCACAAGGAGTCCAATAAAGGTGTGGCCTTTTCTCTTCCAACATTTTCCCCGCAAAACATAATTACTCCCATTGTCGGGTTACAACTTGCACAACTTTTCCTCACCAATCTCCTCTACAAGAGAATCAAGTAACTCAAACAACTTCTACTTGAGTCTTCACAAAGTTTGAACCATCAATAGACTTGACAAACATTGTTCCAACGGGAGAGTTCACCAAGAAGTTAATCAAACACCTTTGCTTTCTATCGGTCCAAGCATCTGACATGATTGAACAACCATGTTTGTCCCATTGCTCCTTATGATCCTTCATCAAATTATTAGTGTACTCTAACTCTTTGTTAAGAAGTGGAACCCTTATATCATGATAAGATGGAGGAGGCAAATTGGGACCAAAGTTCCCAATAGTCGCTAACATATCACGAAACTCTTTAATCTGATACAATTAAATGAAAGTCGACTTGATACCACCATCTTGCTATGTATTGATGAACCTAGCCACTGCCTCCTTATCACATGCCTCTCTTATATTTTGCTGCCTCAATCTCTCCTTTTTCCTCTTTGCCTTTTCTGTCAAAAATAAATCCATAGGGCCTTTCAAATTTGCACCTCTTCTTTGCCTAGGATTAGGAGTATCCAAAATCTCTTGAGCATCATCCTCGATAATCCAAGCTGTAGAAATTCTCAAGATCAAGGTCCTTCATTGCCGCCATTTCATCAACTGTCTTGCTTTGCTTTTTTGTTTATAAGGAGACCATAATTCATCTTTAACCTCTTTTGGACACTTAGGACACTTGGAGACATTACCACTCTTTCCCATCAAGTGTTGTTTTGCTCTTGTAATTCCTCCTCTCATCACTTTTGCACAGAAATTACACATAACATCATTAGTATTATTTTCTTCTATTGGATGACAATACTTCCAACCAGGTCATTCTAGATGACCTTGTGCTTTGTGAAGCTTGACCTTGACTTTCCATTGTAGCTCACTAAAAAATTGAAACTAGAAAAAAAAAAAAGGCTCGAAAAAGGTTTGAAAGGCGATGTAAGCGAGCAGTGAAGCAGGAAGAAGAAGGAAAAGCGAAGCGGCCAGCGGACATTAGGAAGAAGACAGAATCAAGGCAAGAAGCATGAGGAAGAAGAAGAAAAACAAGCAAAAGGCGAGAGAGAGGAAGAAGGTCGAACCGAGAGAAAGAAAAAGAAGAGGAAGCGGCCAACCTGGTTCTTTACGCAACAAGGAGGAACGCCGCCGTTGGTGCTCACTCGCGTCACGGAGGTCGCGTAGTCGTGGTCGCCCTTGGTCAGCCGGAGGTCGCCGCAGGTCGCTGTCCTACGAACTGGTGGATCGCCCTTGCAGATGGAGGCCAACACGTGAAAGAGGGGGGAGCTGCGCAAATGGGCTCCTAATGGGTTAGGGTTTTCTTTTAAGAAACCCACAAAATCCCTAAAATAACCCCATGGCTCTTATTTCCTCAGAAAAATGGCTTCCTTCCGCCATTTCCGCCATGGCGCCATGAGGATTGCGGCCGCCACGGGCCGCCACGCCATTCCGCCAAGCCATGCAGGTCTCCATGGCGGTTTCCTGCATTTCCGCCACGCCATGGCGCCATGGCGCCGCCATGGCCGCCATTTGATAACACTGATGATCATAAGTTAAAAAAAAAAAAAATGGTATACAGATTAGTTCCTTTCTTTCAATGTGTTCATGTATGTTTCAAATATAATGAGAGTTCTGGTACAACCATATACTCAGAATTTGACAAAAAAAGGAAAAATACAAGTGCAGTACATTTTATTCAGGATAATTAACAGTATTAAACTATTGGCAATCGCTTAGTTGAACTTTCATGGTTCTTAAAAATATTGATAGGATAGCTGATGTGAGAAATTAATTTTTGAAAATATGCCTGGCCGGCTATTTCCACTTTTTCTATTGCTTGGATTTTTCATATTTGGAGTTTAAATGAAAAAACAAAGATTTTTACATGATGTGAAACGCAGACCTCACTATTCTTTAAATCAAATGATAAAAACTTAAACAATACACAAAGTGCAAAATATTCTAGTTTTTGTGCCCTATTTTAGATGAATTGCCCTATTTTAGGTGAACTGTTTACAAGCTAGACTTAATACACATAATAATATTATATATTTGTGTGCTTTAGAGTTAAACATATTTCTTTCCGAAATATAATATGAGTTGTATGAGGATTGTGGGGTCATCTGATAGCTTAGATGGATTTTATGTTTTTCTAAAAAAAGTAAGGGTTTACAAAGCAAATCCTATATCGTGTGTATATTTTTCATTTTTGATAAAGGCTAAGATCCGTACACATAGCAGAATAATAAATGCGACTTAAGAAATATGATACGTGTATATAGGAATGTCATATCAACTTGGCACACTGCCAGGGAGACCTTTAACAACTAATATAAATTAAATTTGGATAAAAGGCATTGAGAGACTATTGAAATAAATTAATAAATCGGTCAAAAAAATTGGGTAAAGAAATGGAAGAAACGGCTAAGAATATTAAAGTCGTAATAATTGGTGCAGGTACATTTGCATAGAGGGAAAAGTTTAATTGGATTCAGAAACACTTATGGGTTTCTCGTTCACGTTATGATAACACCCTTCTTCGTTCAAGGAACGGACCAGTTAATGTTGAACTTGAAACCATGCATGAACCTGAGCACGTACCTAGAACACTCGTCATTTTCACGTGGACCCATATCACCTATCCTAATTCCCCTTGCGATAACGTTCGTGGTCCAACTTAGATCAACTTTGTTAATTTGTTTTGGTCACGATCTCAATTCTACCCTCTTCAAGGTATAAAAAGGTAAAATAAAGTAAGGGGTGTACCCAAAATGGAAATGTAAGGAAACACGCACCATATTTGCATTTTTAAAAAATATATATATTTTAACTAATTAAACTGATATGATGTATTGTGAAATTAATTTCTTTTATTGATTTATAATTTTCCAAGGAGAAGCTCATTCCATGTGTGTTTTTTCTAGTTGTCCTATTAACTTTTCAATGAATATACTACATAACTTAATAATTAATGAATATCTAAAAATTTATAACTTCAGGTTGTTGAGGGTGCATGATTCATATAATGAATACTTCCTTTGGTATTTGATTCATATGCCTACATTTACGATTTTAATAGTTTTTGGAATGCTATAATTTTATTTTGTTTAATTATATATCGTATTATGAAATATAATTATTTAAATAACCTGTAGACAATAATATACTGTAACACACTGCGGGAGAATATGCAAGACCACGTACATCACTTTTATCGCCACTCTCCCCCCCCCCCCCTTCTTTTTTTTCTGTACGAGATAAATTTCTTTATATACAGTATTATTATATAATGAAAATATAATATGTTTATTATTTTTTACATGAAAAAGGATAAGATGCTGTCATTTAATTATATATTATCACATTAGTAAAAGTGAGTCTCGCACCCATTGATTTAAAAATTCATACAAATGAGTCAATTTGATTGGATGACCCTGTAAAACTTTGTTACATTATCAATATATAGAGATTAAACTCTTAAAAATAATATGTGTATATCATATTTTTTGGTTTCTCAAGATATTCATCATCAGCAGTAGTGAATAATTTCGTTAATGTGAAAACTCCCCTAAAAAGATAAATATCTAGTTACAAGAACCTTTCTACAAAACGCAATGGAATTGAACCCTTTTCATACATATTGTACTTTTATTAGCAAATATCATTACAAGATGAAAACCTTCATTTAACTCTTTCCTAAAATTCTTCTAATTCTGCGTCTTGGATATTTGGACCTCATTTTAGAGAGTCAAGTGAATAAATTTTATTTTTGGATGAATAAAGTTATGAGTTAGGGGCCTTTTACTCTATTAATATAATAATGAAACTCTCTACTTTACTCTTTAAAGTGAGATCCTCACTTTAGAAAATCGAAATCCTTAATTTTTAGTCAATCAAATGATAAATATCACGTTCTCAGTGCAACATATTTTTTCTTTGTTTTGGAAGTGCATGCTCATATTTTAAATTATACTTTTATGTATTTGAATTATTGTAAAGAAGTTCAATTATCCTTTTTTCTGCTGCCAAGCCTTATTCTAATAATTTTTGACAAAGTTAATTCATTTTTTGTCTAATAAAAGATATTCAATACGTCCTATTTTAATTTGCACTAAATTTTAACAGAAAAATGGCATAAAAATAGCGTGTAAGGCCTTGGTTTCTTGAAAATTTATAATATATTTTTTATGAAAATTTTTAATATATTTTACTTTATTTGAAATTTCCTTCTGGAAAATTTCAATGACATACTTTTTATATAGATCAAATTTATTTATGAGAATTAATATTGACGTAATATCAGAATATAAATAATTATATATACAGTAATTGTGGATAAATATTGGAAATTTATTTTCTGTTAACTTCATTTTTAAATAACTTTGAACTAATTATTTGTTCACGGGCCAAGATAAAAAGTATTATTATATTTATTTCATGAGAAATACTATTCGTGTATTATTTTCACATGCATCTTTAGTGTGATATAATTTAAGGTAGGTGTAGAGGAAATAAAATTTCAGTTATAATTAAATAAAAATATCACACGTGTTAATGTATACAATATTAACATTAACATTTATTGTACTTTGTAGGATATTATTCTGTTTCTGCTTGGACAGATCTAAAGTTGGAATAACTGACGCAATCTATACACCTACCAATATATTATTATTCACAGTTAAGTCCTAAGATAACCTCCCCAAGCTCATCAATTGCTTTATATTGCTTATTAGTTAATAAGCAAAACATAACTTGCGTCATAGATTACGTTATAGTAATTAAAAACCAAAGCTTGTAACAGTTTTGAAGTTTCTATATTGGAAAGTTCCCTGCAAGTATCGGCCTTCGGCCTCTATAACACTAGCGATATATTCATTTATAGTTTTGGTAATGATATATTCATTCGTAGCTAATTAGGTATATAGAAAATAAATATACTCTTGAATTGTATTATTTCACTTTAAAATATATTGCCTATTAATTTTTAAAGATTAATAAATCTCTTAGCTTATTATTTTTAAACCGACAAAATAAATCAAAAAATAATGTAAAAGAACAATAACTTTCAAGTTTCTATTGACAATGATATATACAATTAAATGCTATCATGACTTTTAATGAACATAAAAAAAATTGTACGATGACTGATTTCTAATTATAAACAAATGTTTGTGTGTATGGAAAAACTCATTAAGGAGTACCTTCTTGCTACTTGGTATTATAAAAAGATTTTAATTGGCATACATTTATGCTGTTAGTCAATAAATAAATGATAAGTCATTTAGTATGAGTAGTTTTTTAAAATTTAAATTTGAGTTAGTTATAAAATAACCCATATAACAACTTTTTATTGGCCGACAATATAAAGATTTTTTACATTATCAGTGTATACTAATCAAATTCTTATAAAAATTATTGTACCTAGTCTAAGGAGTTTCTGATTTTCTTATATATCACTAGCAGCCGGACTTCAATTTTATTATAAAACAACCTGAAATTGAAAGAACTTTTACTTCAACAAAAAGCTGGTACGATATGTTTGTTTTATCAGGAGCGGACAGGAGCTCAATCTTATTCTATTTAAGTTCAACTTGCCGAAAACTATGATTTTAAGAGTGAATGTTTTATTTTATTTGTTGTACAGTGTAGCCGGTGAATTTTGTGCCAGGGGCTCTGCATCGCCACCCCATTTCGTCCTAGTTGAATTATATATATGCCATTTGTGTAAATGTACCAATACAGTACTCATAAATCTACCGAGTACCCTTTCATCCACTTGCATTGTTTACCTTATTAGTATCGAGAAAAATGAAAGGAAACAACAGGCAATGACTCATGATACAGAATATTACATATAGAACCATGACAAGTTTAATTTTTATATATAAAATAATGTTATATTAATTCAATCAAGTGATGTCATATAAATAAAAGTAATTTATTTTTAGATAATTGAATATTAATGTAAAACTATTTTACACTGACAATGTATAGAAATTATATTTAAACTATTAATGTATCTCAACCTAATAGGTTAAACTTTTGGAAGAGATGGTTTAATGACATAGTATCAGAATTTCTGTGACCAATATGTCTAGAGTGTTGTTATAACCTATTTGGTTAAGTTTGTAACTAAGGTGACACACATTCCAATACACTTTTACTAGAGGAAAAAAATTCTCCTTTCGCTAAAAGTGTCTTGAAACGTGTGTTTTTCCCGGCACTTAAACAAATAGATCCTTAATGTTTTGATTGTTAAAAATACTCTTTTTTTTTAAGTGTATTCGCATTGGGTATATTAGATTGTAAAACTATTAATGTACTATAATATAACAAATTAAACTTTTAGGAGAAGTAATTTTTTGACATAGAAGGCACAAGTCAATGAGCAGTACTTAATAAATGAGCCCTCTAATTTGAATATTCAGAGTGTAAAATGAGATTTTTTTTTCCCTTTACCATATTACATAGTTGGTTCATTTAAATTGCCTATAAACCTAATTTCTATTAAATTATGGGAGCATAAATAGAAAAATGCTGTTTTGATTTTCATCAGAGCTGCTTTAGCATGAAGTATTATATTCTTATCTTAGTTTAGTATCATGAGGATTAGGTGTTCCAAGAGCAAGAAATCATTTGTTTTGATATATTTATTAATCGACACATTAGTTTTATGAGTCATTATTATCTCTTACTTTCCCTATATTTTTAATGCAATAACTAATTTATTAATCAATAAATAAAACTAAGTAGATATTTTCTTTTACTCTAAGAGCACTTAAGAATTTCTCTTATAACAAGATGATTTCTTTATGAAATAGTTCATTAGGGTAAACATTTGAGGTGTGTTTGCTGATGAGAGGAATTTCATTTTTATATTTTTTGGATAAGTAAAATGAGAGGAAGGTTTAGATATGCATGAACGGTAGAATCAAAACATAGCTAACCAACCTTTTAGCCAACCTTTCAGAATTTTTGTGTTTATTTCATTTTTCTTTTTGGGTTGTGCCCTTCAATATAGTTGTTGATCAAGAAACTTCAACAAGCTATTTAACAGGCTCATGGAGCACAACCCAAAGGAGAACCAAGCTGGATGGACTGCACTGCAAAGGCTTAACCATACTTGGGTCTAATCCGTTTTTGGTCTACTGATCCTATTGGGTTTAAGACCGTGACCCTTTTATAGACCATTAACAGTTTATATAGCCCAAACAGATGCACAAAGGATGGGCTCAGTGCCGATCAAATTAAAACAAATATGGCAACAATTGAAAAACGAGGGTGGTAAAGTTTTTTTAAAAAAAAAGTAAAAAAAAAAATTGGAAACCACTTACGACACCAACTATGCTATTAAAACTATTTTAAACTACAGAATTAGGTGATTCACATTTGTAAAAAGTGAAGCAAACAAAAGGAGTTATTATAATTAGATTGGAGGACTAACTTATTTGGATGAACTATTTCTTTAGGAAAACAATTTTATGTATTTTTTTAATTGCTTTAAAAAAGTAAAATTTAATTTATGTTAAAAAGTAATATTGAAAAACAGTTTTTATCCTCAAACATATATATATTTAAAAAATGGATGTTAAATAACAATTTAATTCCAATGGATTATTTGTATAAAATTTTTTTCACACGATCATTTAATCATGTATGATAATATTAGCAAAAGTATTTGACTATTAAAGTTATTGCTTTGATCAAATGTCACATATCTAACAGTATATGATTGGATAAAAATATAAAAAAAAAATTATACAAAAAATGGCTCAAAATTAGTTTCCTAAAAAAATAGATTATTTTATTTTATTTTTAAAAATTCATTTAAATATGTTAAAAATACGAAAAAAAAGGGAAAAATCTAATTCAATGTAAATACATCTATAACGACTTACGCGTAAACTTTTCTTGTCTTTTTTATTTTTTGGGTCAACAAGTTTGGAAAGAGGAATATGAACAACTGATATTTAACTTGGGCTTTAATTTTTAGGTCCAGATTTCATTTTTCCTGCCTCATGATGCTCTCGGTCAAGAGCCCATCGCCCAATACTAAACATTATTATCTAAGCAGCTCCTTACAAGTTGCATTTAAATACTTAGACCCATAAGAAGGATACAAAATTCAGGGCCAACAAAAAAAGTGCTACTCGCATTCAATGGCAAAGTAGTCACTCTAATGCTCATTATAGAACACATTACTATTCATTTGCAACGTTTCCGTCAAATATACTTTATTTCGCTTAGTCCACATTCGCAAATTAAATGACATCGATCAGTCTTGACGTCAGGAAAATAAAAATTGTGAAAAAAATAAATGACCTTGAAGAAGCTAGATGCATGGAAGAGCCATGTCAAGCTAGTAGCTGATTGTCCAGTGTATGTTTGGATTAGAGTTTACAAATTGAGATTTACTCTAGCTTGATTCTACTAAAATTGATTTTAATTAAAATTGAGTTGGTGTCAACGTGATTTATATTTGAAAACTTTATCTCAAATGTGATTGTGACAAAATAATTGTTGCTTGGATAATAGTAGTCAAAATTACTTTTGGATGTGTAATTACAAAAAGGATATAGATTTTATGTAAGACATTTGGAAGAAATATTAAATATTATTTTAAGACTAAAATCAAAATTACTTATATTTATAGAGACTTAAAAATATATTTAAATCTTATAAATATTATTATGAATGTTTTAAGTAAAATTATATTTGCCGTTCCTAATCAACGATATAAAAATATTGTATGCTCTCTTATTATATTTTGGAGGTATAATGAAGTTGGGAGCTAGCATTTGATACAAAAACAAAAAGAATATTCAAAAGTCACACGCAAATAAGGGGGTAATTATGACTTTGACATCCATATTAAATTCTCAACGGGAAATATCAAACGCAGAAGCAACAAAATGTTGCTTTGACGCTAACCATGGTTGAGAATGCAAAACACGTTGAATCAATCTCAACGGGAAAAAGCCCAAACATGCATAGACTAGCGTTCTAAGCGTCTGAACCTGTGTTTGGTGGGATGAACACTAAACCAAACATGCTACTAGTTGTATAACACTATAAATATATCATTTTAATTTAACTCTTTCATTTTTCATTTTTCAATTTCCCATCGACTTTTAACAAACATATATACCTTTCTATATACATGTTTGCTATGATGCATCACAGAGAAATAGATAAAGAAATTCATGATTCTTTAACTAATACCTTGAATTGATCATTCACATTATCACATAAAAGATAGGTTTAAATGGGTTCCATTTCATTATTCATACTTCAAGTCCAAATAACTATTGTATGTGAGATCTGTTAGAAATTAAAAGAATCAATAAATTAAATTTTGCCAAAAAATTATGAACAAATTTGCGCCATATATAATATCCTAAACTCTGGCAGACAGTTGAATTTGTCCTTGATGCTGTAAACCCAGCCTATGGATACACTATCGTTTTTCCTAGGACAAAATCTTGCAGTATTTTATGTTCATAGGTTTGCATTGTTTCTATATTAAAAGGAAAAGGCGAATATTGGTGTTCAAAGAGTATCGGTAAATTTTCACCTGACGACGCATATATATGAATTTAATTGTTGTGTACTGATAGTGTACATCTTTTTTTCACAGTTATACAATTATGTATTATCACATAATTTATGATAGTTGACTTTCAAAACCCACCACCTAAAGAGTTATTTAAACTAAATATTTTAATTGGATAATAATGTAAAACTATTTAACTCTATCAAAATAAATAAATATATATATATAAAGTGAGAAAAAGGACCGTCCCAGACCAGACCTATCAGGAAAGGGGAATGCAACGAGAATCATATGTACACACACACGTATGAATGAATGTGTACAAATTTCGAACTCAGAGAAAAGTTTCTTACATTACATCTCATTAATTTTTGTTTGTTATATTTCATTGATTAAATAAAGCAATATAATAATTGTTTTATTTATAATTTTATATTTCAAATTGATATCAATATCGTATAAGATTTGAAAGAATATTTAGAAGGAATAAATACATTTTACACTCTGATTTTTCAAAATGTCTATCGTAACAATCTGAACTTTCAAACTATACAAAAAGTCCCTCAGTATAATTTTAACAACTAATAAAGGTAAGATTTATATCACTTAACCCCTATGATATTTCTAATTTATGTAACTCGATGCCTTGTTTGTGAATGCTATGTGTAATTAACTCTTATTTTTTTTATTGTGTGCAACCTGACATCTTGCTATGACTTAAATTTTTGGAGGGTATTTTTTGCACAGTTTAAAGAGTTCAAAATGCCATAATGCATTGCTTGAAAGATAATGGTTTTTTTTGGCACTATTTAAAAAGTTTAGAATGTTATAATACACGTTTTAAAAAGTTAATATTTGACTTACACATGACTTAAAATTCAAGGGATAAAATACATTTAATCCTGACAGAATATGCATTTCAAACTCATTTTATTTTTCCAAAGAAAGTTTAGGAAAAGACTGCTAATCTGATTGAAACTTTTATTGGTTCAAATGACTAAACTTATTTCTTAGCAATTTGCAGTAATTTGGTGAAACACATGTCCACTCGCTGTACACGGCTGCAACCTTAATTTAAGGGAACGAAATTATGGACACTGACCGCTGAAGCTCATATTTTTTAATTGAGAAAAGCAAGAAATAGTGCTAAGGAAAATGAATAAGAAGATTAATCTGACTATGATTCCTACGAAAAAACAAATTAACTATGATGACTTGAATCTTCGTACCTAGCTGTAACAACATATTTTCTATATTTGTTTACTTTTGGCACACGCGAAGTTGTACGTAGCTTCTGATTAGTTTCATATGACTCTATATTTTAATGGAATAATTTAAATAATGATTAACTCATTCAATTAATGTGATATCCTAAATAGACAAGACCTGTTCTTGGTCTTTGGGATTGATTATCTCACGTACAACGGCCAGTGAAAGGCAACATAGTCTCATTCTCAAACGCCCCCTAGGGACAATGCACAAATTCATTAACTTATTCGATTATTATTATGAAAGATACTGACAGCAAGAGAGTGTAGTTACTTTATTAATTTAATAAATGATTCATCAATTTAGTGGATTATTTTTTTTTAGAAATTCTTCTTATAGGATTGGGGGAAGGGTTATTTAATGTAATAATTTATGTGTCATTTATTAAATAGGTCAAAATAAATGTATTTTTTTACTCTCAAAACAGTAAAAATTTTCTCTTATTATTAATTATATATACACACACATTGAGAGAGTAAAGATTGTTAATCACGGCACCAAAAGTCATATTAAGCAAATCAATTGAGACAAACGATTATGATGGGTTCGAAAGCCTCCAACACAGTGTTCAAATTAAACATGTTACATGTTTTTTGGGTCAACATGTTTAGCTTGCAATTGACGGCCTTTACTCAAGTGTTGTTATTTGTAGTGATGCTCGGTTCGTTTAGAGCTTTGATCCACCTTATAAAAGCGTATACTAAGAGTTTTCAGCTCATTGGTCGATTGATGAAATTAAAGTTCATTAAAAGTAAATGAACGTTATAAATGTGTCAAGATTTTACACTTTAAAATAAGGGCACTGATCATCCGTTAACCAGTGCCCTAATAAATACTTAAAAGAATTATGTGTATGGAAAAACTAAACTTTACGTGAAAATATGTGAATGTGATCTGCTCCCTCTATTTCATATTAATAGTCACTCTAAAAAAAATCATATAATTTTAATGTATTGAAAAATTAATATATGTGGTTATAAATTGTAGTCAAATACATTAACTTTACAATATATCAAAATTACATAATTTTCTAAAAATTACTATTAATATGGAATGGAGAAAATATAAAAGTCAATTGCCTGTAATGTGAACTTAATTTTAAATGAAATCATTTTTACCTAGGTTTCATGCTGAAAATGAAGTCCTTTCTAAAAGCTCACAAGACAACGCATTTTTTCTTATCTTTGTTTGATTCTTTGAAAACGATTAATATTGAAATATTATTGACACATAAATGTTAGATCTATATTTTTTTTAACTTATGAAAAATTGAAAATACGTTATTTGCTATGAAGTTTAGGTGGGTTTAGTAATGATCTTCAATTGTATACTTTGACTTATAAAAAGCTGATAAGATGCTTTTGCTCTCATATTTTAAAAGTCAGGGGTTTTTTTTATGAGTACCTCATTAGATGCTTTTTAGAATTAATTTCCATTTTCTAAAATTTTAAAAAAATTGAAACACTAATATAATCATTAAATTCTAATAAAAATCTAACTTTATCTTTTAATTAATTAAGGCTTTTAATTTTTTATTCTTGCCACAAATATTTATATTCACTATAATAATTTTATATTGAAAGTCACATCAATATCAAACCAAGTCTTATAACCTCTAAATCCTTTGCTGTTAGACCAATTCTTGTGGCTTAGACCGGTATCAAATAATGTAATTTGAATGATGCTACAAATCAAGAAATTAAAAATATGTACAGAATCTTTTATAGAAATTATGGTGATTATTGAATGAAATAAAATAATATAACCCACTAATTCATTTACATACAGGCTAATAATTATGTCACTTCGTTCTAGATACAGAATTCTGAATAAATTTCTAATTGTCTAGTATTTTGTATGTAATTTATAAATCTAATTTTTAAAATAATATTTTTGATTCAAATATGTAGTTAATGTAATAATATATATCTGTATAATTATTTAATTTTTAGGATATTGTTATAGTACCCAAAGGGTACCGATACTTTTTTGAATTCAAGGGTTATGATTTAATCATAAATGTTTAAAATATTAATAAATTTATTTAGTAGCACATGTGACGAATTTTCATCTATATGTTATTTAGAAGGTATTAGTACTCATAAATTTTAGATAGTACTAGAGAAATTCCCTTATTTTTATTATATTAATTAATAGATTACAGTTGAAACTTTTTAAACTCTATTTTCTTGCAACTTCGCCAATTAGCCTATATAAAAAAAAGATAAAATTAAAACCACGTGATAGCACTTTTCCTAATTAAGCCGGTACTTTCACAATTGGGGAGCAGTAATAAGAGGTAAACAATGAGTTGAAAGGTTTGAATCAAAGAAAGGGGGGGAAGGACTTAAACGTAGAAGAGAAAATAAATGGAAGCCGTTATGATTTTCCAACCTGAATATAATATGTGCGACGAAGTTTGACCGATATTTATATAGTCGCATGCATGATGTTCAATTTTTTATGCCTGATAAAAAAATGCCGACAAGGCCTTACTTCACCCATTACTCTTTTTTTTGTTTCCCTTTTAATTTGCTACCTAATTTGGAAATCAAATTTTGATTATAGATCATTTAATTTCATGAATCAGGTAATTTTGATGATGATACTTCATTTATCATTTCCTTATCCACACTAGAAGTTAATTTGGCATGGAATAAAAATAAAATGAAAAATTCATGAACCGATGTTTCATCCAATTTTATTAATGAATTTCTTCTATAACATTTTTAGGAAAATTACATTGATCTTCCTTAAGATTCAGTGAAATTCACTCCGACTTCTCTTTAGTTGTTCAAGTGATATTGATTTCCCTTATATGCACTGTTCATTATGTGATAGAGGGAATGATAGTGTAATGATTTTACGAATTCATGGAAGGTCAATTTAATAATTTCACATGCATAAGACCTCATAAGGAAAATTTACAAGTAGAGGAGAGACATAGTAAATTTCAATAAATCTTAGAGAAGATCTGTGAAATTATCCCAAATTTTTACCTTGATTTGAATATCAATTTTAAACTATCTCTAATATATGTTGTTTCTAACAAAATAATAATAATAACAATAATAACACTAAATTTGTGTGATACCTAACGAAGGAAATTATACCAAAAACAGGTAACAAGGAAAAATGAAGAAAAAAAATGGAAAATAGATTAATTTCCTTATTTGGGAGTTTAAATAGAATATGAATGATACTATGTACGCTACTTGAAGGTATCCAATCGTACCCAACCATCCTAGTGGGATAAGGAGATCCTCTAAAATAAGGGAATTATACTTTTGGATTAATAAATTTAGAAGTAAGAACCTTATCACTGTATTGATTTAAGGGTGAAATTCTTCACTTTATTCTTTAAAGTAATATTCTCACTTTAGAGGATTCAAATCCATGTGAAATGGATTTAAAATCCTACCTGCAAAGGGAAGGAGCTAGGTGGTAATTGGAAGATCATTATAGGGCATGGTAGATGAGAGTTTAGGGTGTACCCACACTTTACCCACCACAAATATAATTAGAACAATGCATTTTATATTTGTTGTTTTTCTCCTATTGTGTTTTATATAGCTTGAATGCTATCCTTTTTCCCATATTGCTCCCCTTTCTTTAAGGTGATAGGAGAAGTACTTCTTTATAATCAGAAATAAAAGGAAAAATTTTGTCGTGTTTACATGTAATTATAAAAATTATTTTTTAAGTTGTTTGGATATGATAAATATAGAACTACATACCTTTAATTTTCTTATAAAATTGCAATTTAGGACATGAAAATTCAATTTTTAAGAAATTCGGTTAGATAAAAAATCATTTTTTTTATATATGATAAATATTTTAGAAAATTACAATCAATTTATATTCATAATTTTTATTTAAAATCATTTAATTAAATATATGATCAATAAAAAATTACATTTAGTAAAAAGTTATTTTAAAGGAGTTCTAGATTTATAAATGAAGAATATATTTTTCTACTACTATTAGCTTCGCCTGAATGAACTTAATTTATATTCTTTTACCTCGTCCCAAAGGGGGTTTGTGATTTTATATTTAGGTCCTTGTTATGCTAATATCGATGGCAAGCAAATTTTTTTTCTTCTAGTGCCAATGTGACAAATTCTTGTTTTGCATTTGTAGTTTGTTCATAAAATTTTCTTTGTTGTTAATAATAGTATAAATACAATTGAGATTTTGATTGGGTTCAACCATAAGAGAATAAAATATGACATAAGATAACAATAAGGGAGTTAAGCAACACATTCTGGCAATGGTGCATCTACAAGATAAGCTTAAAGCCATTAAAATTGCAACTGAGGATAATTTTCTTATTCATCTTGCCTTAAATTCTTTGCCAATTGAATTTTCTCAAATTGAGATAGTTTACAATACCATGAATGAAATATGAACCATATATAATCTCATTACTAAATGTGTTGTTGGGGAATATAGAAAATAAGTTAGTGGCTTCAAACATCATATAGGTACTAATAGGTTTGGTAAATTTTCCAGCCAGATGATCGGAATTAGGTGTTATGACTGGATGATCGAGTTAAGATTTGTATAGATGCGTGCAATTATTGGGTGTGTGTTTTGTGTTCTTTCTAGTCACCTTTTCTTTCCTTAGTTCTGAGTTTATATAACATAGGGGATTTCTATGAGCCATCTTCACTAGTTAAAACAGATAGATGTTTATAGCTTTTAATTGACACGTTTACATATGGTCCTATAAAAAGTACATTTAGAATTAGTGTGGTTAGGTTGTATAAAGTAAGCATATTGACCATTGGAGTCAAGGTTTTCTTGACAATCATATACTTTTGATGAGAGAGCCTATTGTGATTATAAATTATGGTTAACTAGGTCCCCTCCATACAACCATTACTGCGTCATATGCATTATTTTGGCTCGCTTCATCAACAGCCACCTAGAGAAAGGGCTAGATAAGGAAAAAGGTCTAGCAAGACGAACACTTATGGTCTTAGCTTAATCAATTATCCATGACCAATTTAGGTATGCTCTTAATTTACAATTTTTCTATGATTGTTTCTTGAATTTGTGTCCCAAATTTTATCCTACAATACAAGGTTTACATTTTTTGAATCATATATCTTCTCTCTCACTCAATCGAGCTCAAGTTTCTTTATTTTAGGTCAATATATTTGGTACCTTTTAACAGAAGACATTGATTCTACTCTCTATTTTTGTTATTAAAGTACATGCAATTAATTTTAATATGGATAATGTTATGTTCAGGACCTATTTAAACTACGAAGTAAATGTGTATTGAAAGGTATAGCTTTACATTTGAAGAATTCATGCTTCCACATTTTAATGACTTGATGCTACATAATGAGATGCCGAAAGTGGCAAAGCCTATGATACACTAGATGAAATATAACATATCACACGCCCATCATACAGACACATTTATAAAGCGTGATTAAATATATGTAAAGCTATAGTGAACAAAAATGTTTGGCTGAATTTAAATGTATTTATTTATTTATTTCAACATTTGGCCACACTTTTTAAATTGCCTAAATGATTGGTGTATGGTACACCATACTTCACTTGATGTGCCATAAAAAAAACTACCAAAAGTATTTATGAACTTCGATGGTAGCTTTGATATTGGGCCACATCCATGAGCATGGAGGAGAAGCAGCGGTCCATATAGTTGCCATATGAAAAGTCTTCAACAAAGTGACACGAGTGATTGTGAAGTTGATAAACACGAAGCCACATTAAAGGGTACCCTTTTGTTGAGACCAACTGAGATCTAATAAAGCCCATATGTAGTTTCAACCAATTAATACATTACTACAGCAATATTGCCTTTGTAACATACTCATGAAGATAGATCCTATTTGCCTTGGATTGGTTCTTGCAAAGATTAGGTTAAACCGCATTTCATTGGTCGAAGAAGATGACGTGTATTCCATGACAAGAATCAACTAGGGCGAGAACTTCAACCGTGAAGCCAATATTTTCCGGGATTTTCTTATGGTGATGTCTGAAACTACCCCACCATAACAAGCCTAATTCAATTCTCACCCTCACTTTTATATATAAAAGGTTTTAATGGGTGGTCGACATTTCATTAATGCAACTTAGTGGATTTCTTAATTTAAATGTCATCTCATCAGTCGATCAATTGCTTCTGAAAGTTAGTTGAAAGCGGTGGCATGCTCACACTTGGAAAGGCAAATAGAACAAAAGGAGAATATATTTGTTTTTAAATGGCCGTACATGGAAGAAATTATTAGGTGTTAGATAAAATTGTGTTCTACTTAATAAAATGATATTTTAGATAAAAATATATTTTTTAATGTAAAAGTTATAGAAAATATTATTTTTATAATTTTGAAATGAAGTATTTATAATTGTATTGTATTAAGCATTCATTACTAGACAAAAAACTATATGTATTAATCACGGGGCAACTCTTTTTTTATTTAAGTTCATTAGTAAGTGTGATGATCCAATCTGATTTCGACTCCATTTGGGCTTTACCAAGGTAGGATTGTAACCAAAACCAACAAATTATTATCTTTTTAACAATTGTGCTTTCTGAAATTTAAACTTGTATATTTGTTCTTTTGAAAAAATACAAGTAAAAAAAATCTTAATATTATCTAAATATCACTATATTATTAAGTATAATATACAATTTTATTTGGTGCTCTACGGGCAAATTAAACGAGTAATTTCTGGGAGGGATTATCTTATGGAGAGAGCAAGTAATTATTGGATTAAAAGGGGGACCATCTAAATTGTGACTTCACCTTTGGAATGTTGTGTCCAAGTTGTTAACAACACTGAAATTAAATAATCAAGGATTAGGAACTAAATCACGTGAATCCATGTGAAAGATGGGTCCTCCATGTTGCTATGCGCCTCTAGGATGCCTTGAGCGCTGTTGTTGAAAATCTTTTTAAAGGGGTTGATCAAATTATATGATCTTAGTAATTAAAGTTTTGGTTAGCTTTAATCAACTTTAGAAAATCTAGGCTTGGAGAAAGAAATTTTGACTGATACCATATACTTGTCTTCTTGTGCTAATCGCAAGACCTTCATGAGTAGGAAATGAATTCCTTGTGATCCTGAGAATCGTTTTATTAAGTTCTTATAAGGTGCTGAAAAATATATCATCAGCGCACGGAATAACTTTGATGTGTGGCTGACTCGATCAATAATTGAGTCCCATGTGGGCATATTTGAATGAGAATTGCTATTCTAACCCGCAAAAGTGGGTATTCAATTGGGACATCTACTTTATCATATTTGAATATAATAGATGAGTGCAGAAAGTTGAGGTCACTATTACATCTAATATATCACATCTAATGATAATAGAGTGATATTCTAATTGGACACACACTTTTAAATATTGGGATAACATTTTTGTATTTGGATTACTCACCGTTGAAGCAAATAAAATATGTGCACTTTTTTAATTTCAATCCGTGGGGAGAATGGGAGATGCGACTAATTATTTCTATATAAAGCATTAATGGAGTTGAGAAGTGGGCTGAAAAAAAAAACACAGAAACACAAAGAAATCATTCTAGTTCTATACTTGTTCATTTGTTGCCCTAGCAAATCAATAAAGTTGTTCCAATATCCTCACTAATTTAAATGTAAAGTTAGTGAGAAGTTGTTATTATATCCTAAGGACTATTAGACATGAAAATTATTTGCACCGAGTAATTAGTTTGTGATGACAAAATAATCTTAAGCTTAGTGTCTAGTGTGTGAGGTGGCAAAACGGGTTGACTGACCAAACCTCCTAATTTCAATGAGGCGAGGTAGTATTGTCATCCTGCATAAAAAATGCAACACGCTTACCCTCCCCGCCTAACCCATGGGTTAAGGCAAGGTGGAGCGAGTTGGACTCATTGGTTACTCTTTTTCCCCTGCAGTCCGAAGGCATGAACAAGGGTCTTCTTTGGGCCAATTTAGTACTGACCCAACCCCCTAGACCTAGCTGACATCTAGGTCATTTATTGATTTTGTCACAACATACCTGGAGGGCCCTAGGACGAGAATGACAACCAATTTTTTTAAAAAAAAAGTCGTCACCAATTTTAATTTTGGCTAAAATTGGAAATCCATTTTAATTTGCAAACTAGTCTTTTGAAAGAGACTTTGAGATTCGAGAGTTTGATTACGATTAGGGAAGGGTAGAAACTTAATCCCACTACACCCCTAATACGTTCGTATAAATACGGTTACCCTAGAGCTCATTATGCCAATTTATTTATAACTTTAAAATATTTATTTTTTCCCAAAAATCATAATAATTATACAAGAATAAAATAAAATAAAATTAAATTAAAAATTATAACAATTATATATTTACAAAGAAATAAAAATCAAAATTAAAACAAAAATTGAAGAACAAATTTATTAAAAAAAGATTTTGGCTTGATAGTTGTTGGCTACGCCGACGTATCCTTTGGTGCAATGAGGAATTCAAAGTCACGTCGTTCTTGTAGAAAATAAATATGTGTTGATTGATTTTAATTAAAAAAAAAGATGTGTTGATTGGTTTATTTAAAAAAAGAGGGACTTGGCCAAAATGAAAAAAATTAAGGATAAAAATTGGCCTAAAAAAGAATAACCAAGACTTTTTTTAAAAAAAAAAGTATAATCCAAACTAAAAGAATGAATGTGACCGGGACTTGACCAAAAGAAATAATTAAAAATAAAAATAAAAAAGTAAGAAAAACATACCTGACCTACTAACAAATCAATGCAATGTGCAAGCAAATAAGTACAGGGACTATAAGGAGGTAGGGGTAGCACGAGGAACAACCATTGTGATAGAAGCAACTTTGCGATTGAGACTGGCAAGCTCACGGGAGTAGCTTCGGCAAGGGCTTTGCAGCGGCTTCACGGACGATGGTTGCATGAGGAAGTTTCTGCGAACAAGGCCGGCACGGTGGTAGCTATCTTCGGTGATAACAGAGGATAAGCAAGGTTGATGGTGATGAGATTGATGTTAATGAAAGCTTGATGATGGTCAAATGGGGATGATGATCAAGTGGTGATGGTTGGAAAGAAGGGAAAATTTATGGAGCTTGTGTGATGGGGATGAAGGCTGTGTGGTGATGGTGAAAGAGTGGAAAATGTGTCGCTGCTGTGATTGTATCCCTCCTTCCTTTGGCTAATAACAATGACTATTTATTTACATTATTTTACCCTAATATAATTAATGATAAAATCATTTAACCTGATACTAATTGATATAATAAAATCAAATTAATTAATAAAATGAATCAGAATAAAATCAATCAATTAATACTATATAATCAAATAAATATAAAAAAAATTATTTTTTGATTTTTCTTTTCAACTTTTTTTTTATTTTCATTTTTTTAATTTTTTTTTATTTTTTTGGGAACATTTGGGCTAAGACAAATTAATAAACACAGACTAAAAAGGAAAACTCTTTTTTTTTTTTAAATTAAAAGGAACCATTTTTTTGCGACCTAATCAAAATTCAAAAGAAAATTAGCCGGACAAAATATGGTGTTCACAGATTTGATTCCCAAATTTCAGTTACTCGATAACCTAGTTGTAGAGTCGCCTCCTCATCATCAATCCGTTCTTTTTAAAGTGTAGATTGTGACCGGTATCTCTCAATAGCTCAATTGGCAACCATGTTGAGAGTTTGTATTGTTATCTCATCTTTGGATTGTGTGGTCTCTCAACTGGTGCTATCTTCAATAATGCCACCATTGTTGAGAGGAGCCTATTGTCATCGCAAGGTTCAACCAAAGGGCTTCAATAGTGTTCTCTCTATTCTTCTTTGTTACTTTGTGTTTCTAGTTGTTGGGTTATGACAATGGTGAGGTGGTGATTTGCATGCTAGTCGTGGCTATGGCCTGAAAAGTGGGGTTAGCTGGTTTTGGTTTCATTGGTTGAAAAGGAGATGGTGGTGGTTGCCAATTTGGTTTGGTTTTTATGGCAATTTTTTGTTAATTATTTTTTATATGGAATCGTAGATTAGCTAATTAAGCTATAGTAATTAAAAAAAAATGACGATTCAACCAACCAACTTAGCATAAAATGGAGTGGGTTAGCATTTGCCACCTCTACTAGTATGCCTTAGCCAATCATATTAATAAGTTATTTTATTTTTATTGTATTGTTTATTTGCTTCTATTTCTTTAGTTCAGTATTCATATATCTATTAATTTTATTATTTAGTGATTAATTTAGTTTTGTTTATTTTATTAGTGTTGATATTTTAATGAATTTTTCCAGCATTCTTAAGAGTAGTCAATTATTTTATCATCTTGTTAATCCAAACCTAGAAAAAAAAATTGCTCATCAAGGATCACAATTTGGCAAGATTGGTGAAAGTAAATAAAAAAGCTTGAAAACAACACAAATGATTCTCATATATAGATTCACTTAAAGTTCTCAAGAAGAGGGGCATAGGACAACTTTTTCCCTAGCCTAAATAGTATTTGCCTGCCTATCTCTACTTAGACAACATAATAACAATGACAAGTAAAACCAATGGTCTAGATGTATGATAGAGGAAACAAGAAAAGGAGTATTTGCATTATGAGTTACGCATGGTATATTCATGGTGTTTTGGATTTGAAAATAAAGTGATATTCTTGTATTGTTTTTCTTCTTATAGTGAAATTGTTTATTCTCTAGAATTGATGCATGTAAGAGATTTGTCAAACTATATAAATCATTGTATCTCTATACTCATTGTCATCTTGTTAATTTTCTTCTTTGTGGGACCTAATGTGCATCCCAACATAGGTGGCTTTCAAGTAGGAATAATAGTTTATTACAAGAATGAGATGTGCAAATATGAGTCATATAATTATATATAGATAATCATAATCATCATTGAAAGTTAATTAATGCTAATTAGTGCTCACATGATTACTTAAAAAGTCACATGATTTTGTATTTTAATCTTGACTATTCATACAAAAATCAACAGTAAAAAAATTACTCCTCTCACTCTTACAATAATTACCCCTCACTTGAGTCACTTTGGATCCATATGATCAAGTTATATTGATGTAACTTTAAGTAATTATTACACTATTAAATAAATTTTTATTGTTATAATTTTTTACAAAATTCATTGTTGGATTAGGTGGTCATAACTCATGTCATATAGATCATATATGGGTATTTCAAATTAATCCAAAATTGTTTGGCATAATTTCTATGTACATCAAAATCAATGTATAGCATATAGGTTTAAAATGAAAAAGAATAAGAGCTACATGATGATTATATTCTTATTGATGTTCAATTTTTTGAATTTTGACACAAATTATCTTTATATGTAATAATAATTTATAGAAAACTATCCACATTGATGTAATTTGTTGATAATTAACATATAATATAATACTATGTTAATATAATTTTTTTTGGTAATACCATGTTAATATACTTATATACCATGTTAATAAATTCATATTCCATATTTGAAAAAAAAATGTGTGATATATATAAGGGCATACTTTTAATACGATTTAGTCATAACAAATAGGGAAAATTGCTTCATAAATAAAAGGGAAAAATTGCTCTTAACCCTAAATAATGTCTTGTATAGCATACCATCAAAATTTTAAAATGTGTAAATCAACTCACTAATATTTTCAAACTGTGCAAATCCATCATTTAGTTAACTTTTTCATATACTGTTAACAAAAATAACACTTTCAAGAAAGTTTAGAGTATAAAATTGCACGTTATTTATTAGTTTATGGTATAAAATAGCATTAAACCTGAAATTTGAGGAGATATTGATGGGAGATAAGATCAGATAGCTCAATTGAATTTAGTTAATCTGTAATTTAGTTTCTAGTTTGTAACTAATTCTGTTATACAACTATAATTAACTTCCTTTATAAGAGGCTGAGTCTCTCCATTGTATCAGTAAGTCTACATGATACACTCATAGTGAAATACACAAAATCTCTTATTTTGTACATACTCTTTGCTATTCTCTTTCTTCAAACCTTCTCTTATACCTTACATGGTATCAGAGCAAGGCGATCCATGGAGAATTCTACCACCTCTTTCATTGTAACTATGAGTTAGAACCAACAATTTTCTCTGAAGAAATATTCCACCTTTATTTGCATCAAACTAGATGACGAGAATTTTTGCATATGGAAGCATCAACATATTCAGCAATCAGAGCACACAAATTGCTCAATCACCTTAGCAAAGAAAAGGTGCCGAAGGAGTTTGCCTTAGAAGAAGATCGAGCAGTAAGAATGCAAGCCAAGAGTATCTCAATGAGGAATCCCAAGATCAACATCTTGTTACTTGGTTGTCAGCATCAATGGGATAAGAATTCGCCAATCATATGGTTGGTTGTGAGTTTGCCTACCAAATATGCATGGGGCAAGATTGAGAATTTTTTTACCACTACGACAAAGGTGAAAGTTAGGCAACTCAAAACAAGGCTGAAAGCAATGAAGAAGCAAGAACTTGCTTCATAATATCTCTTGAAGATTAAGAAAATGGTTGACACTTTGGAAGCTGTAGGCCCTCCATTATCTTAGCAGGAGCATATTGAGGTAATCCTTGATAGCCTAAGCAAAAAATTTAGTGCTTTTATTACATCTGTTATTACTAGAGTAGACCCATATTCGGTTGATGAGCTAGAAGTAGAACTACTTGCTCAAGAGGAATGGTTTGAGAAATTCATAAAGTCAGAAGTTAGTTTTGTTCAAGTACATCTTGCAAACACCTCTATTTCAAACCAAGATTCAAGAAGGCCATTTGAACCAGTTGGAAGATTTGGGAATGCCAATCAAAAGGGTAGAGCTCAAGGCTTCGTTAGGGATAGAAGAATGAGTTGGCATAATAATTTGAGGCATCAATGCTAGCTATGTGGAAAGGTAGGGGATGTTGGAATGCAATGCTTTCACAAGTTTAATCCTAATTTTTCAATCTCCAATAGAGGCTGGTAGCAACCTCCCCTTCCTTTTTCTTTCCATAACCCTAATTATGTTCTAAGGGCCTATCTAGTGACACCATCCACAATGTTAGATCCAAATTGGTACATTGACTTGGGTGCGTCTCACCATCTCACTTATGACTAAGGAAATCTGAAGCAGAGAACTGAATATGAAGGACTTGAATTGGTTTAAGTGGGAAACGACCAAGGTATGAGAATCAAACACCCAGGGCATTCTATTATGTGTTCTTTGTTTTCAAAATCCTCCTGTTGATTAAAACACCTTAAGCATGTTCCTGGTATAAGAAAAAATATTGTGAGTGTGTCAAAATTTCCAAAAAACAACAATTGTTTCTTTAAATTTCACCGTGATTTCTTCCTTGTTAAATCTCAAGGTACTAGAGATCTTCTCTTTCAAGGTCACATTAAGAATGGTCTTTATAAATTTGACAAAATAGCCATTGGCACTCAAAATTTACTTATTGTTTCATCTTCTGACACTCATAGTTCTTGTAATACTACTACTATTTTTTATTTCAAGATTTGGCATAATAGGCTTAGGCATGGCTCTATAGCAAGATTGTACATTTTATTCTTTCTCACTAAATGTACCATTTGATATGAATAAAGTTCAATTTGTTTGCCAATATTGTTGTATGGGAAAAATGCGCAATTTACCTTATTTTCCCTATGATACAAAATACACTTCCCTATTGGAACTTATGTTCTTAGATATTAGGGGACTTGCCCTAGTAACTACTGGTGATGGCAATAAATACTATATTTCTTTTGTTGATGCCTATACGAGATACACATGTATCTTTCTATTAACAAATAAGTCTCATGCCTTTCAAGCTTTTACCCAATATATAAAAGTTCTGTATAGAATTGCAAATAGGTTGTAAAATTAAACTAATTACGGGAAGGAATATGTCTCAAAACCTTTTGACCAATTCCTAATCAGTCAAGGAATCTGACATAGGCAAACTTGTCCATATAACCATCAACAAATGGTTGTGTGTGGAAAGAAAACATGGACACTTGACTGAAATGGTACTCTCCTTATTAGCCATAGCTTCCCTACCATTACAATTTTGGAATCATGCTTTTACCACAATAGTTCACATTATAAATAGACTTTCTTCACCCAATACATAAATTTTTTCACCCTTTCAGCTCCTTGATGTCAATCGCACTCTTGATTATAATAACTTCAAAGTATTTGGTTGTGCTTATTATAATTTTCTTAGACCTTTTAACACTCACAAATTTGATTTCAAATCCCAAAAATGTGTTTTCATTCCTTGGCTATGCTCCTAATCGCAAAGGGTTTGTGTGCTTACAACCTTCTAGAAAAGATTATGTATCTAGGAACATGGTATTTGACAAACCTTTATTTCCTTATTTTCAAATTTTTCTATCACAACCTTCTAATTCTGTTCACATAGACCGTCAAAACACTTCACATATACCTACAAATCCCATTGTCCAAAAGATGTGAATACAAATAAAAAAATCTCCAACATAAGCTTCGTAATGGTCTTCTTAATAAAAGAGACATTTGGCAATAAAGTTTTGCTTGTTTAAAGGGATCGTCATAAATGATTAAAGTGTGACGTTCACAGTACATAAAATATTCAGCCATAGTTGCTCTCGTAATCCTCATAAATCTACATAGAATGTACCTAGACATGATCTCTCTACTTTGCCTTTACCTCAGCCAATTATTACTTAATTGCCCTTTCCAGTGCCTTTTATTTAGAAAGATTTCAAGTGTTCATATTGTGTTGAGAATACAAAATATCCTACAGTTATCACTGCAACCAATACCAATGGGGAAAATTTTAAGTTTAGCAACCTATCTATACCAATCTTCATTGAGAGCTTACTACTGTTAATATTCATACTGTCCTGAACACAACTATCCCATCTACTCCAATTCATCATGAACTAGTAGCAGTCCTTGTTATCGACAACTCTTATGCTATGGTCACTTGAGTCACTAAACTAAAAAGCTATGTAGATACACTATTCTCTTTACCTACTATTGATCTCATCAATAATGAACCAACCTCAGTGGAAACAACTCTAAAGACTTCTCATTAGAAGAAAGCAATGGATGAGGAGTTCACAGCTCTCAAAAAATGACACAAGGAGATTGGCAGATCTACTTTCTAAAAGGAAAGCCATTGGCTCGAAATGGGTATTTAAGATCAAAAGGAACTCGGATGGAACAATCCAAAAGTACAAAGGTAGGTTGATAGCTAAGGGGTTTCATCAAAGAGAATGAATGGATTTTAAAGGGATTTTTAGCCCTGTTGTCAAACCTTCTTCATTAAGATTACTATTGTCAATTGCCTTATCAAAAGGTTGAACAGTTCAGCAATTCAACTTTAATAATGCTTTCCTCAATAGGGACTTGGTGGAAGAAGTGTATATGACTCAACTAGATGGATATCAGTCCATCATTGCTCTAGCCTAAATTTGCAGGTTATAGAAGGCTTTTTATGCCCTTAAGTAGGCTCCAAGGGCTTAGTTCACTAAACTCTGTAGTGTCTTGGCCAAGTTTGGTTTCAATCCCACCAAGAATGATGCTTCCCTTTTCACTAGATTCATAGGCTTGTCACAACCTATCCCATGGCCTATGTGGATGACATATTAGCCATAAGGTTAGATTTTTGTAGCAATCAATTCCCTGCTTGCTAAGCTAAATAGTATTTTTGCTTTAAAAGATCTAGGCTCAATGAGTTATTTTATGGGCCTTGAAGTCAAACACACATCCTGTGAAGCTATCGCCCTTTCTCAAACTAAGTATGTGCTGGATCTTCTCTAAATATCTAGCTTGCCAATAGCCAACACCACTGGTCGGTGGCATTAAATTGTCAGCCACAGGTAGTCCTCCTTTTGACAATCCATCCCTAGATAGGTCTATTATTGGTGGTGGCTTGCTTTATGTGCCATCATCACTAGACCAAATCTTGCCTTTGCTATTAAGAAGGTGTCTCAATTCATGCAAACACCATTAGAGTCTCATTGGAAAGCTGTTAAGAGGATTATGAGCTCAGACACTAGTACATATGGTTTAGTTGTTCATCCTATCACTGATTTTAGAATTCTTGCATTTTGTGGCTCAGATTGGGCTTCAATATTGATGATAAGAAGTCAACAAGTGGATTTTGTGTCTTCTTGGGCTCTAATTTGATTTCATGGTCTAGTAGACAACAACAGGTGGTTTCCAGGTCCAATATAGAAGCAGAATTTCGAAGCATGGTTGCTATGCTATCAGAAATTACATGGTTGCAGACTTTACTTACTAAATTGAGGGTGCCCCATTCTGCTCCACCTTCCATTTATTGTGATGACCAAAGTGCAGTACTACTTGCTACCAATCCAATCTTGCACAACAGAACAAAACATTTTGAAATTTATCTTTATTATATAAAAGATCAAATGGTAGCTAAGAAAGTCTTTGTCAGCCATATTCTTGCTACTTCACAGGTTGCCGACGTACTAACCAAAAGTTTTAATTTTGTAGTAGTTTGTTCTTAGATTTTAGAACCAAATTAACTTAAAGTTTCTTATACATCCACCATAAGTTTCAGGGGGGATAAAAGGAGATAAGATCAAATAGATCAACTGAATTTAATTAATCTGTATTTCAATTTTATGTTTGTTACTAAGTTTGTTAATTATACAGTTGTAATCAACTTCCTCTATAAGAGGCTGAGTCTCTGCATTGTATCAATAAGCCTGTAAGATACACTCGTAGTGAAATACACAAAATCTCTTATTCTCTACATGCTCTTTGTTATTGTCCTTCTTCAAACCTGCTTTGGTACCTTACAGATATACCTATTTTCATTTATTAACAATAAGCAAAATTTTAGTACAAGATGAATATATTTGGGGAATATTAGGGGATCCATTTACATATTTTTTAAGTTTTAGGATAAAATAAACAAGACCTTTAGCAGGGGGTTAAAATAGAATTTTCTCAAATAAATATTCAAATGTTATACATGTATGGTAAGAAAAGTTGCAAAACACTGCGGGGTAGGGACAAAGCGCAAACGAATCGGAAGTTTGTCCATTTTAACCTCTAAATATGTACACTCATCAGACTCGATATTTCTTGCACACAATGAACAGACAGAAGAAAGACAACCTCCTTTTCCAGGTTTTGTGTTTTGAAGATTATGAAAAGTTAAAGTAGTGGACAGGGTGAATTCAATGATTCATCTATACTTTGATTTTCATCTCGTTATTTTTTGTTATTTGTTTATTGATATACTAGTAACTAATCAACATCTTGTTAAGTTCTAGCTATTGAACGCATCAAATTATATATTGTTCTTTTGTTCCATTTCATATTTTAATCCAACGCCTTTATGTGCTGCAATTGACACAACTCAATTAATTTTGAGTTTCATACGTGCAAAAAAGTTTTATGTATATTAGAAATGTTTCCCAAAAGTACAATAGAAAATTAACTACACTCGCCGACGGATAAATGAATTTAATAAACCATTTGTCGGGCATATGCCATGCGGGTAGAGTAAATAATATTTTCAATGTAGAGTAAGTCAACCTGCATACCATAACCTTGGAAACATAAATTTTAAGAAACGTATACTAAACAATTAATAAGAATTTCGATAAATTATTTTGAAAACAACAGAAGCTATAATAATTCGTATACATAGTTAAGAAGAAAACGAATCTTCTCAAATTTTCAGTGATATTTTATCATTAATTTTTTTGAATCACATGTCTTATTTGAATCCTACATTTTAAATTAATGGTGAGAATTATGCATAATAAGATCATATGAAAATTTGATATGAGATAATTAATTTCTAGTTGAGAATATACTTACATAAGTTCTAAATTTTCTTCTTTAAGGATAGGATAATTAATTACAACCTCATGTTTAGTTATAACGAAATGGAGTGTCATTTAACTAATTAGGTGATTATAGGTACAATGTTGACTATATATTGTAATCATTATATATGTCGTTATCATTTTTTTAAGAAAAAGTCAAGTGAATATTTTAAATTATCATATGAGTTTCCAATCGTAATTCCATATTCATAGAGTAGTTATAAATAGTACTAAAAGGGGAATAGAGAAAATATATGCACTACGTATCCATGTTCAAGACGGCAGAGTATGGGGAATTGTGAGAGTATATGTGTGAGATAAATGTATAATCATATATCGTATATACATATCACATCACAGGGTTGAGGAGGTGGTGAAATTGATGAGATAATATAATATGGTAAGTTGGGGATTTTCTCTGTTTTTCTGTTTTCATTTATCTAATTATTTTACATTATTTTTATTCATTTTGAATAATCACATTTGTCTCTATATCAACCAATAAAATTATTTTATTTTAAATTTCCATCTTTCGCTTCCCTCATTAGTTTGTTTGTATTTCTATTCAATAACTAAATAGATTATATGTATGTATTTTAATAATGATAAATAATTTTTAAAACCAATACAATATTATTAATTTAATTTTTATTAATTAATTTTTAATTCTTGCGTTAGTTCATTTGTAAATACAATACTAAATCATAGATCTCTATCATAATTATATATCTTTATGAGGTTAGATCCTTTAACCTTAGCTTTGATAAGTAGTGTTATTCGTTATGGAATTAAGGGCTCAAATAACTTAAATATGAGATAAGAAATTTTGTAAGGTCTTTAATTTGAACTTAAGCCACAAATTCGTATTAAAATTTTATTAAGTATAATATGCTTACATGACAAATAAAGTTAGCATTAGAAAAATTTATTATTAGTATTGTTATCTCAAATAGGTGATACTAAATAAGAACATTGGATGGTTATAAGTTACAAAATATTGATTTACCAACTTTATATATGATTATTAATGATTTCTTTTAATTTCACAACACTTTTTTATATATTAAAAATGTTTAACTCTCAAAGAGATAAGCAAAGGAAAACAACATTTATTCAGCACATAGTAGTCAATAGCACTCTATAGCACCACTATATGAGTGACGTAGCGCCGCGATTAGCCTTCGCGATCCCGGGGTGAGATAGAAAACTCCACTTTGTTCTGCTCGTCACCCTTCTTCTACTCCTTTGTAGTCGCCTAGAGTGACTTCATCTTCACCCTTTTTCAGTTTTTGAGTTCCATAGCGGAGACACAATGGCTATATCTCTTCTAGTTAGGGCTTTTTTTAATGAATTTATTTTTCTGAAACCTTTTTTATTTTAGGGTTTTTATGGTTGGCCTGAAATCTTTGTTTGGGCAAGTATTATTTACGCTGGGTTGTTTATTCTCTTTTCTTTATTTGACTTCTTTCTTCTTTAAAATAGGATAGAGTTTTTTATTTAAGTCTTTGAGGCTTAACTTCTTTTACAGTGATGATGTATTGAGCAAAAATGAAAGAAAGAAAACACAATGTCGTGCTTTATTTTTTTTACTGCTGCTAAATTTCTTATGTATTGACTTGGTATTTATTCACTAAATTAATGGTAATTAGATGTTTAAAAGTATAAATTATTGCACTTTTGACTATTAATAATAAATACATGTAAAATTATCGGCAATATTTTTTATTTTCAAAAATATATTTACATGTAGTATAATTAGACAAAAATTCTATATATTTTTTTCTTTCTAAATAGCAGCTATCTTGCTATAGCATTTTTGGAGAAGACCACTCTGCACTACTATTCAGAATTGACTACTATGGTTCATCATAATCTAGATTAGATACTTATTAGATACTTAAATTGTGTGTGTCTATATATATATATATATATATATATATATATAAAACAAAACTATATCCGTTAGATTCGATAATTTAGTGTTCTTTTTTTTTTTTACAAGGTGATTGAAGATTTAGGGGACATTTGTTTTAATGTTTCAAATTACTTTTCCAGAAATCACAGTCTTGGGTATGTTATTTTTGGATATCTTAAACAAATTATCTGTTTAGCATAAAACATCGATAAGATTAGTCATTGAGATTCTGAAGAATAAATTTAAAACTTATTTATTTTATAATATATATATTCTTAAAAATATATGTCATAACTTTTAAAATACTTTGACAAATTTATTATTATTATTATCATCCAAAATAAAAATTATACTTTTAAAAAAAATTCAGAGATATTTCTTGATCAATATAAAATTAACAATTAATTTTTTAAATTTTTTCATCTTAATTAAATAAAACAGTAAAAAATAATAACTACATCAAATGAAAATTACACTTCAAAAAATTAAAAAAAGAAAAAAAACCCACAAAATAGATCGAAGCTAGGAGTGGACTTTGTTGTGAAGGGTTTGAAAGTATAATGGAGATATAAATTGTAGTTGAGTGTGGGTAAATAAAAATTGTGGAAGAAAGTCAAATATTAAGGGATATTTTATTTTTTGATTAACATATGTCATTCCTAACTCATAAATTTTTTTTATTCTCACATTTCATCATAGGAATTAGATCTCACTAAATCATTAGAAAATATTTTTTTAGGAAATAATTGATGTCCGGGAATAACTTTGCAAAACTTATAATAAACATGGGAATACGATGTCATTTCTAAGTAGTTATCTCCAGAAATAATTAAATATACCTTGAAATAAAGGTTATGTTAGTAACCAAAGTTATCAACCTATCATACATGTTTTTCTATTTTGCAGCTCATATTGATATCTGTTACATGATAGCACAAATACAAAATAAAAAAAAATTAGATTGAAAAATATGTTCTTTTCATACAAATAAGTATTCAAGTGTAATCATTTTTAGCATTATTTTTATTTTTATTTATATATACAATAGATATTTGATAATTACTGTTAAATCATTCTTGAAGTTTAGTTTCCAGTTATTATTTCTGTTATCCAACTTATTATATATTATTCTTACATACTGTGTGAGTTACTTCACTAATTATCTGTAAAGAAATGAGAGTGTTGGGGGTAGGGGGAGAAGGAGGGAGAAATAATGCATGAGTGGGGAGAAAGAAATTAATAAATAATACGTTGTAGAAAAGAAATAGAGGATACAAAACAAGAGTTAAGGTCAAATACATGATAATGCGCTCGTTTCAACAACGCATTTTTCATAGTGATTCAGGCATCGGTGAAGTTTGCTATTTCCAAAGTGCTCTTGTGGGGTTTGAGGTGCTTCCCGTAATTGAGATTCATATTTGTAAATAAGATATAATTCATTTTAGTGAGCATGATTAAACAAAATAGGATTTTTACATGTATAACATAGCATCTACATGTGAGATAAGGAGGTATATATACTTCAAAATTAGATCAATAATATTCGTTAGCAAAATTAACGGTGTTAGCTAATTAACATATATATATATATATATAACTCAATTTTTGATTAGGTCCTTATAATTTAAAAATTTGTAACCATGTTCCTATAATGTATAAGATTTTTTAATCAGATCCTTACCGTTATAAAAATAGAATATTTCATGAATATTCTATCATTTTCATTCTTTCATGGAAATGGAATATTTCATAAATATTTTATTTTTTATAATGATAGAAACTTAATTAAAAAATCTTATATATCATATGGACTTGTAGAATAATTATATCAAAATAAAAGTTGAGATGAAAATGAAATATTGTTAAAAGATTAGAGACAAAATAGAACTTTCTCAATTTATTCTTTTAATGTCAAGTTTTTTTTTTTTTTAGTCGAAATCAAAGTATCCACCGGTGTGGGTCTAATGACTAATCCCATTGGATACTATAAGGCCCATTGTTGGGGGCGGCCCTACCATCGGATCACGCTCTATTCACATACCTCAAGGACCAAACTCATCAGCTGATGGTTAAGGGAATACATCCCCTTACCATTTGTGCCACATCATGGTGGTCAAGTTCTTTCATTTTAATTATTCCCTCAACGTACAACATTAAAAAAAAAAAAAGATATAATTTTATGGTTCTAATTTTTCTCAATTTAGCGACAGAACTAGAAGTGATGACATTTTATATTGTTGAGCGATCAAATAGATGACATTAATTATCTGAGGACTAAAATGATGTTTGTGTCGTTTGGAGCATGAAAAAGGGATTTTACAATAAAATAATGGAGATTTGCGCGTCAAGTGTTGCATATATATGCTAGATCTATAATATTTTAAGTGACACTAGAAAAAAGTCGTATACTGATACTCTATTCCTTTCACTCTATTTGTCAAATAAAATAATACAAACATTAAGAAAATAAAAACTGTATATTAATAGAGGTTAAAAAAAGTATAACTAGACAAGATTATTCTTATTAAATAGTAAATTAACCTTGATTATAATACTCTTGAAAAACATAAATAAGTGTAATACACCTTTCATGACTAACATTGTAATATTGGAAGAAAAAATTTAATGTTTTACTGAAATCATAAATGGACAGATAATTTAAAATAATAAATAAATAAAATTTGATGGATAAAGTGAAAGAAAAGGAGTATATGATAGCCACATTTTATATTTTTTTAAGTGAAATATGAATTTATTAAGAAGCTAAATTCTCAGTGAAGAGGTAAATATACATATAATTTATTTATAAAAATTATATCTTCATTTTTACCATTCAGTCAAATATGATCTTAAAGGAGTTTTTCCTAGCTCCATTTTGACCTGAACTGCGCAGATAATTCTTAAGATGATAAGTTATATAAAAAATACTGAGCAAATAAAATGAGTCGATTCATGTTTACAATAGCAGATCAATTTACTTAGGTTTTTCAATACATGGCTTCTTTTTCTTCTTCTTCTAGTTTACTATTTTTCATTCACTCGCTTATTCAGTCTTCTACCCAATGCTACGTTGGTATGTATCGGGCCCCGAGAAAAACGACGTGCTCCCCACCAGGCCACGCGCACGAGACCCCACAAAAAATTAAAAAAAACCCTAATTTCCGAGACCCTCTAAAAGCAGTGCATATTGTTTGAACATTTTCCTTTGTACTAATACTCTCTCCAATAATAATATAGGTTGCTTTTGGGTTAAACAAAAGAATTAACATAATAAGTTCATTTTGATAAGTTTTTAAGGGAAAAAATACTTCTTTTTAATTTTTTCAAAAAAGTACTTCTATAGTTATTTTGCATATTTTTTTGGGCTTAAAAATAATAAAAAAAAGAAACATGTCCCTATACACGCTTCTAGTAAAAGAGTGTTCTTAGTTAATTTTTGAAATTATTTAGATTTCAAATTTATCCTCACAAATTTTATGATAAAATAAAAAATAATATTCCACTGCATCACTCTCACCCTCTTGTCATATTTTCACAATTACAGTTGCAATAATTTAATTGTTCTATGTTACATTTTATTTTGCAAGTGAATAAAACATAACACAATGATATATATATATATATATATATATATATATATATATATATATATATATATATATATAATTTAATAAGCCCAATAGATATTACACAATTTAAAAATATAAAATATTAAAGAATTATTTTATTTTATTTAAATTTATTTTTTATTAATTTTGTTTGGATAAAAATAAATAAGAATAAAAATTGTTTTATATATAAAAAAATTTCATGTGCAAAAAATAATGGAAAATCAAAGCATATTTAACAACTTCTGATCCTAATAAAAAGTACTTCTATTATTATATTCAAATATATAAAATTTGCTTGGTTCTGCTTCTAATTCTGAAGAATCTAAAGAAGTATTTCTCTAAAGAATTTTAACCAAATAAGCCTAATGATTGAATTTTATTGATCTACTAAAAAATTAAAGTAAAAATTATTAAATATATTTCTATTATTCATCCTCTACTCATTCTCTCTCCAACTAAATACTGCATTATACTCCTCTTCACTCATTCTTTTTACAATTAAATAGATGAATACATAAGTATAAAATAATTAATGAGTCATTGAAACATGAAAATGACCTATATTTTAAATCAGAAAAATACTAAAAGCTACCTATCTTGAGAACGAGAACCAAAAGCAACAAGCAAACATTAAATTAGTTTATAAAACTTATGAAAATTTAATAAAAGAAAATGACAAATACAGTAAGAGAAAATAATTTAGCTCCCCAAATCACAGCATCACACGGAAGAAGAAAAAAATTAAACAATTAAAAAACATCTCATCTCTTCTCTCCTTTGTTCTTGTCAAAACAGTTTTGTGTGTCTCTTCTCTTTCTATATCTTCTTGTTAGATTGTGTGTCCAATTTTTACAATTCTATGCCCTCACACTATGCAACCTTTTGCTTGGCCTTTGTTTATTAATCCCTTCATCTTTCTCTTTCTCACTCTCTCTGTGCTTGCTTAATGTTCGCATCTGTTCCATCTTGTGTCCACTGAGATTTCTTCTTCAAAATAAACAACCCAAAAACTATAAAAAAAAAAAAAAAAAAAAGCAGAAGGCTTCTTGATCGTCTGATCTTGAATTCTTCTTTGCACCTCACGAATTAGCTATTCTGAACAAACCCTTTGATACTCTTTATAGTTGATTGATTCCTTAAGAATTATTGAATCTAATTCTCTATCTTCCAAGCACCTCTCTCATTCCTTTACTCTTTCTCTCTCTCTCTCCCCCTCTCTCTCCCTCTCTCTCTCTTTGTGCCCTTTCATCCGTTATAGTGAGTAAGCACATCATATGTTGATTATTAGGTCTTATAAGTGTTAATATAGATGATGAAGAGTTTGTCCTTTGTTTCTTGTGAGAGCTGTTTGGGTTTGACCTTTTTTTCTTTCACCGTCCTCACTTAGGATTCTTCAAACACAACAACAAGTGAAAGAAAACAAGCTAACAAGAACGCAAAACCCAAACCAATCGGCTACATAGCCTTTGCAAATCAAAACCGAAACTCACAACCACAAGTACTCAATTTTTGTCTTTACTTTTTCTTGCTGTTTTGGTAAAGGCAATTCATACAAGCTTCAGTAATTGCTTCCTGGTTCGTCATCGTCATCATCACCAAAACCAACCTTGCTGCTAGCATCAAAAAAGAACTTTCACTCTGGCTAATCCTTGGTGGGCTGGTACCCAGGTGGGGCTATCTGGGGTTGAGCCAGGAGCCCATTCACCACCTGCTGGTACCCTCGGCAAGCGCCACCACACTGACCTCACAATCAACGAGAGGAGCAACACCGTTGACGATGAAGATAATAGAGATAACGGATCAGACGAACCTAGAGAAGGCGCAGTCGAAGTTGGAACACGCAGGCCAAGAGGCAGGCCTCCAGGGTCCAAAAACAAGCCCAAACCACCCATCTTCGTCACGAGGGACAGCCCCAACTCCCTCAGGAGCCACGTGATGGAGATAGCAGGCGGTGCTGATGTGGCAGAGAGCGTGGCGCAGTTCGCCAGGAGGCGACAGCGCGGGGTTTGTGTGCTCAGTGGGAGTGGATCGGTGGCTAACGTTACCCTGAGACAACCCGCGGCACCTGGTGCCGTGGTGGCCCTTCATGGAAGGTTCGAGATCCTATCCCTAACCGGGGCGTTCCTTCCTGGTCCTGCCCCTCCGGGATCTACTGGGTTGACCGTGTACCTCGCGGGAGGACAGGGCCAGGTTGTTGGAGGGAGTGTTGTTGGGTCACTTGTGGCTGCTGGGCCTGTTATGGTCATTGCTGCTACTTTTGCTAATGCAACTTATGAGAGGCTTCCACTTGATGATGATGAGGAGGGTCCTAGTGGTGGTGGTGGTGGTGGTGGTGGTGGTGTGTCGGCGGGTGGAGGAGGAGGCGGTGGATCGCCGCCTCCGCCGGGGATTGGAGGTGGCGGAGGGGGTCATCATCATCATCATCATCAGCTGCAGGCTGCTGGCCTTCCGGATCCATCATCTTTGCCTTTGTATAACATGCCACCAAATCTGATGGCTAATGGAGGAGGGCATCAAATGGGGCATGACGCTTTTGCTTGGGCTCAGGGACGGCCACCTTACTGAATAGAAAGGTATTCGAGATGTGATCTAAATCAAGGTTTCAAATCTGGTTGCTCATCTCTCTTGTTGTTGCTGTATTTTGAAGGATATAGGAATTTATGGGGAAAGAGTTGCAAGGCTAGAGTACTAATTATATATGTAGTTGTGAAGAACTATGAGAAGAGGGGAAGCATGTTTATTTTATCAATGTATATGGATCATGAACTTTTTTTTTTATTTTCTCTTTAGTTTCTGTCTTTGGAATAAAAAAGATGATCGTGGGCATCTTTTTAATATATTTATGACTAATTTAGTAGGTGTTTTCACATACATATATGTATATAATTCTTTTTATATACTTGCTTTACAAATCTCTCTTGGTTGCATTTATATTTATATATTTGGTTTCTTTAATTTATATTATTTATTTATATTATTTTATAGATGCACTTCCTGGCTTTAGTTTAAATATGATTGGGGTCAAATGATTAGACTTACAACTTATGATATGAAGTTTGTGTGTGGAGTTTGAAAGAAAGAATCATCTTATGGGATGCATGGTAAGTTCTATATAATGCTTTAAACATCAGCTATTTCTTTCACCATTGCTCCTTTTTTCTATATCCCGGTGGAAAAACGACATCAGCGTTAGGGTTTGTGAATACCAACTTCTGCATCTGACATTTTGCTTTTGTAAAATGTACAGTAAATAGGGCTGCTTCCCAAAATTCCTTTTGTGGCTTTTGTTTAATCCAAAATGCTGCCTACTTCTTTCTGCACATAAATCTCGGGTAAATGAGTCTCTTCTTGTAAATCTTCACTTCCTATTAAATATGTATTTGATAGGGGAGTAAAAATTTTCTATATGAGTTTTATATATAATTTTACATATAAAACTCATTTAGAAAAGTTTCATCCTCATTTTTATTCCATAATCAAGCATATTCTAAATATATAATTTTCATACCCTTATACTTTATCAAATGAATTTAATTAATCCAGGATTCATGCTTTTGTACACACACAGATGAAATAAACATCATTTGCTTTCGCACAAGATATACAAACTGTAAGAATATTCTTTGTAGTAGATGGCAGAAACATTCAAGAAAACTTTCTAATATATAGATTTCAATGAGGAATTGAATAGTGATATTATGCCTCTAAGTGTTCATCATGTTTGATTGGGCTGGTTTGAATGAATTAAATACTTCCACATTAACTCTGAAAACACTTCCGAGACATATACATATGACTTGGTAATACAAAGGAGGTCAACAAATTCATCTGTATCATGAATTGTGAAAAAGTTCAGATTAAAATTCATTTCGTTTTGGAAATTCTGCAACATTCCCCTTGGTCGCATGTACACCTCATCAATAATGCACAAATTAAAGTTCTATAAACTCTGCTGTGGCGGTATCTTCCATATTTTGATGTTTTTCCAGTCGAAGCTGTCTCTCTTTGGGTAAGGCTCTCTCTCATTATGTTGATTTGATGAAGTTCGAGACACTTCTGCCATTCGATGGTCACGTGTAATGTTTGTGGCTTGCACTCGTAATGAGTGCAAGAAGACAAAGTTTATTTTGCCATATGAAGTTTCTGTACACACAGTATTTAAATATGTCTTTAATTAGATTATAAAAAAAATGTCTTTAGACATTTGAGAATTTACCTATAATTGGATATTTTAGGGTCATCTTTTATAAATGTGGTATGATATATAATTTGTCGTACATGAAAAATATTTTCAATAAGTCTACTAGTAATATAACTAAAGACTAAAGTACATGATTATTAATACGTGGTTTTCACAATTATTTAATATACAAATTCATTAGTTGCCCAACTTAATTTTTTTTTTCTTGTTTATACATAATTTTATAAATGTAGAAAAAGTTGTCTACCGTCACTCCATACAATGGAGAATTCTCTGCCCTTGCCTATGGATTAATGTCGATGCAGAAATTAAAAAAGCGACTCTTTATCCAAGAAATGAATTAACCCTCATTTTAGCGGGTGACTTCGTGTATACGAGTCTTTTTAGTTTTTAACTTTTAGAATGATTCATTTGGTCCTTAACTTTATAAATATAAGTTATGTTAGTCCTCTAATCCAAGTCTATTAATAGTCTATCTATTAAATGATAATGTATAATGTTCAGTGACATTTAGAGCACCTCCAATGTTAGTCTCAATCAAATCTCAACTTTGACCCTATCACTTATCACATATGCAATATGTCATAAAAGTATAAATGAGGCTATGCTTGGGGTCTTTTACTCTAGTGGAATGCCTCAATTTTGATCTCACTTTTGATTCCCACATATTTTTTAAAATTAAAAAAATGCCAACCTGTTTATCAAATATTTTATAACAAATATTAATTTAATTTTTATATTAGATAAAAATGTTGCGTTTTTTCAATAAAATTAATTTTTTATTATTAGTTTGTTAAAATTAAATTTCAAATAAAATTTTTTAAAAATTGAAATTTAATATATTCAAATGTTAAATTATTTTTTAAAGGTGCTATGGAATGAAAACAGTAAATAACTGAAATATATATTATTAAAACATTACATAACTGAAATTGGATTAAAAATAGAATCTCCTCCCCAATGGATCCCACATATTTGTTAATGTAAACAAGATATCAACATATTTATGAAAAAACTTCATCACAAATATTAAACTTTATTGTTAAAAGAATAAAAATTCAAAGTTAAAATTTTTAATCCATTTTCTAATGAAAATATTTGGAGAGTAATGAAATATGAAGGAATATAATTTGTGAGGAAATAATTGCTAAAAATGTTAGAAAAAGCATGAAAAGTACTATGAAATAAAAAAAATGATATTTATAATCTATGTTACGATCTAGGACCTAGCCAAGATCATAGACCTCAAATGGAGGATAGGATCACCTCCTTCTTAAGGTACCAGAAAGACTAGGGGATCCCATTCCGAGGTCCACCAAGAGCATGAACCACCTGAGGACCACCCAAGGTCTAGCAGAGGCAAGTAACATTAAGATCGAACCTGGTGAAGAGATCTTCTTGGAGGAAGACAAAAAGACCCTAGGCAAGGTTGGGAGGAGTGCCTAATGAAGGTCAAAACAATCTGTCACAGCTCAGAATGAGTGCACCGTACCAAAGGACATGCCAGCTTAGCCATAGAGGCAAGCCCAAAGAATATAAATAGAAGAAAAGGAAATCTTGTCAAGGCATGCTATTCATTCTAATATTACACATATCTCTCACCTCCTAAATCTTACTTCGGCGCCGGAGTCCCTTGCAGATATCCTCCCCTCCCCTGGTGCTCTAACCACCACTGCGAGGAGGAAGAGCCCCAAGAAAATCATTGTTCGTCCACCAAGGCATGGAGGAGGAAGATCAGAAGCACATTCGCAGTCCCCACACCAGGTATACTCCATACTATATGGCAATAATATAAAAATAACAAAGGTGAAACTTTCAATTTGGGACAATCCCAAAGAAGAGGAACGTGTCCCATTTTGTTGGTTTGCTCCAATGCAAAGAGTTTGGTCCTAGTCCCATTTGATGGACCCAATATGAAATTGGGGATGCTAACGAGCTCAATTGGAGCTGTTCTTAGGCACACCATATGCCATCAGATGTGGTGTATGTAGACTTAAGTTAACAATTAGTAAATGACTTTGAACAAAAAATACAGAGAAAAGGGGACAGAAACATTTTTGGAGAAAGCAATACGGACAAAATCTTCAAAATTATCTTCGTCCCAAGATAATAATTTTTTGGCCAATTTTTGTCTTGCTTCCAAAGAGGAGGAAAACTTAAAACACAAATCTACAACACAAATTTAAAATTTTTTCAAGGAATATCCCTTTAAATCTTTCATATTCCATTTTTATCATTTCTCTTTTCGGTTTTTCACCAAATTATAACCTATTATTCTTCATCTTTCCATCAATTACTGTGTCTTGTACACCACTACCAAACACAATCTTCACTGTCTCATTGTTTCCCTTCTTTCTATCCTAGGGTAAGTACCAAACAAAACCTTGATGACTCATTTTGGTGTATGAAATTACACAAAATGAGTCATTTTTGTTATGAGATTATGGTAGTAATAACTTATTTTGTGTATTTTTAGATATTAAAAGGAGCCATGCAAGTGTCAATGTCACATTTGTTGAAATATAATATGTTGTGTGGCACTTAACGTTTATTATTTGACTGACAAAATGTTAATGGATCTTAATTGAGAGACTAACATGACTTTTTTTTTTAAGTTAGAGATTATTTTAACTCACGTTTGTAAAGTCAGGGATCAAAATAATCATTTTAAAAATTAGAGACTAAAATGAGTCATGCATGTAAAGTCAGAGACTAAAATGATTTAAGGTTTCTATTAAAACTAAATTTTAAAAGGATTTAGTATATTAAATTTTAAAAATGAATTTTTTTTAATACTACATTTTTAATTAGCTAACAAGTACCTTAGCAAAATTTAGGTGTGTTTGGTTTCAAAAAATAATTTTTGATTTTTATTTTCTGTTTTCATTTAGCTATTTGTTTTTCAGAATTGGACTTAATGAAAGAAACGGTAAAAACTACAAATTCTAATATTTATTATTTTCTTTTGAAAATCCTAAAAATAGGTAACTGGGTAAAATTAAAAAAATTAAAATTGAAAATAGTTTTTTCAAACCAAACAGACACTTAAACTCACAAGTGCAAAGTGAAAACAATTCCTCCAAAAATGCAGACATGGATAAGCTGTTGGCTTTATGTGCGTAGTGCATGTATAGTCTTTCCTATTAAAATTAAAAATGTGGCTTTAATAATTTTGGTATCACGACATATTTTTCCCTCCCATTCTATTTGAGCACCACTAAGGGCCATTACTTAATATAGAAAACCAAGTCGAAACGTGGGATCATTGCTATTTTGGAATGACATAAAAAACGTATTCGATATTGACCATTGTTTTTGTTAGGCACACTGGCTTTCGTGTTCTCACACAGAAATCGGAAGTGTCCCATTTTAAAGAAATATATACAGGATTAGACAATAACTTCTTTTTTGATGACAGTTCATTGACCTTAACCTTAAATTAAGGTGAATCCAATGGGATATGGGTATCTAGCGTTTATTTGGTGGTGAATTATGGGTGTAGCTGGCTAATGTCTATGTAAAAGAAATTATTGTTTATAATTAACGTAAAGATTATATAAAAATGACATTCAGTCCTTTAAAAATTGTATGATTTGTGTTTGGTATCAAACTTTACATCTTCGAATTTAAAATGCGATAGTCAGGAAGTTGGAGTGCGGTTGGGGTTTCGACTAGGTTTGGTAATATTTTATAGGTGATCTGATTAATGACAAACATAAGACATAATTTATTTTGTTTGGTAAACTGAAAAATTGATATACTCCTATTTCGGCATTTTAAAAGCCAAATGTGCGTTTGGGAGGGCCTCATGTAGTGTTTTTTAGAATGGTTTTTGCTCCGTGCTGAAATCTAACGGACTCATATACCCTTATTCTAATTAATAATAATAAATATAGAAATTATCTTATTATATATATATATATATATTATTGTCATGTTGGATTTTTTTTAGCATATTTATCAAACACTACTATTATGGGTTCAGATTATATTCTAAGAGCAACTTCTATGTTATATTATTTTATCAAATGATACTAACATGACTTTTGAAGAGGTTGAAGAGCTCATTACATACATATGAAAAAGCCATACTAATACTACACCAACTCTCCAGCCATAGAAAGCCTAGCAGAAAGAGAGAGAAGGAGGGCAAGATTCCCAAAATCAAGTAAAGAATGGGATGAACTCAAAACTTGTTTTATTTTTATTTTTTTCCCTTTCCTCATGGTAAGAAATTTGGCCTAAAATAATATTTATTTATTTTTTAAAACATATGAAAAATATTACTTTTTGTACATATAGATAATACTTTTTATAAATGTGTTGCCTTTTATATCTAAAAAATATTATCTTCTCTACTTACAAATGTTACCTTAAACAATTTACCACACTTACTATAGCAACACTATAAAAAGTGATGCATTAGCTTAAAAATGTATCTTTTTGTTAAAAAATATTACTTTTGATAATTGACTACATATGATATAGTAACTCTTCAAAAAGTGATATTTTAATTAAAAAAAGTAACATTTGCTATATCAAAAGCAATACATTTTAAAAAAAATGTTGCCTATATATGCATAAGTAACATTTTTTATATGTACCTAAAATTAAGTGTTCTTTTAGACATAAATTTGTTGTAGTGCTTTTTCTGTAGGAGTTGAAACTTGCAAAAAGGACCAACCGCTCTTAAATTGTGCAACTTGCTACAAATTAATTGTTTATATAGGTTCAATTTTTGGATGAAAATAGGCATATAAGTGAGGCATGTGCACGGGGTTTAAGTCATCCGTTCATGTGAGCCTCATGTGATGGTATTTTTCTTTGTATTCAGATGAAGTATTCTTAAATTTCAAAGAATTTAAAATACAAAAAATTCTAATTATTTTAATTGAATTTTCATTATTTTTAAATTTTTTTTAGACAAGATAATTATATGATTTCATAACAAAATACTTTGTTTGCATTAATGCAATTGTATCATTTTCTTTATGAGTAAGAGTAGATGATGGGCACCGAATGATATACAATGACGAGTAAGCAATGGTAGATAGTAAGCAGACAATTGCTAATGGGCAGCAGGACATTGGCAGCAGCATTCGACAACTGGTGGTGGGTGGTGCACAGCAAGTCACTAATGCTAATGGGAGGCAGGCAAGCTAGTAGGGAGCAGCTGCAGGCTAGTGGCTAATGGTGAGAAAGTAATAGTTGATGAATGATATTCATTCATTCCAAAATAATAGTTATATTGGGAGATGGAGAGAAATTGATACATTAAAAAGTTTATGCATGGAATTTTAAAATTTCATTGCGTTAAATATCCAAATAAGGAACTTCATGCAAAATTATTTGAAATCCTCTAGAAAAAAAAAGATACATTATCCTCTAAACTTACACCATCCAAACACATGAGAGATTTTTGCATAAGCACAAATATAAAAATCATATTTAGACACACTTACAATAAAAGTGAGTTACATCAATTTTGTTAAACACACAATCACTCATCTATTGATTCCACACTTTTTTTTGTGAATGTACCTAATAAATCATTCTTTGGCTTGTCTGTATAAGAATTTTTCCCACACTTTTAAGCCCCACCCCTAACCTTTAATACATGTTTTGAATTCAAAAGCTCATTCTTCTCTTGCCTTTATTCCTTCTAAAACAATTAGGAAAAAATAAAAAAAAATAAAGACCCTCTTTCCCATAAAATCTTTCGCTCCCATGATAATCTTTCATCTCCAACTCACAGTCTCGATCTTCAGCTAGCTTCCTAGCTACTTCAACTCAGGAAGCCTAGCATTTGAAGAGTCGGTCAGTGCATCTAGGTCATTTGTACTTTCATCAACCAAGAGTTAATATTATTCAAAGAGTAATGCTATTTGAAGACCAAAAAATAAATGTTTAATTGGGACGACACTGACCTTATCATTATTGGTTATGATGGATAAGTGGAGATAATTGGAGCTATCATCACATCTAATAATAATGGAATGAGTATCCCAATTGGACATTCAGTTCGGGATATTCACATAGCATTTTTGAGCCTCAAATAGTTATAGACTTATAGTTCGGCTTGTTTTGCATAAAGTCATTGTACAACTCACTCAGTTATATAAGCAATGCTATGTATTCATTGCTGCCACTTTGCTCCACAAAGCTCCAGTTCAATCATGCCTCAAAAGCTTCAGCAACTTCTCTCTTTCTCCTCTCTTTTCATCACTTCCGCGCCTGCAAGAAATTAAATTGAAAAATTCCAGCTTATTCAAGTCAAATGCACAAGTGACGTTTACATATGCAAGTCAATATTCACATCAATTCCTAGTGCAAATTATCAGATCTACATGTCTACTGAATGGCCACCCATTTTAAGACCAGAACCAACTGAGTGGTGTGATATCTAAAGAACCAACCCCAATTGTATATTGTCATCTGAATCTCAAACACCATCTACATAATTAAATTACCACAAAAAAGTATAATTTAATTATTTTTTGATACATTAAAATATTACTATTTTTTGCTTAACCCTCTTTTTTTTTAAAAAAAAACATTTAATCTCAATTTTATTTTTGAAGATAATTATAAATAAATCGTTTGAAGAGGTTGGACCAAATGTCATTATCAAATCAATATTTTATTAAGCAAAATCTTCAGTGACATTATTGAAACTCTTATTCTTAGTTTAAAATCCTTCTTAATCTTGTAGACCCACCTGTAAACTAAATGCCTTCCAGCTTTCAAACAGATCGATAACAATACCTAGTTCTACAAACTTTTTACACACAAAGTAAACTTTATAACATATGTGAATTAATTTAGTAGCTGTATGGTATAATTGGTTTATTGCTTACTGTTTTTAGAGAAAACAAACAAATTACATATTGTCTATCTAGCTTATAAATTGCAGGAAATATACCAGCGGGAAGTGTTATTTCTAGCTGAATTATTCAAGTAACAAGATGAATAATGAATAAAGAGAAGATAGCAATCAAAGGATAGTTGCGATCAAATGTTTAGATCGGTGTATATCAAAGATAAGAAACATTGGTATGTCTCAAAGCATTATCTCCTAACTTCATACTCAAAAAGAGCACTCTTGCCAATGAAGATTCAGAGCTAGTTTCTTCTCCCACTCGTGCAACACTCCATCTACTGATTCACGAGAAAGTGAAATATATATGTTCAAGATATTCTCCCCCAGAATAACGGTCATTTTTTGTCTTTTTTATATTTCAGAATATTTATCTACTTATAATATCTAGGTAGCATTAGTTTTTTTCCTTTCACTTATACCCTTAATATAAATATTAGTTAATTAATTCATATATTTATTAAGATAAGTAAAAATGATTATACAATGATAGTTTTATCAACTCATAATTTTTTTTACATTCACTAAGGTGCTTGTTGTTTTATGCTGTTTGGTTTTTTACAGTCATTTTGAAATGGACGAAGTATTTGATTTGAATATCAGGGATGAAAAAAAGAAAAGAAAAGATCTCAATAATTAAGCGATCAAACTCTAATCAAATTATTCCAAATTCAATAAATTTTAAATACTAGTTATAAAAAAGTTAAAAAAAGAAAAGAAAAGAAATAGGCCATCTAATGGGCTAGCAGTAGAGATTGGGAGACAAAACTAAATGGAGGCAAAGCTGGTGAGTCCCGAACTCAAAGATGGCCCAAGGAATTTTAAAATAGTTGAAGTGGACCTGGCCCACGGTAAGTCCAAAGAATTGGAAATTTTCAATGTTTTTGTCAGAAATATATATAAATGCGGTTCCAGGTAGATAAGTGGGCTAAGAGAAAAGAAAAGGCAGGGATCTCTCCTAATATGTTCCCGCAAAAGATGAAATTTCTTTTGGTAGCAACAGCGTGTGTAGTTGCATAGTGTTTTTTTTTTTTCATTTTGGGAGGGGGAAGGAGGTAGAAGATAATGTAAGAAATAAAATCTTGAATGATAATGTACGAAATTTTACATTAATTATAAATTAAAATTAAATCTGACTATTTTCTCATAATCAGTTTTGATCCCTATGTCAATGTATAAATAGAGACTGGTTACCAGCATAAGAAAAGAACAAGCAAAATTCACAGTTGTCACCACCAAAATTTACACTTTATGTTCTTAAACTAAGATGGGAGGAGGAACAAAAAAAACTGAACAACAGTATGTGCTAGTAATATGTTTCGTTTAGTTTTTGAAATTCAAAAGTATTATTTGGACACGATGCAATAAATTCTCAAACCAATTCAGGGCCTGTCAAAAGTTTAGAGATAATAGTACTTTCTTCATTCCATGTTAGTAGTCGATATAGCCAGATACATTCACTTTTTAATGTACCAAAATTATACAATTTTTCAACAGCAACTATTAATATGAAATTGTTGGAGTATACATAAGTGTGGGGTGCTGGAACCATGGGAAACAGAATCACGCAAAACTTAATGAAGATTCAGAATGGTTATAAATGAAGGTCACATGACAGAATTGTAGACCCGCCTTTGCAGCACTGCTTCAAGTCAACTCTGTGCAGTGAATTTTCTAAGTCAGAACTCGGCTACTCAAGTTTAAATGTTGCATTGACACTATCATAAGTCCTCCTTTCATCAATGTGGCAATCTCAATTGTGGCCTCCACTGCATTACAGACGAGGCCAGGCCAGACCTGTCTAGCACCATAATGGAACTACCGGAACAAATTTGCTATCCTATGAAAATTAGTTTTTAAGTTGAGAAAGTACTCTAATCCCTTAGATAATGTGTTTGTTTGGTTTTGCGTGTGTAAAACTGATTCTTGTTGATTTTGATTGTGTCAAAAATCAAATTTGGTTAAGAATAATTGTAAAGTAAGATAACTTATATTTGAATTTTTCATTTTAGTAGTTTGAATATAATTTTAGTTCTTATAAATATAGAAGCAGTTTTTTTATATATTAATCAATGTTGGCTTGAGTGAAAATTGATTTTGGATGCTAAACTCCTGATTGAGAATGGATGAAAACAAAATGCAAAGGATTAAAGTCCATTTTGGGCCGCTTTGTAAAACAGGAACAAACATGCAACATGTAGTCTAACCTTTAGTTCTTAACAGTAAAGTTCCATTGTGGCGCTGTAAAAATGTGCATTACATGAATTTTTTATTTGTTACTGCATGTATATGCTGCACTATTTAAAAGATCAATTGAATAACATAAAATTGAAACGAAAGAACTAAATAATTGTAATTATGAATATCGAACCAAAATGAAAATGCACTCTACCATTGTATGCTAATTCTCTTAAGAGTTTTTAAATCTAGATTCTAAGGGTGTGTTTATAAATTTCGATTTTAGAGAAGAAGGAATGACTCATAATATAATTTTACACTACAAATTCTTTCCTCCCCTTCCCTTCAAAATCCAAAATCATAAACATACCCTAGGTATGTTTAGAGTTTGGATTTTGAAGAGGAAGGAAGGAAAATAAAAGACTTATAGTGTAAAATTTTAAAATTTTAACTACAAATCCTTCTTTTCATTCTCCTCTCCTCTAAAATCTACATTCACAAACATACCCTTAAAATTTCCAATTTCCCAACATATTTGTAGAATTACTGGTCTTCAATTTAGAGAGCATGTGTATCGTGATCTAACCTATAAATGACAACCAAAGACCCCTTGATGAGTTCGAGTACCATATCAGATCTTAGGAAAATAGAAATAGACAAAAATGCTTTAAACTTAATATTAGTGATTTAACAGCTAATGACCTTTGTATAACAACTGACTTCAGTATTTAAAAACTGTGTGAGATAATGTTTAATATTGAAACCTCCACACATCACCTTTTCCTCTCAACCAAATTTTTACTCATCCCACTAACTCAAAAACAAAAAAAGATATATTAGTTATTTTAACTGCAAAGTTTATATTAAGATACATCTTTAGACTTTAGTACTTAGTAGTACTATAACCAATAGACAGACAGAATCTTGTACAGTGCTTCCTCTCTGAAGTACGACTTTGGCAAAGTCTAACCCCATCATTCGAAGTAGAAGTCTCACAATTCCAGTTCGCAAAATTGCCCTCTAATGCAGACAATCACTTTCTGAATTGGCTCTATGAACCACCTAAAACTAGTCACTGGGAGCAGGAATGGGAAGGGAAGAAACTTAGATCTCATGAATTCATAGTAAATTCCTAATACAGTACTACTGAATAGAAGTGAATGCAAGAATATATGGACAACAACTAAAGGAATAAGATAACAATGTCAATGGTAATCTCCCTGTGCTATTCATGATAATAGTTTTTAACACGGCATACTCTACGCAACAAACAAGCTGTTAATAAACAATATATTTACAACTTCAGTATGAACTTTTTTTCCCCTTTTATAAATATGACTGCTTACATGCTTTAAGGCAAATTACAAATAAATACAACTATACTTTTTCAAGTCTTCAACGATATCAGTTCTCAATGTACGAAGTTCAGAATTCCATGTGGTACCAAAATGATGTATTCATATGGTAATGATAAATCAAGGAAATGCTCACCATGTTGAGGATTCCAAAATATAGAATGCAATCAATTAAGAACAGGAGCGCCACATTGCAATTGCCATTCCATGCAATCTTCAAAGTCAAAACTGCTTGCACAATCCAGTAAAGCATTTTGTTGGTGTTCATAACGACATATGTAATTCAGCCCTATAAGAAGCTCACAGATAGCTTCCTCTGTCTTTTCCTTATCAGCAAAGTATAACGTCTGAAGTAGCAGCACATTTGTCCTGCTAACAATCTGGTGTTGCTCAAAGTTCCTTTCACTTTGCCATCTGATCATGTTATGGGCAAGTGGAGCAAGCCACCTAAGAATCCCATCAAGAGTCACCTTCCAGTCATGGGCAAGAGGGGCATCGTATATGGCCAAATTCTTGACATAGGACTTCAGTTTGGCCTTCAGCAATAACCTCAAGCTCATCGGTAGCATCTGATATAGATCATCCCTAGCTTCCTCACCAACTAAATGGGGATAGCTAAGCAGCTTCTCTACGACAATTATGGCATTGGCATAGTGCAATGCTAGAGCACCACCACCAAGAGTGGAAGGAGAAGTATAAACAGCTAATCTACTCTTGGGACCAAAAGCTAAGCAACTTTGAACACCATATTTCAATCTTAGATCTCCAGTGAAAGGAACACCACTCTGAGCATGATCAAAACCACCGGAATGACACACTTGCTCCTTTTTCTTGACATTGTTCCCAAACCCAATGCTGTGACAGCTTGATATTTGACTGTATTGGTCGGCATGATCAATAACAAAATCATCATTGAATTTTGAGACCGAGCTGCTTAAACTTAGACATTCCATGAAAAGTCTCCCGGGGCTTGTTCCACATGGAAAACCAAAATCTTCAGGCTGAAGATATGCCAACTCACTTTTCATATCCATCTGAGGCCTACTAATAGTTCCCCTTCTCTCCATAGTTCTCCCAATTGAACCCGAATGGCATCCATTTCTGTTGCTACGACTGCGTGCCAACTGCTCCGAACCAATCTGAGCATTAATCTGGCCAGACACCAAGCCACATTCATTTTGCACAGGTGGTGAACCACCACCAAGCACAAGGCTATTCTTCCTCAATGCAGAATCACCAAAAACCACTGAGATCCTGGCATAAATGGTGCAAACTGTCCTGGCCAACAACTCAACAACCTTATCAAAGGTCTGATTCCAAAGTGAAACCTCCTTTAGATGCCTCACATCTTGCTTTTGCCATGTGAGTTTCTGCTCAAATGCCCTCCTACTCTCCTCATGCTGATTATTCTGGAACTTCTTCACAGCTTGCTCCAATTCATTCAAGACCTCCATTTCACTATACAAATTCCTGGTGGCACTAACATACCTATCCATCTTCCTCACCATCCCTTCCATGTGCTTAACTAAGAATCCCAATTCCTTCACATCTATAACCCCACTAACAATGTCCCCATAAACATGCTCAAAGCCTTGCAAAGCAGGCACAGAACACTTCTTCCCCAACCTAGAAACCACACTAGCAACACGGTTCAACTCCTCAAGCTTCTCTGCAAGAGCCAGCTCAAGGAGAAAAGACTCATCAGAGGAAACCAACTTCCTAACACCCTCAGAGTTCAAGATCTCATTCCTGAGCTTTGACATCTCAGAATCTGACAAAGATTTGTGAAGGTGAACTGTTTTGGACATAACATTTGCTACTTCAAATGAAAGAATGCCTACTATTACTTTGTTACCTTCCTTTTTGGGATTCTGTTTTCTCTTTGCAGAAGTTTCAAGAAGAAGGGCATGCTTAAGATTGGCACTAACCTGATTACCCATCTTCACAATCCAAGCTTCTGCAACCATAGCTACCCACTTTCACAAAGCAAAACAAGTACCCCTTCAAATCTGCAGCAGATTCAAAAGGGTAGCCAAAAAAATTAAAAACCAATGAACTCACTTCTATTCAACCCAAAGGTGCAAGCTTTGGGAAAACCACAACACTGCTATGAAAAACACAGGAAAAATGCTTTGTCGTACAAACTGCAAGATAAGATAAGACCCTTTGAGCTGGACAAGGAGAACGACCCCAACAATGCTCAAAGGTGCAAACTTTGATGCTCAAATACGCTTTTGAGAATCAAATATGGAGCAAAATTGTTGACAGTCATGCATAAAAAAAGAGAAAAAAATTAAAAAAGAAAAAAACAAATGGGGTGCAAACAAGAATGGAGGAAAGAGACTAGGTGGAGAAGTCAGAAAGTGGTGACCAGCAAGATGATGTTTGAAAATGGTGAAGAAGCCATAGGTGGCATTAGGAAGGCCTAGCCTGCGGCGCAAATTGTGTAGGCGCGTGGAGAAGAAGAAGGAGGAAGAGGATGGGTGTAATTGAATAAAAGCAGAAGCAATGACATCATCATCATCACAGAGAGAGAGAGAGAGAGAGAGAGAGAGAGTGGAGGGAGGGAAAGAGAGAACTAGAAAGAAAACAAAAGGGCAAATGAATGAAATGAGGGTAGGGACCAAAGAGGGGAAGGAAGTGATTGCTTTGCTTTGTGTTGTTGTGTTGAGTACTTGAGTTGCAGATTGAGCTGAGTTTGAGGGCTATATACTGCAGTTTTCAAAAAGGGCACGTCAGAATTTTGAAAAGTGGACAAAGCAGCACTAAAGGGCTTTTGAATTTTTCTTTCTTCAAATTTTTAATTTTATTTTTGGAAAGTATATTTCTCCTGCAACTGCACCATTCAATTCAGCGTGGAATTATATATATATATATATATATATATATTTGGGCTAAAACTTAAAGGTGGTTATTTCCCTGTAGTTAATTGTCAATGTTATCTGTCGCAGTTGTAATTAATCATATTTTTAAAATATAGTTAGATGTAATTAAATATGTAGCTAAATAGCTCCACACAATTTACCATCCTCCCTCCCCCACCTCCACCACCACTCCCCCATCCCCGCCGCCGCCTCGCAACCCAAATGTACTCACGGGAAGAACCTCCTCACTTTGGACCACCCTCTTCTCTTGCTTCTTTACATCATCATCTTCTAAAGCCAACTAACTCGAACTTGTATTCGCAGAAGAACCATTAAATGAAACCCTAGGCCACTCCTTTTGCTACATCAAATCCTTAAATCGCTTTATCTCTTCCCCATCTCACTCCCACTTCTATTCCCATTCCAATCGCTTCCTCTCCCCTTCCAAATATCTTTGTTTCTCCCCTACCGGGACCCATTTACCCGAACCCTTTTTCAAGTCCATTTCTATTGCCTCTGTCAACACCAACAACTCCGCCCCAAAAACCATCCTCTAGTTAGAAACGGACGCCTTTGATGCCATTACTAGGGGAAATTTCATAAATGGCTTTGAGGCTACCTCCTCATTTTATGCCCTCCACTTCAACCTGTTCCCAAAGGAGCTGCTGATTGAAGGGCCTTGTTCCTCTTCGAACCAATCGAGAGCGACATTTTAGGGTTTTTCGTAGAGGTGCATTTGATTGATTATGAGGGGGGAAGATGTGCATTTTGGAAAGGAGTGAAGGGAAGAAGAATGAGAGCGTGTTTGGGAAGCTTATTTGGGAAAAGTTGTTGTTGATGGGGCTTAAAGGCAGTGGTGATGGTGGTGGCAAGGATGGGGGGTGGTGGTGAAGGTGGGAGAGGGAGGAAGGAGGATGGTAGATTGTGTGGGATTGTTTAGCCACATGTTTAATTGCATTTAACCACATTTTAAAATGTCATTAGTTGCAATTATAGTAGATGGCATTGACCATTACAAGTAGTTGAGCATTCGCCAAAACTTAAAAGTACTCCATCTAGCTTTCATTGAATATACTATCCCATTCCCTGTCCTCTCAGTTATTTATTACTTAAAAAACGAAGCATATTTCACGTGTCAATAGATAATGAGGGGACAAGGAAAGGAGCACCATTTGGAAATAGAAGACTTTCATCCAATACCATTGAAGCAGTGTTTACATTGGCTCAATTTGGCTCGTTTTATAACTGATCTGGTCAAATACAGTTAAACTTAGGTGTAATTGGTCGATTTTGATCCGAACTAAAACTCAGTTTAAATTAAGTTGAGTGTTTGAGAAAATAATTCTTGAAATTCTTGACAAAGAAAATAATTCTCAAAATTCTTAAAATTTTTTGTTGTTGAAAATCAAACTTTGTTTGTAAGGTATATGAACGTGTTCCTCTATCATCAAATGATGCAATCTTTTATATTATATTATATTATATTTTTAATATATTTATTTAATTAAATTTAGTTGAGCTAATAACTCAATATTGTAACTGAGCCTATCACAGACCTAAATTTAATAACAATACATTGGAGTTTTGAAGTTTCAGTGAAAGGGCGAAGTGGAAAACAGGTAGAAGAAACACAACATTGAAAAGAGTTAATTTACTTATCTGGCAAGTTCTTAGGTGGGAAAAGTTGAGTTTGTAACCATATGGTCACTAAATCTCAACCATTAAAATGTCATTCAATGATTCAGATAGAAGATTTTAAGTATAAAATAATAATTCTATATTTATATTTTAATATTTATTAAAATACACAGTACCTATTCTACCCTTTAATTTGTCCCTTCTTCATTGTCTCTTCTCTCTCAACCTTTGACAACCTTTCCTCCCTCATTCACCTGCACCACCTCCTCATCCTTCAAAACTATCAATACATCAAAATTGTTACTATGAAGGTTGCTGTCACCACTCACCAAGAAGGATTTGTAGAGAACACCAACACCAACATCTTTCAACATGGAAATCAACTTTGTCATTTTCAGTTGATGGTGTTCTTGTATCTCTGCCAACAAAGATTATTACTTTTTTTTTGGGAAGCAATTGCTCTTAAACGATTAGAGTTTGTGAGCACTTTAAGCTTGTTTGATCTACTCAAAACTTATTGAAGATTATTGGAGACTTTTTATGCACAAATTAAAGATTTATTGATCTTCTAAATGCTTGGATTATGAATGACTATGAATTATGGTAAGGGATTTTGGTTTGTGTGTGATTGGTAGGTGAGATTGGTGTTTAAAAGGATAAAAAAAGTGTGCAGGAGGGAATGGGAAAAGTTACAATGTGTGTATGCTAATATGAAGGTATGCGTGAACCAAGAGAGAGAGAGAGAAAAGGCCACTGGAAGTATCAGCAAGAGAGAAAAGAGAGGAAAAATTAAGGGGATAAAAGACAAGGATTAGAATATAATTTTAACATTTGTTTTTTTATTATAATAGTGTTAGTGACCGTATGGATGGTCACTAACTTAACCTTCCTCGGCTAAGAACTTGCCTTACTTATATTTATTCAGTTCACATTGTTACGTATTGGCAATTATTACTCACGCTCAATGACTACACATTTTTCTACCTTCCATGCATCATTACTTTATATATATATATAGACACACACACACGCACACATCATTACTTTGAACTATGGAGTTAGGATCATTCCAAGCTGAAAATATGCGAGGAATGTGAGAAAATTAATATGGGGACACGGTTTATTCATACAAAATTTGAAAAACGATTGATAATGAATTGAGCTAAATCATGTCTATTTTAAAGTTTATAAACTATTTGAGCCTAATAAGTAGATAAACAAATATCGGATATCATATTAATTGTCAGAATAAAAAATTATAATTTAATCAAACATTTTTAAATTATTTAAAAATAGGTTTGTGTATTTTTAATAGAAATATAATTTGCTTAGAATAAAATAAAATTATATATTGATTAATATTAAATTTAAGTATTGTTATTATTATTTGAATTTTTTATTAAAGTTATTATTATTTGAATGATGATGTTCGAAATTTGTGAAAAATAATAACGAATTATGCGTTGGGTATCAGTTATTTATATTTCATCAGAGGTTGAGCTGCATTTCATTTTTTATTTTTCAAGATTAACTGCAAATAATTATCTACGGAGCGAGGAATTAACGGTTTGATTTCTTCAAGAATCAAAGCTATGAGGGTGGATGATGACTTCCGTTTTCATTTGTTTCACTCCTTTTTCCATGATAGAGTGATGACACTGAGGATAGTTATTGGCAATATAATTTTTTTAAAACTATTTTAAGAGGTTTTTGTGTATCACTACAAAATCAAGAGTATCATTACTTTTTATTTATTTATGATTAAGAATGAGTTACGAATCATACTAAGTCAAAATTTTTAAATCTATCCAGACCAAATCATAACCGTATATTACATAAAGATACCAATATTATATTCTATGAGTACTAAAGAAAAAAAAAAACCTTATTTTAAAGTTAATATTCTTTTCAAACCAGCTGCACTCTCTTGTTAAAGTGGCTAAAATAGCCTTAAAATTTGATGTAGTACTAGTCTCATTTCTCAAACCCCAGGAAAATGGGAACTAACAAGTAACAATCGATGCTGGGGAAAAAAGTGGCTTTGACTAATGCAATATTTGGATAAAAAAGGAAGAACTGAGCATCCCCTACACATCCCTAATGGAAGTTTTGACTTCCACCAACATGCATTAGTGCTACATTTAACATTTCTTTGGTCCTTCAGATCCAACCACACAAAGAGTCCATTAACGTTGGATTTGTTGTGACTATGGGTCTACATACTTCTAAAACAACTGCCACACTTGAAACAATTTGGTGAACAAAACAAGCAACCAACATCTCGAAAGTAAACATTTGGTGTAGGAGGAGCTTTGTTCCAAGTGCGAGAAAACTTCCAACAATTAAAAGAAGTGTCAGAAACCCATGAATGTTTGTTAGTATATTGTTTTTGGTTGGAATAGTGTCACTAAAATTTATTTGAAAATTCTTCCTAGAAGGAATAGGTCAATAGGAATTTAATTTACCTCATCAAATTTTTGTATATTGTAATTAATTGGATTCAATTCTTTGAGTATCTCTAATAGTAATCCTACTTTTTATCTCAATTTTGGACACTACTTGTCACACAACTACCACGAAATTAATGCGTCATAAAAGTGAAGGAAGGTTAAAATTAATACTCTTCTCTTTAATGAAAAGGACCAATTTTGATCCAAACTTTTCCCACATGTAAAAGATTAGCATGTAAAAAATTGCATTTTCCATGTGTCTCATTTTTATTAGTTGAGAGCATAATGTGACCGGTTCGACTAGTTGAGATGAGTTCCAATTCCACTTTTTGCGGTAATAGTGGAAGACGAGACCCAATTTGTGAGACCCATAGAGCAAATGAGATTCTATTTTTGGAGCCTCTGAAGTTGCTCTTAGGTCCTCTATTACTTGGTCATCTATAAGTATGTGTGTAAACACTTGATAAAATTGGAAGTATGCTTGACTCCAAATTAAGACAAACTTCCTCTTCAACCTAATTTTAATTGAGTTATGTTCGTTATTGTCATGTTTTCAATTGAGTTACTATACTTTTTTTTGAGTATTCCCTCACCTAATAAGTAAGAAACTAATATCTTGAGTATGGTCAAATAGCTAATTAGTGGGCACCTATGCTAAAATTTTTTTTCCTCTTCATATTGACAAGTCTCAAAATATATACTTAATGAACCCCTTGCTTCAAACAAACACCTTGTTGGTAGAGTTATTTTTTCATTACTTATTTAGAGTATTGATGAGATTAGAGAGTTATTCTTGAAATTCTATTTCGTAGTGTTTTTTGTTTTTCAAGATTAAGAAAAATGGACCTGGCATCTAACTAAATAAGGTCTTGGTTCAAAGGCTTGTGATTCAACCAGGATATAAAACAAGTATAAATATTGATATATAAATGTATACATTGGATTGATTATATGCTATAAAATAAATAAAAAGTATTAAACGACAAATAAATAGTTGGAATATATAGCACCAAAATCCCACATTACGTAGACTAGAATTTTTTTTACTCTTAAGACAACTATAATTACCTATGTCTCATATTTTCTTATACTTATTTCTTGAGTAAGGAATCCAGTAATTTTATCTCTGGTTGGTTTTTCTCATAGTAATGTATTTTTTTTCATAAAAATTACAAGTATAATGCAATAAAAGTTTTTTTTTCAAAAAAAAAAATTGGCGGTGCGAATCGGTCCTATTTGGCTGGCTCACCGGTTTCTGATTGATTTGCACAATTTTGATTGGTTCTTGAAGCTAGCAATTTTTGGTGACTAATCACACCAGTCATCCAGTTCAACTTATCAAATAGGTTGATTCAACTCGGTTCAACTATTTCTGTTTTTATCAAGGTTCTAAAAACCAAACAGGACATTGAACAGGTCAGGATAAGAGTTCAGAGGTTCAATCAATTCAATTGGGGGTTCAATCAAAATAGAACTAATATATAATAAAATTTGTATTTATATAAATATATAAAAATAAAAAAATAAATATATGTCATAAAATAACTAAAAATTAAATTAGGCATCGACAAAACCCATAGAATATAGCATAATTCATCCTTTAATCAAAATAAATATTATTCATATAGATCAAATCTCTCAAGTTACTAATTCTCATACTAGAAAAGGAAAAAAATTAGAAAAAATCAGATTTTAGGTTTTTTTTTTAAAAAAAATGATACCATTTTGCATTATATATATATATAAAGAAACTGCCCGACCGATTTAGCCGAACCATTTTCCGGTTTGGCCGGTTTAGTGGTTCCCAATCAATTCGTACTAGTTCTCAGTCGATTCTTGAAGGGATTGTTTTTAACTATAGCCTAGACCAGATAGCAGGCCAGTTTTCGGTTTAACCAATTCGACTGGCTGGTCCGATCTAATTTTCAGAACATTAGTTTTTATCACATTGTGACAAGAGAAAGACAATAAAATAAGGATTTAATGTTTATACATTAACAATATAACTAACAAATTTATGTTATTATCTAACTATAGACTAATACATAAGCAAATATATATGGTTAAATTTTACATCTACTACTTAAAATGTACCACAAATCAAATTATTTAATTGAATGATGAAGTGAAAATGATCATATTATCAATCAATACATCAAAATTAATTTATAAAATAATGGTATCTAATAGTCCCTTTCATACAAATAGCTAGGAGAATAAGACATTTGGAGTGGTTTTGAATTGTCAAGAATAATGTTTCCCATGAAAACAGACTAATCAACTAATGAGTGGAAAGAGGGGAAAAGAGAACTTCATGGAAAGTTAAACATGGTGGGAGTTGGTAGTGGTTTTGTTTTTTAATTTGTTAATGAGGGTTACTTGCCCTCATCCTCTTCATTTTCATCTTGAAAAAGTGCAAACAAATTGTGACAAAATGAAAGTTGGAACTAATACATCTAGAGGCTTTTTAAAGAGTAACCTATTTTTTTGGCTTTCTTATGAGCCATATCTATCTCATATATGCTTGAATTTGGATGAAAAAACATATCAAGCTCGTGGACTCTCACGAATCTATCTTACTCAAGCATGACTCATGAGTCAGCTAATTGTGAAAATTAATGCTTTATCGTAATAGATTAATTAAAGTGCAAGCTCAAGGGGTCTTTTTACCCCTTCTTAATTTTTGGGATGCATGTTAAAGTTTAATTTGATAGAAAGTATGTGGCAAAATCCATGTAGGAAGAAAGATAAAAGAGCAAGGTATACCAAGCTATAAAGTCTGGACCATTTTCTTTAGTTTATCAACGAAAAAAGCAAGAAAGTAAATATGGACCATCCGTCATGAGCAGCGACTTCCTTTTTCTTTTCTTTTTGCCTCCAATCTTTATCTAGTTCTTTCTTTAACTTATTTGTTTTCGTGCTTGCTTGAGGATTGGAAGTTTAGGTGCCTAAGTGCAGTGGATCATGTGGGCCTCACTATAGTCAAGAGCCACTACTCTCTTCCTTTTAAAATATCAATCAATTTTGATCAAATATAGATGTTAAAGAAGATAATGAATAATATTGATAATGGAATAAAATATAGTGAATTGGTTAATATATCTCAATATATTAATTAATTCAGTACAATATTCAAAATCGATATTAAATGAAATGCTTTGAAAATATGAAATTAATTATGGATAGTATTGGAAGAACAAAATTAATACTCTATCAAAATATGAAATAAATAGATATTTTGAAATATGAAGTTATCTAAAAATGAATAAATATTTTAAAAGAGAAGGAGTACTTAATAGTGAGGATTACGTATGTTAATTATGTGCTTTATTTATCATTATCATTACTATTATTTTTAATTTTGATATATTATTAATGTAAAAACATTTATATTATCATTTATCTGTATAATACATAGGATTTTAGAAGTAGTAACTATAATAATTAAATATTATAATAAAAATAAAATATTAGTTTTGATAAACTATCAATTTAACCCAAATTTTACACTTTCATTCAATTATATATTTTTATTTCTAAAACTTTCAATATAGTAGTTGATTGAGTCAAATATTTCTCCTAATATGATAAAATAGGATTGAATGTCTATATAAATTTTCTTTTTATACTGATAATGTCTTTAAATTAAATTCTTAAAATAATAGCTAAATTCTTTTGGTAAGGTATTAATATATAATTAGATGTAAAAATTTGAAAAGGTGGAGGCGTGATTGGGGGCCCATATTTTTGGATTGATGTTTTAATGAAGTTGCTTGTCAAGAAAAAAGAATCTGAGCTTTGCCCCTTGATTTAACTTATCAAATAGGATTTCTCTACGTATTTGATTTCCATTCCTTTTTTTGTCTCTCATTGTTGTAGTTTTCTTGTCCAAGTCATCAAACAGAATCGCAAATTGATTTTTCTTTTTTGGGTAAATAATCGCAATTTGGTTTGTTTATACGTGTGTTCTTCGAAATGATCAGAATAAAGAAATTCGTGAGTAATATACCCCATTTGTCAAATTCAACTTATATACAAGTTTTAGTTTGAAATTTGTGTATCGTTTATCTTTTTTTTACCTTTATTTTGATTGAAATGTTTCATAAAAACAAGTCAGGTGTCTGGTTTTCATAGCACAATTGATAGAAGTTAGAGATATGTGTAATCTTAGGCTATGTTTGAGAGTTTTGTAAATGGTGGAAAAGAAAGAACTTTAATGGAGTAAAGAAGAAATATGAGCAATAGAGTGAACAGAGAGAGACGCTCTAGTGTTTGGAAGATAAGAATGGAGGGAAATGGCACAAGCATGGTCGCTCTCAAATCCCCTCCCCTAACATAATATTCACTGTTGCCGATAGCCAAGATGGGTTTTAGCCTTCCCCCATATGCTGGTCTTAAGCCTTGAAAAATCATAGAGCTGGAAGCATCTGAACATCAAAAGAAATGCAAGATGGAAAGTTTCTGCAAGATTGTGATTTTGTTATACGTGCGTGAGGCTTGGGAAAAAGAAGAAAATCGTGCTCAAGTATCAGAAATTTGGACAACTTAAATGAAGAGAGAGAGAATGTGGCTAACATGATGACAATGGAGAGGTAACAATCATACAGAGGCCTTTTTGGATGATAGGGATACCAATAAAGTTAGAGAGACTAAATACTTGCATGTTTCGGCAGTATTAGTTGGATGTACTCTATATTTAATAATAAAGTGATATTTATAACCCACTTTTCAACTTTCAGCTTTAGACGAAATGTCGCTTTATTATTTCTCTACCAGTTATGGCATGATATCGAATTACAAATGGAATCCCCTAAAACCCTTGTTGAGGTGTGATTACCAATGGTCAACAAAAGCCCAAAGTGGGCGGGTTGAACCCAAATGTTAGCCCAATTGAAGTTTGCAGCTGTCCAAATGAACTCTGGGACGATCCAAATGGGGATGTGATGGAAGAATTTGCAGGCTTAGGCCATGAAGTAATGTATGAATTAGCATATGTGCGAAAAGGTTTTTGACAACTTAGATAATATGTTCAACAGAACCAACCCAAAGGGTTTTAGTTCTCAAATAATATTTGTTCTCGCCATGAAAGAACTCTGCCAAACAACAAAGGCAAATTGAAAAGTGGGTTTAGGCCTGTAGAATTTGGTCTTCCAAAGAAAAGGGGCAACAAACATAACCTGTGCAGTCCAAGTAACAACCACTATTCACGACCAAAAATGAGAAAGTAACAACCATTATTCCAAAAATCACCAATATAGTGGAATTTATGAGTTGTACTATATTCAGTGTCGGCTTCATTTCCCTTCGAAGTTGGATCTCAAAAGAGTCGTACGCAACCAAGGTGGTACTCAAATATAATCAAGATCCCCAGAACTGTCTTGAGAAAGTATATAACATAACAAGAAACTCATATGGTGCCACCCCAAAAGAAGAGATAGAGGCCACCACAAGAGGAGCACATGGGAATTAAACAGATTCACCAAAAATATTATACCTTGTAGCAATTATAGCTTTGGCAGTACTGCTAATTAAGTTTAGCAGCAATCACAGATTCTTGATCAGGATTTTGTATCTCAGCCATACCATTAACAACAATATACTGCTAACATCTGTATATATATGGGAATCGATGTTGCGAGTAATTAATTTGTACAACTCTGGTGGAATAGCACAAGTTTCTCTATAGTCTATACCCTTTTTCAGTTTTTCGCCAATTCCGTTTATTTCCAACCTTCTATTGATTGCCAATGCCTTTGTTTTGAGTTCGAAAACAAATGTGTTCCAAAAAGTATGAATCGAACAGTTCATCTATATGAACAATTTGACAAATTAAAGCAACAACAGCAACACTCAAAAGCTGGTTAGCAAGTGTTTTAAATTCCAGCTGTGATCGTAGATGCGGTTGTTGCAGTTGAGGACAATGTGACTGATACCATGTGAAATTTTTGCGTGTCTACAAATTGAAAAGAAACTTATTGCGGTTCGCTGCGGCCCTACTGTGGACCATTGCAGCTCTAATGTGATGTGTTGGGGCCTATTGCGGTCCAATGTGGTCGCAAGTTAAAACAATGGCAAGCAAGCTTATCAAAGAACTTTAATTTCCCACTGATCCAGATGCGTCGATCTTTTGTGAGAGGTTTATATGATAGAGCTAGCTTTAGATTCCTCGTACTCCCGTCGCGGGTGATGTGCTTAATTTTCTCAGCCATGTGTGCGATATTAATGAAATTAAGGACCAATGTTATGTAATAATTAAGATGGAAAAACGAAACAGAACAATAAGTGAATATGACGCGCACTATTGTATTAGTATTGGCATGATGCATATCTCACAGTCCACTCACAAACAAAATGAAATATTCTAATTAAAATTATCAGGATCAGATCATAGAAAAAAAAAAAGAGAAATGACAGAGGGCCAGAGAATTTGAGGAGAAGATACAAAACTCACTCATTCCATATGCCTAACCACCCCCCCGCCCCCAAAAAAAAAAAAACGAAAACAAAAATCCATAACAGTATTGCACTCCTGTTCTTGTGCTTCTACCCTTTTCCGGCTTTCCCCCTCCGTCCCTCACCAAGTCCTTTACTCATTTCTTGTAGAAAAAGCATATTCTGGACTGTTTTATGGTACTATTGGGTTGAAGACACTTGGGCCCATGATAGTTTTCCAATTAACAAATAGCGAAAGGAATAATTAATAAAAAAAAAAAAGCCTTCACAGTGTTCTATAGTTATTGTTTCTACGTCCATGGAGATTAGTGGATAACCTATATCTATTTCTGTAAACACCCTAAGCTTGGAGGCATGTCCTAACTCGGAATTATGATGAACTTTTTCTTCCACCCGAACTTAACAAAAAAGAGTTAGTGTTTCTGCAATTAATGTTTGCCTTGCCTCAACTCCCAAATTTTGCCCAAAAAGAAGCATTTACTCTCTTTGATTCATTTTTTTTGTTTAAAACAAAATAATTAATTTGATTTTACCTGTCAATTTTATAAATTTATAAAAAATATTATTAATTTTATAAATTTATCGTTATATACATCAAACTTTTAGTGTGTTACAATAATTTAAATATTTTAAATTAATAATGAATTAAAAATATTAAAAATTAAATGTATGTTATAATAGAAAGAAATAGAGTTTGGTATGATATTATTGTGATTTTCTGAGATATGCTAAGTTCTTCAAATTCCTCGAAAACTGCTCTTAAAACATTGTAATTGTATCATTTTAAATTAATATAATAGTTACTCTTAATAAAAAGAAGCCATCATAATAGTGTGTGGTAAATATATTATAAAATCAATCCTAAAATCTAAAAAAATTATGATAGATATAGATATTAAAAGGCATAATTTATATTTATATTTTTATTAATTAACATAAAAATATGTTAGTTTTTTAAGTTTTTAAAAATACCAATTAACCCTGAAAAGCATTCTATAAAATATTATCAAAAGAATCTTGGCTTTTAAAAATATAAAACAAAAACACCTAAACTATTTTATTTACCAAATAAATAAGAATTTATACTTTTTATAATCAGGAGAATTAGAAAACCAAACCATAGTGGCAAGGGCTACTCACTCTCCTCTTGCCGGTTGCCGCCATAAGGTGCACTGAGGTCAGCACAGGAGTAGGATGCAGTCACATCGAGTGACAGAAGAAACCTGATCAAAAACTTATTGAATGGCAAATTGATTGGTTAATTATCAGTCCAAAAGTGACAACAATTTTAAAGATATAATATATGTTCTTTTAACTTTCTAATACCGAACATTAGACCCCCTAGCTTGATGATTGTGCTAAATCCTTGAATCTTTTTTCTAGGTTTGAATATTAATCTCTTTGGTTTTGAATGTCATTATGTAATTTATTATTATGGCCCCACATCTTTTATATCATATGTGAATCCCCAGCTTCAAGATGTTCCATCCACACGCACGGACTAGTTTCTTTTCCCTTTGAATGGCTCAGACATCAACCCTTTGCGCCATGACAAGTAACGTGCTAGGAATATAATCCAACATATAACTACATCTGAAATAAATTGTTGTTTGTGAAGCCTTTTTTTTTTTTTTTTTTTGCTTTTCTAGGTAGTGTTTCAACTTTCAAGCTTTCATGAATCTGGAAAGAAAACCAAATCTCTTATCTTCAATTAGAACCACATAACTTGCGTTGCGTAATCTTATTACACTTTTGAACCGTTTCATCATCTGCCTCATTTTATTATAGTATAATTCAATAGATAAAACAGTTCATCAGTTTCAATTAATTAAATCTTCTTGAGTGGTCCAGATTACACACGCACTCGACTTTTTTCATATATAGCAGTAAATTAAAGTTCTTTAATCTGGCTTAATCCAAGTATTTCGGCAATTACAATAATCTTCAATCTTTGAACTCTTCTCCTAAAAAAAACAAAAATTAGAGAATATTCAACCTTCCATTGCATGCACCCAAAGCCAATGACTCCCCATTTTTTCATGTCAAGACGACAAGCCTGACTCCCTTCTGTCACAAGTGCGCCATCCAAGTTACAGCTCATGGACTTCTATCTTTTAACTTCAATCGGATAAACTTTATGTATTTTTAGTTTTCTGTGTGTATATGTATATGTGTGTGTGTATATATATATATATATGGACTATTTAATTTCTATATAAAAATGAATCTTTTGAAAAAATGAAGAGGATATATTGGTCTCTTTCCATCAACATTAGAAGTAGCCATGACAGACATAAACTTCTTTCTTTAGAGTTTTTTTTCCCCCTCTTTTGTCAAAATTTCATTTGTCTTAATGTTCTTGTGAGAATCTAATTGGAAAAAATATCAATTAGACATATTGTAGAATATAATAATTTATTTCCAATAAATTTAAGAGACGCGACCCACCAGAACGGTGAAAAACTGAAACAACAACCAAAAGAAACGGTACCGCCACCATACAAATCAAACAGCACCCTTATTCGGTGGTAACACTTAACAAACCGAAGACTAAGAAAATAAAGCAAGATTTTTACACTATTCTATGATGATTATATTCTCGAATGTTTTTCACTTTTTCGCTTACTTAAGAAAATATTCTATTGTTAGCATAAAGAGTGTACGTTAGTAGAAAGAATATTTTAAAATGTTTTATACTATTTTATATATATATATATAATCATGTTATTTTTTTTTTTGGAGTTCTAGTTTTTATTTTTATAGCATTAGTTTTCTTAGCTTAGCTTTTTCTATTTTTTAGAGTGTATTTGTTTCAGAAAATAATTTTCAGTTTTTATTTCTTTTTTTCCCCTAAATCTTGCAAAGAAATATTAAAAACTATAAAATTAAATTTTTAGTTTTTATTTATATTTTTTAGTATTTTCTTCATGAAATTTTGAGAAAAAAATTAAAAATAAAAATTGAAAATTATTTTTTGGAACCAAATGCAGTCTTAGCTTTCTTTATTTTTTTTTAAACAATTCGGTGTTTTAATTGATACTTAAAATTATAGCCTACTCAAATCTCTACCCATCTCAACCACTTGATAATCAAACGCTGACAATTAATGTGATATATCATTATACAACGTAACAAATCAAGCGCCCGTTAGTGAGTTGTTTTAAAAGCTAGCATTTTGATTAAATTAAAATGAAAATTAAGTTTTCGATAGCCAAACTAATATCACAATTGTTTTGAGGATAACATTGACTCAACAATTTCGAAAACGAATTTCAAGTTTTACACGAATTATTATTATTTATTTTGACACTCCCGAGTCTCGATAGTTATACAACTCGATATGTTCTATGTTACTTACGGATGTGGCTTAATTTTCTCAGCCATGTATGCGATATTAATGAAATTAAGGACCAATGTTATGTAATAATTAAGATGAAAAAACGAAATAGAACAAGAAGTGAACATGACATGCACTATTCTATTAGTATTGGCGTGATGCATATCTCACAGTCCGCTCTCAAACAAAATGAAATATTCTAAGTAAAATGATCAGGGGCTTTTTTACCAAAATAAAATAAAAAAAATATTATTTACGGAAATAAACGAAAAAATGATTTGGTACCAAAGTGAAAAAATATAGAATACAGCATGGGGCTCTGCGTATTCAATATGGCATGAATACGCTAGGCTCATGCGTATTCATGTTTAAGCGAGAATCATGGCGCAGCGTATTCATGCCCATATTGAATCTGTGAGGCTACATCATTCAAGGCAAATGGATACGCTAAAGCCCCATGCGTATTCATTCATGAATTGTCTATGCCCCAGTTCCATGCGTATTCTTTGTTGTTAATGAATACGCATGAAGCCCTTGAATACGATACTTGAATAAACTACACTAATTACTGAAGTTAACTAAATTAATGAAATAAACTTAACTACTTAATCTATACTAACTTGAATACAAAAATAACAAAGTTTAATTACTTAAATAAACTAAACTTAAACTACTTTAAAAAATTAAAATATTTGATTAATTAAGTGACCTAGTTAATAGCCTACACTAATTTAAAAAACTTTGCTAAATTAATTAAATAAACTTAACTAATTCAATTATACTAACTTAAACAAAACATAACAAAACTAACTAAATTAATCAACTAATCTCAACTAAAATTACTTTAAAATAATTAAATTATACAAGCTTTAACTAACTTAATTAATCAGATAAACGTAACTAATTAATCTATACTAACTTATACATAAATAAAACTAAATTAATGAAATAAATTAACTAAAATAACTTTAAATAAATTAAATCTAGGTTTAGATAACTAAACTAATCTCACTCATTAAATAAACTTACGTAAATTAATGAAATAAATTAACTAAATTAAATTAATCTAGGTTTAGATAACTAAACTAATAAAATAAACTTCACTCATTAAATAAACTTAACTAAATTAATGCAATAAACTAAATCACATCAACTTTAAATAAATTAAATAAAACAAGCTTTACATAACTTAAGCAAATAAACTACACTATTTAAATAAAATAACCTAAATTAATACAATAAACTTAACTAATTTATACTTACTTAAACCAAAATAAATAATTACATTACTGAAATAAACTAAATTAAAATTACTTTAAATATTAAATAAAACTAGCCTTATAAATAACTATATTAATCAAAAAAGTTACACTAATTAAATACCAACAAACCAAACTATATTAATTACCTAAGATAAAATAAACTTAACATTTAAATATTTTAAAGTCTACTAACTTTCAATATTTTTAAACTAACCATATTTCTATTTTTCAAACTAAACTAACCTAATTTAAAATATATATCACTAATTGCAATAATACCTATTTATAATAATACCTAACAATTATTAAATTCATAAACTAAACTAAACTATTTTTGCATTCTAAAACTTAAATAATAAATACTTGGTTATCTAGTTTTGCAAATATGTGAATATCATTCAAGCGGTAAAGATTATTCGCCATGATAACAGAAAGATGGTGAGAAACTGAGAAAATGAATAGTGAATGTGCTTGGTAGCGTGCAGAATACGCGTAGCCATGCGTATTCATTAACAACATGAATCTGGCGTGGGCTTCATGCGTATTCATTAACAACATGAATACGTTTGAGTCCCATGCGTATTCATGTTGTTAATGAATACGCATGAAGCGCCATTCATCTCTGTACCCACAACAGTTCATTTTGGTAATTAATGTCTTTTCCGTTTATTCACGTAATTATTGTTTTTTTTTATTTTATTCGGGTAAAAATCCCATGATCAGGATTAGATCATAGAATAAAAAGAGAAATGACAGAGGGCCAGAGAATTTTAGGAGGAGATACAAAACTCATTCATACCATATGCCTAACCCCCCCCCCCCCCCCCCAAAAAAAAAAACCAAAATAAAAACACAAAAATCCATAACAGTATTGCACTCCTGTTCTTGTGCTTCTACCCTTTCCGGCTTTCCCCCTCCGTCCCTCACCAAGTCCTTTACTCATTTATTGGAGAATAAGCATATTCTGGACTGTTTTCTGGTACTATTGGGTTGAAGACACTTGGGCCCATGATAGTTTTCCAATTAACAAATAGCGAAAGGAATAATTGAAAAAAAGAAAAAGAAAAAAAAAAAGCCTTCATGGTGTTCTATAGTTATTGTTTCTACGTCCATGGAGATTAGTGAATGATTTGTAACTATTTCTATAAACACTCAATAAGCCTGGAGACATGTCCTGACCATGAATTAGGATGAATTTTTCCTTCCACCTAAACTTTACTAGAATAAAAAAGAGTAAGTGTTTCTACAATTAATGTTTGTCTTGCCTCAACCCCCAAATTTTACCCAAAAAGAAGCATTTACTTTGTTTGATTCATTTTATTTGTTTAAAACAAAATAATTAATCTAAATTTACCTGTCAATTTTATAAATTTATCCTTATATATATATCAAAGTTTTGGTGTGTTACAATAATTTAAATATTTTAAATTAATAATGAATTAAAAAAATATTAGAAATTAAATATATTTTATAATAGAAAGAAATAGAGTCTGGTTTGATATTATTGTAACTTTCTGAGATCTACTAAGCTCTTCAAATTCCTCGAAAGTTACTCTTAAAACACAAAAATATTTAATTATATTATAAAATGATATAAAAGTTACTCTTAATAAAAAGAAGCCACCATAATAGTATTTGAAAATTATATTATAAAATGATCCTAAAATCTAAAAAAATTATAATAGATATAGATATTAAAAGCATAATTTTTATTTTTATTAATTAACATAAAAATATATTAGTTTTTTAAGTTTTTAATAATACCAATTAACTCTGAAAAGCATTCTATAAAATATTATCAAAAGAATCTTGGCTTTTAAAAATATAAAACAAAAACGCCTAAACTATTTTATTTACCGAATAAATAAAAATTTATACTTTTTATAAGTAGGAGAATTAGAAGACCAAACCAAAGTGGCAAGGGCCACTCACTCTCCTCTTGCCGGTTGCCGCAATAAGGTGCACTGAGGTCAGCACAGGAGTAGGATGCAGTCACATCGAGTGACAGAAGAAACCTGATCAAACTTATTGAACGGCAAATTGATTGGTTAATTATCAGTCCAAAAGTGACAACAATTTTAAAGATATAATATATGTTCTTTTAACTTTCTAATACCGAACATTAGACCCCCTAGCTTGATGATTGTGCTAATAACTTTCTAATACCGAACATTAGACCCCCTAGCTTGATGATTGTGCTAAATCCTTGAATCTTTTTTCTAGGTTTGAATATTAATCTCTTTGCTTTTGAATGTCATTGTGTAATTTATTATTATGGCCCCACATCTTTTATATCATATGTGAATCCCCAGCTTGAAGATGTTCCATCCACACGCACGGACTAGATCCTTTTCCCTTTGAATGGCTCAGACATCAACCCTTTGCGCCATGACAAGTAACGTGATAGGAATATAATCCAACATAAAACTACATCTGAAATAAATTGTTGTTTGTGAAGCCTTTGCCTTTTTTTTTGGCTTTTCTAGGTAGTGTTTCAAGCTTTCATGAATCTGGAAAGCAAACCAAATCTCTTATCTTCAATTAGAACCATATAACTTGCGTTGTGTAATCTTATTACACTTTTGAACCGTTTCATCTACCTTATTTTATTATAGTATAATTCAATAGATAAAACAGTTCATCAGTTTCAATTAATTAAATCTTCTTGAGTGGTCCAGATTACACACGCACTCGACTTTTTTCATATATAGCAGTAAATTAAGGTTCTTTAATCTGGCTAAATCCTAGTGTTTCGGAAATTACAATAATCTTCAATCTTTGAACTCTTCTCCTAAAAAAAACAAAAATTAGAGAATATTCAACCTTCCATTGCATGCACCCAAAGCCAATGACTCCCCATTTTTTCATGTCAAGACGACAAGCATGACTCCCTTCTGTCACAAGTGCCATCCAAGTTACAGCTCATGGACTTCTATCTTTTAACTTCAATCGGATAAACTTTATATATTTTTATTTTTCTGTGTGTGTATATATATATGGACTATTTAATTTCTATATAAAAATGAATCTTTTGAAACAATGAAGAGGATATATTGGTCTCTTCCAATCAACATTAGAAGTAGCCATGACAGACAAAAACTTCTTTCTTTAGAGTTTTTTTCCCCCTCTTTTGTCAAAATTTCATTTGTCTTAATGGACTTGTGAGAATCTAATTGGAAAAAATATCAATTAGACATATTGTAGAATATAATAATTTTTTTCCAATAAATTTAAGAGACGTGACCCACCAGAACGGTGAAAAACTAAAACAACAACCAAAAGAAACGGTACCGCCACCATACAAATCAAACAGCACCCTTATTCGGTGGTAACACTTAACAAACCGAAGACTAAGAAAATAAAATAGCAAGATTTTTACACTATTCTATGATGAATATATTCTCGAATGTTTTTCACTTTTTCGCTTACTTAAGAAAATATTCCATTGTTAGCATAAAGAGTGTACGTTAGTAGAAAGAATATTTTAAAATGTTTTATACTATTTTATATATATATATATATAATCATGTTATTTTTTTTTTTTGGAGTTCTAGTTTTTATTTTTATAGCATTAGTTTTCTTAGCTTAGCTTTTTCTAATTTTTAGAGTGTATTTGTTTCAGAAAATAATTTTCAGTTTTTATTTCTTTTTTTTCCCCTAAATCTTGTAAAGAAATACTAAAAACTATAAAATTCAATTTTTAGTTTTTATTTATACTTTTTAGTATTTTCTTCATAAATTTTGAGAAAAAAATTAAAAAAAAAACTGAAAATTATTTTTTGGAACCAAATGCAGTCTTAGCTTTCTTTATTTTTTTTTTTAAACAATTCGGTGTTTTAATTGATACTTAAAATTATAGCCTACTCAAATCTCTACCCATCTCAACCACTTGATAATCCAACGCTGACAATTAATGTGGTATATCATTATATAACGTAACAAATCAAGCACCCGTTAGTGAGTTGTTTTAAAAGCTAGCATTCTGATTAAATTAAAATGAAAATCAAGTTTTCGATAGCCAAACTAATATCACAATTGTTTTGAGGATAACATTGACTCAACAATTTCGAAAACGAATTTTAAGTTTTACACGAATTATTATTATTTATTTTGACACTCCCGAGTCTCGATAGTTATACAACTCGATATGTTCTATGTTACTTACGGGTGTGGCTCCTTGGCGGAATAAGATAATGCATGCAATGATAAATGAGCGAAAAATTGGAAACCACTCTTTTTTGGGTACAGCATGGAATGCAAAAGGACAAAAGAGAAAAGAAAGCCAAGGAATATTGCTTTTGCGTATCAGCAACTAGCATTTCTGAATTTTGAGGTATATAACCTTTTCCAATTGCCTTGGTTCTTTATTTTCTATTTTGCATCTTTGAATTTGGCCATTCAAATGGGATTAATCTCCACATGCTTGTGACATGAAATGTCGGTGCCAAGAAGACCTTTTGTCGTTGACTGCACGGCAACTTGAAGAATATATTTCATTAACATTTGCATTTGCATTATTTTCCATGTCCTTTAGTCCTCCTTTTTCTCCTCTTCCTAAATTCCAATCCCTTTTGTGATAGTAGGATCGGAATTAGAGAGATAAGAAATAACTTTTAAAGATGCCAACGCTGTAAATTCGTTAATTTGAAAACTTAATTAATCATTTGGATTGCTAGGACTGATTTATTAAAAATATATAAAGATCAATGTATATAAATAATATCAAGAAACTCAAGTTAAATATATTAAAAAAAAACTCTGCCTAATTCATGAAAAAGGATTAAAATCAAGTTTGGCTGCGGTCAACTTGTTCTTCGGCCTAATTAGAGAGAATGAATATCAATGTAGTGTTTGTAGAATTAAACATCTATTTATAGGTCACCCACCATATCAAATCAAAATTAGGCTATGACATATTAAAATTAAGACCAGACTTTGAACCAACTCAGCCCAAAGAATAGGTCAAGGAAGTATATTGATCGAATTATCTTAAGGAGTGCTTTTAATTCCATACCCATTCTATAGGCTTTTTTCTCTTAAAACAATATTTTTTTAATGGTACATATTAACCTCTGGTATTTAGAGTTTACCGGCGAATCTTAATTTACTCCAAGTTGGGTCGACCATCATGAGGGCAAATTTTTTTTCAATGTTAATTTTGCCATCCCATAATATCTTCTTTAAATTAAAGACAGACAAAAAAATTGTAATTATTATTATTTGATAGATTCTAAAAACAATGCTGAAGCTAAAGAAAAACTAAATAATTTTAATCTTGATTTCCATGGTCTGTGTAAAATGCTGAAAAAATCAAAAGAAAACCATATGAAGGTATTTTTTCCCCCCTGTATTTAATCTAAACTATGTAATTTTTTTGGTCTTCTCAACTAATTTCTCATGCAAATTTGGTTTGTGAAAATATTTCCTATTTTCATTTTCTGTTTTCATTTCTTAAAAAGAATTTTCATTTCCAGATTTTTAAAATTAGAAAATGTGTTTGGTTTGTATAGGTGGATTTTGTTTTAAGAAAGTGAAAACAATGAAAATATATTTGATTTATATATTTTCAAAATGCATTTCTCAAAATCAAATTTAAGATAATAGAATTATATTTGATATTAAATAATTAAAATTACACACACACACACATTTATACACACACATATATATATATATATATATATATTATTTCTAATAAACTCCTAATAAGCCCATATGTAATGGCAGGATACATACAAACTGTATAAAAAAATGTTAGAATATGAAATATGAGATATGATTTTTTTTATGCATTTTTATTAAAAACAATGAACGTAAAATAAAATATAAATGAATAAAGAAAACAAAAGGTGAGGCGGTGGCTAGTACAAGCGAGGGCTGTGAAGCATCCAGAAAAAAAAATAAAGCAGTGTGTTTTGTTTTGACAGGAATACGGGATCATGGGATCGAACACGATGCTTAAAACTAACTTTGGAGTATTATAAAAAATGCCACCGCATTTTGCATTGGAAATATTTTCAAACTTTGAACAGAAAATAATGAAAATGTGAATCTGGCATTTCCAATTTTGTGCAGTTTTAGAAAATGTTTTCAGTGAAAATGCTTTTCAAAAATCGTAGCCAAACACATTTTCATGTATGATTTTCATTTTTATTGAAAATGAAAATGAAAATAGGTAAACCAAACACATTCTAAATAATTTTAATCTTGATTTCCATGGTCTGTGTAAAATGCTGAAAAAATCAAAAGAAAACCATATGAAGGTATTTTTTTCCCCCTGTATTTAATCTAAAATATGTAATTTTTTTGGTCTTCTCAACTAATTGCTCATGCAAATTTGGTCAATAATTAGCTAGGTTAAATTAAAGCCATTTTAAAGTGATAACTATAATTTGAGTCTCTAACTATATTTATGGTCAAATTATTCAATTTTTGTTTGCTTAAATTCTTTTGAAGGAAAAAATATTTTTGTAGTCAAAACTCAAAAGACATGGATAAACAATTTCAAGATAGTTGGATACTTTTTTTTTACCAAAAAAATATAGTATGCTAAAATGAATAGCAATAGCTCCTTTAAAAAATCGTTAAAACGAAATCATAAATGCATTTGTCTCTAAATTAACATAAACACGTCATATCTCATCATAAACTCCTAACTAAATTTAAGAGTCCTTTTTTTTCTTAGTTTCCTAATGGTATGCATTGTTATCGGTAGTGATTAATCTATTTAAAGTATAGAATTTTTTTGACAAGATAAATATTTGACCATGGGACTCTTTCCTTACATACCACAAGCAATCAAATTCCTAACTAGAGATAACTAGAGATGCTTAAAGATTCTAACTAGCTATTAATTGTGTTAAGAGTCATTTTTTTAAATAATGAATTTAAATGTGTAACATATACAATTATCTAATAATTTAATATATGTTTTTATTAGAGTTTAATTTTAATACACTAATAGCGTAAAAAAAATTTATATTATCATCCAATCACATTTATACTTTTGAGTAACTTTTTAAGTTGTAGTGTGGAAGTTAATAATATTTATTGATGTAATATTAAATAATTGAATGACTATATAAGACTTTTTATATTCTTAGTGTATTTAAATTAAATCTTTTTTATAATATTATTATAATAATCTTATATATTGGATGGTTGGAAATTTAATTTCAAGGAAAAAAGTACTCAGGGACCTTTTTTTCTGATAAAGAAGATGCCCAAACCCCCAAGGCTGGAAGGTAAGCTCAAGAAGAGTACAATAATACAAAATCGAATCCACATGTACAAACAACCAGAGTAGTAGACGACTAAACAAACCATAAAAGAAACCAAAAAATAAAGCAAAAACAGCTTCCACCCACGACCCTTTCGGTAATGCCATTGGTATTAATATTGGAATGTGAAGAAGGATCATACAAAGCTCCAAAAAGAAGACAATGTAGCATTGATTGTAAAGAGGAATCCATCTCAGATTAACAAAGTAGCACAATTTACATTAGTAATGCAATTAGATAAAAGAGTTAAATATTTTTTTCAATTTTTCACAAATACAGTGAATTTTTATTTTGATTTTGGTTTTTGTCTTTTTTTAGCTAAGTGTATAAAATGTTTGGTTTTAATTCTTGTTACATTAGTTCAATTATTAAGTGGTGATATTTATAATAATAAAAAAATTGCTAAGATATTTCCAATGATAAAATCTAAAATAATTTCAATATTATAATATCAAATACATATTATTTTTAAATATTTAGAGGGACCAAAATTTAAATAGATATTAAAACCATTTTTTAAAAATGGATCAAAATAAAAAAAAATACATAGGAATGAAAATCAAAATTTAATTTAAGTCTAATAGAAAAAGATAGAGGGCTACCGTAAAATTATGCTTGGTTGTGCTGATAGAATTATGCAATATGTAGGTAGGGTTAGCATTTTTGTGTCCCCTCTACACGTGGGTTTGATATTTCTTTTATTATCATTCTTTTTCTGGACACCACATGTGCTGCTTGCACACAGCAGAGATGACATAAATAGGCAACAGGCAATAGGCTTCAATGCTGAGCTGTTCTGCATCAAAAAGTGGCCTCTCTTTTGGCATAGTAGCTAATCAACAATGAGCACTATTGAATTCACCATATCTGTAATTTAATGAAAGGCATTTACAAGTAACTCTGTGCTCCACTGAGCTATTATAATTTATAGTAGCATAAGTTATTTCTCTGAGTCTTGATAAGAAGAAACTCAAATTTTTAACAAGAAAAAAAAATGTTAGAAAAACAACACGAGAAAGTTAATCGCAAGAATAATGTGTTATACTTTACTATAAATTAAAATTATGAAACACATTGTTTTGGATATTTGGGGAGATAGAGCATTATGATTAATTACTCTCCCTCTGAGTATATACACTTATCAGAATTCAATCTTGTATTCTCATCTTTACAAGGGTTTAATAAGTTGTTTAGGTCCTACTACTTGTTCATAATTTACTACTTTGTATTATGCAACAACCAATAATTTCTTTTTATCAAAATTCTATTAGTATTTTTTCGCTGTGTAATATTGCTCTGTTAACAATGTTAAAATTTATATCCATTTAAATTGTAAGTCAATGATACATAATTTTGTGGTTACCTTTATCAGCAAATATCAAACAACTGACTACAGAGTAAAACTTTTTTTCTTTTCTTTTCTATTTTGGAGATTGATTGATCTTGATTTCTGAGTGCAAATCTTACCGAAACATTTTCCCCCCGTCTTAACTTGTTCTTCGCAAAAACCATTCTGGACCAGGTCGGACTAACTTTGCCAACGCCCCACAAAGAAGAAAAAAAAAAAGACAACTCAATTGAAAAGTTCTACAAAGTACTACTCGGGACTCGGCAGAAAATAAGGCTGAAGATAGGCTTCAAATTGTGCAGTTCATCATGTTGCATCCTTCTGGGCTTCCAACCAATCATGCTCATGACCCAGCAGTCCCAGCTTCAATAACGCTCCAGAATATTATTCCGAGTTCTTCCCAATTATTTATTCTTTCTACTCCAAAAGAAAATTTTCGACCATCGTGCTGGATACAATAAATACGACCAAAAATAGTATTAAAAAAAATGCTGGATCGAATAAACGGAAAACGAGGTACTAATGTTTCATATAATCCCTCTAAAACAAACATATATAATTTCATAAATTAATGGCCAAAAATCTCCCTTCCTATTAATCCATTTTTTGTTGGTATGCGCTTTTTTTATAAAAAAAAATAAAATCTGTCAGGAACCAGAGTAACTATGTGAGCAATAGCACTCACTCCCAGCACACGAATGATTCCCCATGTTAGCTGGCATCTTGGTAGCCTCTAACACCGTACCGTCTCACATAAATCAATACAACGTTAATTAATACTAACAAATTAACAACCATATATACTAATTGAAATTGAAATTATATACGCTATCTATAATAGAGAGAAACAGCGTCATATCTTCCGAAGCTGAAAAACTAATAACAAGAAAGTATGCAGCGATTTAATTTAGGCCCCAAAATAAAATTATAAAAAAAAGTGGGGAAAAGCCCAAAAAAGCCAAGAAAGAAACACACAGGGTCTTTATGACTATGTTGAAATTAATAATCATAATAATCCCCTGTATGCAAAAACGAGATTAATACCTTTCCCCAACCAAAAAAACAGAAAAAACACAAAACACCATACACCGTTAGATCTTCATTCTCACTAATTATCAACCATTAGATCATCATACTAGTAACAACTTTCTTCCACTTCTTCAATTTCTTTTTTTTTTATTTGCACTATCTACACGGGAACGAACGGAGGCACCACCGGTGCCTGCTCGTAGCAGAACGGAGCCGCCGGGTGCTGCCAACTCTTGAACGCAACAGCCTTCTCCACCGGCGCGGCCTTCGGCGGATCCTGTGGCTTCAGATCCTGCGGCGGCGGAGACGAGGCCAGCGGCGACAGCAAGGGGATGGCGACGTTCCATTCGACGGCGCGGCTTATCTGGAGCGACGACGGCGCGCGGCTCTGCAACCGGCTCGGCTTCCTGTGGCGTGTTCCGGCGGCGGCGGAGCTCTGGTTCCTCGGTGGATCTGACATGGCGGATAGTATTCTGGCAGAGAGATGAATGATTGTGTGAAGCGTTTGTTTCTCTGTTTTGTTTGGTTATAACTTACAAGTTAAAGAAAGAGAGGGTGGTTAATTGAGAGGGTTTGGGTTGGTTTATATATTTATATATGTATATTTATAAAGTGTGTAGGGCAGAGAGCGTGGGGTGCACACGGGTGGAATCTGAATGCGTGGGTCAAAGTGCGTTTTTTCATTTCTGGCTTGGCTTGGCTGGAATACAGCTTCAGCTTGGCTGAATACCTCACAAATGGTTCATTTTTAGTGTATTCTACTTGGGGAAGCAATGAGTAATAAGTCCGAATTAGTTTCCCATAACGGCACCCCAGCTGAGAAAAACTCGTTATTATTGGTGCTCTTTACTCTTAACCCCTTACCAATGCTGTTTTACATATTTTTAGCATCATTTGGAATGTTATTAAAGTTTGTTTAGCTATTTCCTAGTCTTAGTAAATTTTCAATATGATCTCGTCAAGATATGAGAAATCTTTGTATATTTCTTTAGCATATTTAGTGCGTGCTTCATGAACATTCACGATCATATATTTTTTATGTAAGTTTTAAACATTTTAAATTAGAATTATTGTTTTTCATGAAATATGCTTTAAAAACATGTAAATATTTCTTATCAAAATATCAAGGTTAAATAGGAGTAGGTCTTTGTTTTTTTTTAAGACTTTAAAATTTATCTTCTGTTTAAAATGTGTTTGTAATACCCCAAATATGAAATTTGTTAGTTTCTGAATTATTATTACTATTATTATTATTATTAGTACCTATTATTAGCATTATTATTATTAATTGGTTATCATTTTAATAATATTATAACGTATTATTGTTATAATATTACGCGTAGTGTACGATAAATGTTAAAATAATATTTTATTATAAAATGAGATGCTCGGTTGTATGCTTTATTAAATTATAATGTATTATCATTTTAATAATATTATTTCCCAATAGCATGCTGCATGATATGTGTTTTAATATTATTTTATTATAAAACGAGACACATGGTTATGAATTTTATTAATATTATAACGCATTATCATTTCAATAATATTATTTTCCAATAGTGTGCTGCATGATATGTGTTTTAATATTAATTGTTATCACACACACACACACACACATGAAAGCATAGGGAACGACACAACTTGTACATGAGAAGCTGATTGTTCCGTTCTCAATTTTATTTTGTCTACTAGTATATATTTGGCACATCATAATACTTCAAAATATTTTTCTAAGAACCTGTCAAGTTTCTTGCATTAGAGAGAGATGGAGATGGAAGAAAACTTTCTCATTAGGTCTGAAAAGGTGTGGAGTACATATTGGTATGTCTGTATATATACAATGGTAACTGAGACTAACAAACTGGTTAACAGAGTACAGACTGATTAACAAACAAACAAACAAACAAATTATTTGTTAAGCTGTGACAGAACCATAGCCGCCCAAGGATATTTCCTTAGAGAGAAAAATGTGGTTTCTCTCAATTTTCTCCAACTAATTTCTTTCGATAAGTGATCTTTATGGAGTTTAGCCAGTTCTTTCTCTCTTTTTTATCTAGTTTGTGAACTTGAGGACTGTCAGGCATGATTTTCATACAACATTTTTTTCTCCCTATTATCCCAAACTTAGTTTGGGTAATAAAGTCAATTGTTTGTATTTTCATTATATTGTTTGGCAACTATCGGTGTCATTTCATCTTGCCAAAGTCGAGTTGTTAGTGGAAGTACACTTTCGACTATCAACGATGAGTGGGTTTAAGCTCATAGCCATACCTTTGGTCATTATTATTATTTCCCCATATTATATAAATTATTTATGAAATTTTAGAATGACTTATGTCAAGAAATATATTTTTATGGATTATAGAAAATTTAGAAAAATATTGTTTTGTAGTTATCATGACAAATTATTATTTTAAAAGCTCATGGGACCATACTTGTTGTATGTATGATTTAGATTTATTTTATTTGCTAGAAAATTTCATGAATCCCCATTTTGTATAAACAATAAGAACATTGAATTTTGTTGCTATTAATTTTTAGTCAATAAATAGTGAAAAACAGATTAGTGAGTTAACGGCTGCAGGACTGATCGTTAACCTTGGTACAAGTGATCTGCTAGAGAACTAGTTTACCCACAAAAGGAACCCACTGTGGTGTCCATTTATGGGCCCTAGTTAGGTGCCTATCACATTAGTCATTGACTCAAATTCTACTATTCAACTCAGATATTTATGTACAGAATAATTCATATTTCTCAACTAGTTATTGCCATGAATTTAGTTAATTTATTGTTTTCAAGACAATTATATGTGATTATATATAAAATATTTTATATCAATTGCATGTATATATTATGTACTTGTTGTTGTCCCATGTGGGTTGTGAGTGGGGGTTCACTCACTGAGTTTTGATAAACTCACCCATTCCTTTTCCTTCCCCTATAGATACAGTCACATGTTCAATTGCACCACAGAATCCTCTCCAGTAGTGCTGCAGCTTATTTTGGTGAGCTTCGATTTGGAGTGGAGCTTACTGTTGGTTATATTAGTTAGTAGTGCTCCAATAATTGTGTAGGCAAGATCTCAGACATATATTATATTATTTTAAATAATTTCATCCAATTATTTTATTATGTTTGGGTTTGGCATAGATTATGAATTTTATGCAATTTTATGTTCATAATTTATGTTTTGAAAGCATTTGTAGATTATGGAATTTTAGTTAAACTTGAGATATTTTGAATATATTGAGTTTATTTATGCATATTAGTTAGTCAAGTGATTAGAGGCTTTTGTGGGGACTCAATTCCTCATGTGCCAGTCATATTCCCTATACGGGTTGTGACAATGTTACACTTTGACATTTTAAACAATTCAAAATGTAAAATATGATGTTTTAGTTTTACATTTTTCAATTTTGGAGAGTATTACATATTGAATAGTTAGTTACATCGAGTGAACTTTAAAATTATGAAGATTTACTATATATTTCTCTCACTATTTTAATCTGAGACTTCTTTTTTTGTGATTTAAATTTTGAATATGTAAAAATACAATTAGGTCAACATTGTAGAATTTTAATTTCAATTATAGTTCTTTTAGAATTAGAATTTGAGTTAGAATCTTAAATTTTATAATTGATTTTATTAAAAGAAATTAGGGTGAAAAGGGAATAAATTTTCTATAAACGAGCTTTAACCTCTATATATAGCTTTAGCCTCTATAAATAATTTTTCATTTTATAAAGGCATTAAAAGCTAGGAATTTTTTCTAGGAAGTTGGGGGAAAGAGGATAGTGAGGATCAAACATAGGACCTCTCACTCAAATGGTGTAAAAGATAAGCACAATCATTGTCACGACCCGACTTGGATCGTAATCAGCACGTGGGAAATCTCATTTCCATGTAAGCCTCTTAACTTATGTACTCTTTTATAAGCATAATTTATACAGAATTTCAGTTAAGACATAATTCTATTTTTCTGAAATCAATATAATCATAACTAAACTTTCATAATCAACATCTAAAATCTAAAGTCATTATATTATCCAGAATGTCCAAATCTTTAAATACAATCACAATATAGTCAAATTATGCAAAATGCAAAACAATCTATGAATGCTTCAGGGCTTTTGCCTGCAAATGACACTGGAGCACTTTAATAGAATAAAAAATGCTTCACTTAAGTTAAACTCACCAGCTAAAATCTCTATTGCTGCTGGGAAGGAGATGGCTAGGAAGGACTCGTAGCAACTGCTATATCTGTAAATAAGAGAAAAGGAGAGGGGTGAGCTTTATAAAAAACTCAATGACTGAATCCTCATCTGAAACCCTCTTCATGGGACATGAGAAAGAATACATAATGCAATATTTGTAAAATATTTATTTTTATTTTACATAATAGCTATAAAATTATAAATTTGCTGGAAAAAAAAACAGCATAATATTCCTCAAGGCACTACAAAATAGAATAGACTATCCGTGAACAGTAATATGGTGCTAAATCCTTGGCAAACATGAGCTCATATCTGAGATCTTAATGGTTTATGGTGAATTGCGTGCTTGGCGGACTGATCTAGATAAGGTTAACGGAATAGCTGCCGTTAATTCATAGCTCTGTTTCTCTCATTAGTTCATGATTCTAAACCAATCTTTTTGTAATAGTACATAAAGTCTTCTATCCTGGGTTCAAAAGCTTCTCATATAACAATATCCAATACCAGTAATCATGTAATCACCATAACAACTTTAAATGTTCAAAATTCACAATTCAAACCTCTATAATCTTATTCAACAATTGTGGTCCCATGGTTTTGTCAGAAACATGTTCATGCTCTTAAATCAATAGTTCAAAGCATAATAGCTAGTAGTCATCTCAAATCTTTATATAGAAATTTCAAATATCATGATATAAACTATATTTTCATGAAAATAGCTCTAATGTATAACATAGAAGTCACATATGTGAATCCATTCACCTAGGGTGGTAGAATGAGTAAGAAAAGCACCAACAGGACTCTAGGGGGTAGGTATGGCACTAATATCTGTCAATACAGTCATAATACGTTAGATTAATCTCTAATAACTCCTAAATAACTCATTTAACTCTGACTCAATGAAAAACCTCACTCTTTTAAGGTGTGTGACCCAAAAAATAAGGAGACATTAGAGGAAAGAGAAAGCAAAACTAGTAAAATCTTTTACCTTTAAACCTTGAAAACAAAAGACTGAAGTTAGATTGATGAAAATGGAGTGAAAGAGGGGTGGAATGGTGTAGGGAGGTGAGGGTTTATGTTTTAGGGGGTAGGAATCATATTTTGTGGTCCGGACCCCCAAATAGGGGATTTTTAATGGATTTTTGACCGCTGCAATGCTAACTAAAGAGCTTAGAAATATGCACCTACATCGCCTTACTATATCTTGAGTGTTGCAGCACTCTCCAGAATCATTTTTCTCAGTTTCTTCAGCAATAACTCAAGTGTTGGTATGAACTACATTGGATTGTCTCAATACTCATTCATTTACATTTCTTAATATCCTCATTTATTTTACTCTCCATTAACTTTAAAACATAAATGCAAATAAGAAAATATTTCCCATTTGGATTCAAATAAAATATCACAAAAGTTAAAATTCCAACCAATCAAAATCCAAATTTTCGATTTTAGTTCAAATATGAGAATTCTTACAATTTTATAAACCTATGGGCTAAAAACAAAATGTTTAAAGGTTTTATAAAATTCGTTAAAAATCATCCCTTAACTTATTTTCTCTTGGGAACAATTACCGAGACTTTTGATTCAAAGAATGTGGTTTTATCATAGAGCCCTCCAAGGACGTGTAGGATCCCAGACTTAATGAAATTCAGAACTTGAATTTGTCTAAAGACACGTGTACTGCTCTAAGCTTTCCTAGGTAACAATATACCTGGGGTATTACAACTACTAGACTATAGGCTCAATTACTCCTTTATATATAGTTTTACATATATAAAATTCATCCATGAAAATTTACACATCATTTTAACCCCTTAACTAAGCACACATAAAAGTTTTGAAATTTATATAATTCATAAAATATAGGCTAAAAATTAAGAAGAGTTCACTGTATTTGTTTATGAATTAATATGAAATTAAATTGTGAATTTATAACGACATAATTTTATATGTCACTTTTAATATAAAAATTAAAGCTGGGTCATTTAATTTCAATTTTGAATTAGAAGTGAGTATACAATCTAGTGGTAGATATCTGCATATCTCAATAAGTACTATAAAAGATTGCGAGTTTGACTTCTATTTCATCCCCTAATATATGGACAAAAAAGATAAAAAAAAAATTTCAAATTTCAATTTCATCCACAATTTTAGATTTCTTTACATCTAGTTTGCTGTTTTGATTTCGAGGAAGCAGCTGATGGAAGCCAAAGCCATAAGCCGAATGGTTGCTGCAGTATGCAACTACTATTTGTGTCTGTAGCCGAAGGACATCAAGAGAGGTTGGCGGTCAAAGATAACAGGCACACCACAGAATAGAATAACAACAATGACAATGGTAGTATCATAAGATTGTGGTAATCTAAGATGGGACAGACCGATGGAGAGCAAGAGGAGAAGATAAACAGATAGATTGAGAAACATGATACATAATGCGTCCTCTGTTTGTTGCTTTTGACGTTTTTCTATTATCATCACGTGATGATCCCACTGGCTCTTGTGCCACTTGGCCCCTCAGTCACTCCCTCTTAATCACATCACAACCACAAATCAAACAATCACCCTTTCCCTCAATTTTCTTATCCCAAAAATTATGGTAACCTGTTTTGATCCAATTACATCACTTGCTCTTTTTTTTTTACATGAATTGCATCACTTGATTAATCTCGTCAAAATATGTTATATTTGCAAATTATATAAAATTTGATGTAATCTGTTGGGTCAGAAATTAACAATCGAACTAGTAAATAGTTCTCTTTTTTTTAAAAAAAAGCTTGCTTTGAATTGTTAATAAATCATTTCGATTTTATTTTAGATAACGAAAATTTATATGAAATTAAACAAAACTATCATAGAAATTATAAAAATTTCTTCAAATATTATATAATATTTAATTTATTTACTCAACCTCAGCAATATAATTTCGAAATAGATTGCCGTGAAGATCCATGGAAGTACTGGCACCTGGTTGCTCAATCATCAAATTTCTTTATTTTTTGTCTTTAAATATTGATTTATATTCTTTCAAATCTGCAACTCAATATTAAGACTTTTTTTATGAACATTTTCCTACCATTTCTTACTATAAATATGATAATATATCATTAGAATTTAATTTTAATACATTTATAGTATAAAAAAAATAGTCATTCAATTTAGTATTTCAAGTAGTAAATATAGGAGTTAATTATTATGATTAATATGACAATAATAATTAGATAATAATATAATTTTTTTTTCTATCATTAATGTATCAAGATTAAATTCATGTCTTTAATAGGTCAAATTCAAACATCTAACTAGAGTCTTTATATCCCATTAACCCACGTGATTCGAAGTTTATTGGATCAGGTTTGAGTCTTTAAATTTGACCTAACACATTTTTTCAGTCAGATTCAAGTCATATTTTGAATTGGTCCGATCTGATCCAAAGTTAAATAATTTTTTAGATATATATATTTTTATAATAATTAGTGAAAATTATAAGACTTTATAATTCAATTAATATGTTTTATATAATTTTGTGTTATTTTTATATTGATAGAATTTATTTTGAAACATATTTTATAAAATATCTTTTAAATTTTGTCTCTTATTTGTACAATTTTAAGAAAAATTATACTTTACCCACTGAACTACAGTAATATGCAAATCGCCAATGCTAAATTGCATATTATTTATTAGTTTAGGATGTCGAATTGTGCATTAATAAAAACATATTTTTCGAAAAAATATTCCTCAATGCATCGCTAATTTGCTACATGCACCAATGTGCAATTTACTGAGTTTACGTACAGCACTGTCTAACTCGATTATGGCTAAATCTTGCGACCTTTTTTTTCATATATTAAAATTAGAATAGATATATATCTCTAATTCATATTATTATATCTATTTTTCTTTTTCAAAGGACTACAAACTCTCAAATAAGAGAAGTGAAAATCAACTATTAAAACTGATGCCTTAATACAAGAATGAATGATATTTAAGTTTAATTTAATGAGAAAAACATTTAATTTAATGTATAAAAATTAAATTTATACTTTATTATAAGGGCTTTAAATCATCAGTTGGAAGTTGAAAACCCGCGCGGAGTAGTAAAACAACCGAGTAAAGGCGTCGCCGTCGCCATCACATTCACTGTCAAGTTTAATCGCAAACCTAACAATTAAATCCAACGGTCACAAATACCTTTGAATCCCTCGGCTCGCGTCCACGTTACGTGGTCAATATTAAGACCATAGCCACGGCACCCACGTGTCACCTTCCTATTGGTGTTTATTATTTAACAAAAATCAATGAGATTTGCAATTTTTTTTGTTTTTGGTCAAATGAGATCTGCATTTGTAATTATAATGCTGTTCTGAGAGGTGCGGTGTCTCTGTCGATGTCCAAATCCGGTGGCCAACTTGGCCCATTGGTCAAGGACACTCACGTCATTTCATAATTTTAGCCAGATACTTGATTCAATTTTGGGCTGGGCCTGGGCTCGTAGGATCGAAAGGGAAGCTACATATTTCAGATGACCACTCCTTGCAAGCTAGAATTAGGAGTGGAATAGGTCAGATAGCTTGGCCTTTTACAAAGGCTATTAAGATAGTAATGCTATCTTAACACCCAAAAAGTATAGACACTCACTTTATAACCATTGAATGTGATGGACGTTAAGAATAAGTAGGGACATCCATCACATCTAATGGTTATAAAGTGGGTGTTTGACTAGACACCCACTTTTTGAGTGTTAAAATAGAATTACTCTTAAGATAAAGAGATTAGAGCTAGATTATTTATATAGAGTACAGACCACTATATTATCCGAGTCAACAGATTCAACCAGTGCTCAACCAGTGACTCACTAGTTGATCCAGTGACCTATTACTTTAACCGAGTTGATAATTAATTTGATTATGAAAATTATGATAAAAAGTCACTACAACTATATATTGACCCTACCTCATAAAAATGTGTTTGCATGTAAGTGGAATTCATGTGTGAATGAAGCAAAATTAAATTGAGTATATAATAAAAGGATTGTGCTAAATAGTATCTTATGAGTATTAGTTAAGGAATCAAAAGAAAGTTTCTTTTGATTTAAAATATAAGTTAAATTAAGTTTTTAATACATTGAAATGAGTAAAACTTTAGGGCATTCGTTATATAAATATATATACGAACCATGTATAGAATTATGATATCCTAATTAGAACATTTAAATGATAAAAAAATGCATCGTAAACAAAAATTAATTTTGATTTTCTTAAGTCCCACTCAAGACAACATGATCCATGTTGGAGTAAGTGGAAGTAAATTTATAATATAAATAAGTTGGTTTTCACTATGTTTTAGTCTTCTACATGCAAAATAGAAGCAAGTGAAAGTCAAGACTTGTGCAAATAAAATGTTTTCCACTGTTGGTTGGTGGAATTTCCACATTGAAAATGGAAGTAAATGGAAGCCAAGATTTATGCTATAAAATAAAAAGGGTCCAATTACCTCCATCATCATGACTTGAGACAAATCATTAATTTTATTTAATTTCTTTTAAAAAATATAGAATAAACCCCTAATTTGATATTAGACAAATTAGTTCCTTAGGAAAAGAAATACCTTTCCTTAATCCCTCATGATTAAATATATAGGGCAAATTAGTCTACTGTTCATAATTCGAAGGACTTGGGACTAATTTGACTTATTTTTATAAATCATTAGGAGTTAATTTGTCTTATTTTAATCATGAGGGACAAAAAAAGATATTTCTTTGCTTGAAGGAATAATTTGTCGGACATCATTTTCATGGATAATCAAATTGGGGTTTTACTCAAAAATATATAAACAAGAATCTCATGAGGGTATGGAGAGACGTTTAATTTCTAACGGTGTGTATGGAAAGATTCTTATGACCATTACCCCCTATGATGGGGGAGCTTCAGTTTAAAAGGGATTAATCACTGATATTGATAATGGATACCCTGTAAACCCAAAAAGAGAGAGAGAGAGAAAAGATCAACAAAGCTGGAGTTTTATAACTATGGTTATAGGAGACTTAACTACCAGCTTCAAGATAATATAGGCTCGTACAAGTTGTCTCATCTAGAACCCAATTTAGTTGATGATTTAAATAAATAAAATAAAATATGGTAGGATGTGAAAGCGATACTCGCATGGAGTTTTATTCCTGTTGTAATTTTATTTTTGGAGTGAGTGAATGATTAATTATGAAGATTATATATATTTTGTGAAATTATCATTGTAAGAGCTTCTGCATACATTGTATGACCGAACAAGACATCGACCTAAAACAGGAGGAACCTTTGAATACTTTTAAACCTATGAGCCATAAACGAACGTGAACATTGTGATGAAAATGACTTTCTCTAGATAATGCGACCTAACAAGCCAGAGAGTTAGAGTTCAAACCCACCAAGTAAAGTGATTAAAAAAAGTGCAACATATTTTGACTGTTCAAAAAACTGCAATGGCTGTTTGAGCAACGTCAAGCAAAGCAGCATGAAAAATCAAAGGGGGCCGCCCATGTTGCTAGGAAAACGACAAAAAAAGGGGGACAAAACATTGCAAACATGCCATTGCCATCAAATGAAGCATCACTGTTTTGGCGAAGGTGGGAAGACCATTTAGGTGATCGTTGAAAATCCAAGTCAATCTAGAACAATCTGAGTAATATGAGTTCGGCTGTGTATAGCACACTTCTCAGTGGTGTTTGGGTTTTGGGCAGGTGAAGAAGATCAGGAATTTTTCGCTTGAGTTTTCAATTTTTTAATTTTTTAAAATTTATGATTGAAAAATTAAAATTTCTGAAAATTATAAATTTCAGTTTTAGAATTTTCAGTTTTTTCTTCACAAATTTTAAAAAAGTACAAAATTAAAAACTAAAAATTCAAACCAAACAAACACTAAACAATTCCATTCAGTAACAGTTCTCGACATTTCTAGAAAACGCATTAGCAAACCTTGATGATAAACTTCTAATAACAATAACAGCCTGCTTTTTTCCAGCGGCAGAATTCCACCATGGCTCCTAGATATTCATTACAAAATAATAATAAAAAAATAGATTAATTCTAAACTTAAAAGGCATTAAATTTTACATCGTTGGTAACTAGATATTTTCAATCTGAATTTCATTCAGTATATACAGTAATTTATTTATTTAAATAACTGAATTTGCACGTAGATATAGCTTTGATTAGACTCCTTCTAGATTGTTGTCCCTCATGTAAGGTGTGAACAGATGTGAGAGATTGGAAGATGTAATAACAGATTTACAATAAGGACATCAAAGGCAAACAATATTCAAAAGAAAGAAAGAAAGAAAAACAAAATAAATAACTGCATCACTTCTCGTAAAAAATAATAACAATAATAATAATAATAATATTACTTAGGTCAAGAATTATGATGTAGCTGACTCCAAAATGTAACAATTTCGTTATGTAAACATCGAATATTAAGGCAATCAGCCAAAGAAAAAAGCAAAAGTAAGGGGGGAAAAAAAGCATAAACAATATTTATGCCGATTAGATAACTGCATTATTCGTTTAGGGGGGCTTAGGCCTAAAAAAGAAAACTCAACCCTTGGTATAATTAGTCAGTTTTAATTTGCTTTTAGGTTTGAAAAATGGCAAAAATAATTAGAACCAAGATAATTAGAATTTTAAACACATATTTTACAGCATTTGATAATTATAAAGTGATAAACTTTATATAATCTAACAATACAGTTACAACCAAGATAATAAAAAAGTATTTTAATCATTTTAAAACTTCATTATTTTAAAAATCTGTTTAATTTCTATACATTAATAATGTAAAAAAATTTTACACTCTCACCCCATGATGTACTATCACATCAACACAACTTATTAAGTTTCACATTCATTACTTGAAATATCATATAAATGGAATAATTTGATTGAATGATAGTGTAACAAATTTTACACAGTTAGTACTTAGAAATTAAACTCTTTCAAAATAAGTCTTCTACAAAATTTTATCATAAACTGTTTTGACTTTGAAATACGTTAATCAAGTATACACTAGATGACACCTTTGAAATAATTTTCTCATTTTTGTACTACAATTATTTTACTCAGAATGACGTAAAGTTTAATTCCCTAAACTTCAAAGCCTTAAATTTTAGCGCATTTATGCTCAATAATTTAAACCAATTTTTCAAAAATAATTAATCCATAAATTGCAACAGTTTCGCTTAATTTTTATTAAGCTATTAACAAAGCATCGGACTTGGTATTGTGAGAAAATGAACTCATTCATTAACTTATCGGAATATATAAATACAAATACTGTGGAGTTGTAAGAGTAAGGGTATGTATGGTTATGGAGTAAAAATAAAGTGTAAATTTTCATGAAAGAGTTCTATGTATAAAATTACATATGAATCTCATTCATGTAAGATTTACCCCTATTTTCACTCTCCTAGCAAACATAACCTTAAAGTTACTACAAGTGCAGCCTATAAAATCCTATAGATGGAGTAGAAATATAAAACAAGAATACTGTGGAGTAGAAAATAAACTCATTCATGAACTTAATTTTGCTGTTTGGTCCGTTCCGATCTGGGTAAGTTTTGAGCGTTTCTTAGCCATAAAATGCAAAAGGCGCAGATTAGCCAAACATTTATAGTAGTTGGCTAGTCAATTTGACAACAATTTGGTTCAAACAAATTTTTGTTATCAATCTAGCCATGATATTCTAAATTTTTACATTAATTCAATCATTTTGTTGGAACTCTGCTTTAATTGAATGATTATAGTGATATCAAAATAAAAAAATATTATAACTAAATCGATATCAATAAATTTATTAAGATCAAATTCATATAAAAAAAATTTAGTTTGTATCAAACTTAAGATGTTAGGACCAAAAATGTCCTTCACCCAAATCGAGCCCAACTGTTTACATTATCATGTAGATTTGAGACAGGTACGAATACAAGCCCACCTTACTGAGGTAACCAAGGAATTCTAATTTTACCTTTCAAAAATTTAAGAGGGCCATCTTACTTTAGCCTTTAAGGTTCAGAGAAACAAAAACCTTCTGTCCAAGATTTCAGTTGAAGATAGCATAAGCCCAAAACACTGAGATGGCAAAGAGCCCAAACAAACTCAAAACATTGAAGATGGAGAAAGGCCAAATAATAATTTTTCAGACTGAGATAGAGGGTCGGCCAAAGCGGGCCAACCCTACTGGGTTCCACAAATTATGTCGGCCATATGTCTTGATAGCCATACAGCACCCACCTTTACAGATGAGTGTGGCATACATAGCCAACCGACCCTTTTAATGAGCCATGTTGCAATCCAATATACAATTTATAGAAACCAAAATCCAGTTGCTACTAGACCTTCCCAATGTGGGACTTATTCTCCATTAGCTCCAACAACATCCAACAAACTCACAGTTCAATGTACAAATTGATTATGTGCATGACGCAAGAATAAGAAGAAACAATCAATTTCAGAACTACAAAACGGTTAGTTTCAATGAGATTTTGATTCACAATGACTATGATTTAGATAATTAATACATAGACATTACGAAACAAAATCATATGGTGTATTTTGAAACAAAGCAGTGTAGTCTCACCAACCTTTCAAGAATTCAAGTAACACATGGCTTGAGCTTGTATATAATATGAGTCCTTGTACTTTTTGTTACTTCCCACGTGAACCCCATTCTGAATCCAGTCTTCCCGGCTTATCCACGCATCCCTACCAAGATCAAGTACTCCAAGAATCTGCAAAGGCACATAAAAAACTTCATTCTGTTTCACTTTCAACCCGAAAGGTACATGAATTTGTGACTTGAATGATGAATACTTAACAGAATCATTCATTTACATTAGTTAAAGGTCTCAAATTTTTATTTTCCAACAAGGTCATGTCAAAAGATGTCAACATTAACATTCAGATAGTGAAGAGCAGATATCTGTCAATCATACTTTGGAAATAAAAACAGTGACAGTTAAAGAATAATCAATAGCGGAGAAATATTACCAATAAAATAATTTAGGAACCAATAAGAAATTCATAAAGTTAAGTATGATGGTCATATCAACATACCGCCCCGCCTTTCCATGACACCAATGTTGGATTTGTCCTTGATTGTAAAACCTGGGTGCCATGTCCGAAAAACACATCACATAACAAAATCAGACATAACACTATTTAACAAGTGAAAGCACAGCAGGGTAGAACGCTTTTGCAGATTACATAAAGAAATACGTGCAGAAAAACATAAGAAAAGTAAACAACAGGAGCTGAACCAACACAGGAATTTTTGCAAACATTTATCATAAAGTACGGATAATTAAAAAATAATAATTATCTCATTAACTTCCACCAATAAAAATTATGCCAATAACATAGGAAATAGGATGTGAAACTAACCTCCACGGTATCAATTGCTTCATTCGGAGGGATGGCATGTAAAACTCTGTGACACAAGAGGATGACAGGACTGATCGATCAGCTTAATATCATACAATAATTAACAAAAATCATTCATGACACTAGGATGACGGAATGGGCAAAAAGCAGAACAGAATAATATTAAACAGGATGAGGGAAAGATGAAATGGCTTGAGATAGAGACAAATGTTATGTTAAAAGTAGAACCCAAAAGAAACCAAAAATTTAAGGTTGGAGTCTAAACTTAAGGCCATTAGATCAATAAGAATGTGCTTTCCTTCCAATATCTAACATAAAGAATCACACATATCTATTGATCAGGTCAATAAATCCGCAATGTCAGACAACACAAACAACCCTGCTCAGTCCATTTTTTTAAGAAGGAAGAGGGGGGGGGGGGGATTTTCCCTATTCCAAGGTTAGGGCGTGCAAGAACTTACACTAGTACTTACAATGAAAAAGCACCAGCAATAATTGAATCAGAGACCTTTACATCAGCATTATTCAACCTAAGAATCAAATCTGAGGTCACAATCACAGTCGCAGTCATTTTTGCTGGTTAGCAGGCACTGCGGCTGCTCCAATGTGAGTTACGGCTGTTGTGGTGCGAAATTTTTAGGTTTTCAGATACACACATACTTGTGTAGGTTTCACTCAATAAGACTGTATAGTTTTCACAAAAAATAATTTAAATTATATTTATTACAAAAATACCACAATTATTACCACAACAAGTATTAATTGGTCATTTATGAGTATTGTTTAGGTATATATGAGTTTTTTTGAAAGCATAAATATGAAGTAATTCACCCAAAAATCTTTTAAGTTTTAATATATGGTACTAATTAACTCAATGCAAGTTCTTAAATAACCTAAGTATTGACAAACAATTTAAATATAATATGACAAAATTAATTTATCTACTGAAGAAAAATATTCAATATGCTCATACTACATTTCCATATGTTAACAGCCTACAAAGCATAATCATGAAACAATACATGACCAATCATTCCAAAATTGAGACAATCAATCATCACAGTTAGATGCGCTAAGGTCAATCAAAATTGAGACAAACCTTTCTTCTACAGCAGCAACTAAACCACTTGTCAAAGCCACTCCACCAGTCTGTTTGAGTTAAATGTGTCAATTCCTTTCTATCAATATGTAATAGCAAGAGCACATACACTGAGCTCAAATGTTTCAAAAACTCACCAATTGTATGCTACAGAATAATTTTCTCTGGATGTCAATGCGACCTGTGAATACAGCACCAAACAGTTTAACGCTTCAAATCTATGCATATAAATGGAGAAAAAGATTTAAACAAAAAACAATTACCAGTTGAGAGAATACAGTTGGTAATAGCCTCTGCAAGGCCTACTTTTTCTTCTTTTTTTGGCTTAGTTGAAAAAACTGGATAGCTTTCCCAAATGGGTAATCCACCATTAACATTGGGATAGAAAGTATCAGGAATGTCAGACCTTCGGGAAAATTCAATATGCAATGCATCTTCTAGCATATCCTCATAGTCGTGAAACCTAGCAAGGGAAACCACTAGGGTTATGTAAACATATATTTGTTCACAGGCATGCTCACAGCACAAAGGACTTCATGAATATGCTAACCATGTACGAGGTGGAGGAGGATACACATCAGGAACAAAAAGTGTCGGAAGGAACAAGCCCATTGGTGGAACCTATGCAATAATCATCAGCATTGTCCAAAGGCAAAATGCAAGGGCAAATGACGAAAGAATTCAAGCAAGGATACACACATTAAGAGCAGTAAGCCTTGTCCTGTGAGATCCAGCCGGTGATTTGTCCTCATAGGAATGAACTACAGCAACAGCATCAAGTTCCCCCTCCTATAGACAGGACACTAGAGGATCAAAAAGTGAATCTGGAGTTGGTCGAAGCAAGTACAAATTGAGAGAGGTAATGGTCATATGCGATTTGATGCTTTTTCAAAAGTCACACATGTTCAAGATACCATGGCTTATTTTAATCCAAATACATTTCACTTTCTAAAATATAGAAAGCAGCAGAAGCATACATGATAGCATACATGAGTGACAATAAAGAGAAAAGGCAGTAGAGAGAAAATGAGTGGACAAAATTACAGAATGAGGAGAGAGAAATTGAGGGTGTTATTTTTAGTAAATATCATTTTTGTATTAATGTCATTTACTTTTATAAGCCTATATAACATATATGAAGGTTCAACAAATGGCATGCTGTGCCCTAAATGAAAACGAAAGGCAATAAAACAGGTAGGTCTGTGATCTTGAAAAATAACAAAAGATCAGCCCATGGCCTCGGTACTTTCTTTATGTCCGGATCTTATCCCTAACGGAATAAATAAAAAGAAGCAGCTGCTAAAAGCACACTAGTGTCAACTAATTACCTGAGCCTCTCCGTTGGAATAGAGGTCTAGATTCATTGGCATACTTAGCAAATGTTAGAGCATTAGTCAACCATGGCTAAGGCTCCAGTTAATAGCTGTTAATTAGCTCTGTAATAACTCAGGGCTTTTCTATACCCAAACTTCTTTTTTTTCTTGGTGCAGAAAAGTTGAGGAGGATGGAAAGTTACCAAATTCCAAGGTTAAGGGATGCCACAACCCTTAGCAACAACAAAGTGGTAAAACTTTGATGTCTTCTTTTGTTTGTGCTTTTTGTCTTGAGGACCTCGTTCTTTGTGCTTTATGTAATATTTTTCTCCTTGTTATTGAAATTTCTTCTTTTATCCCCAAAAGAAAAATTAAAGCAGTAATTACAAATAACTTACCAATAATGGATCACTAGCAAGAATTGAATCAAAGACGTTTGAGTCAATGAAGCCAACCCTCATTGGCATAAGATAAATAAGATGAACTGTGTGTAATCTATGTGCATAATTTAACTAAGATATTTAAACTTTTAAACTATGGTGTCAAGCCAACATTTTCCAACAAAGCCAACATAAACTAACAATAGTTTTATTAAAAAGTATGAGTTTTGGGATTTAATCTATATTAGCATCCATTTCTGACAAGAAAGAGATGTTTCATGTTGAAATGCAAGACAAGACCGAACAAATTTTGTTCCTTGCTCTCCATGCTCTGTTTTCTTTAATGTGCTATTTAGTGACAATAACGCATATCTCATTGTGGTGCTGAAACCCATTAACAAATCATAAATCCAGCTTGCACACAATGGCCTTTTAGCTCTTCATTACTCAAGGAAATTTTGGCAAACTCAGTAAAAAGGTTAAAGAATTATAAAGTACTAAATCGGCTAAGTGAGATAAAAGTAGTACAACTCACTTTGATCTCACAGTATGTCTCTTTCAGTTGATTTAACATTAACAGATCTATAGGCTTTGTCAAAACATCTGAACGAATTTGAGGCCAAGTTTGGTGATGCCTTTGGGTCCAGAGAAGGCACCTTGATATATCCTGGAAATATGAATTTATTAGTTAGATAATAACATAAACTAGCACCGACCAACAAAAAATTTGGAATGCAAAATAAGTCCAGTCCAGTGACATAATTCCAAGAATTACAATAAGACAATCTTTACACAAAGAAATAGGGAACAAATGGTGACTTATGCATATTGTAGAATCATTACACAAATTCATAAGCAAGAGTTTCATTTATTAAATGAAGCACACGTTTCAAAAGGTGCAGTGCTAACTTTAGGTGAGTGGTTCTTTGTGGTGGTACCAAAGTTTTGTTGTCAACCAAAGTTCTTGTGCCTGTAAATCTTGCAATTTCTACTACATCATCCAACTGTACTTTTCAATATTGGAGCCTTTTTTGGAACAGTAAGGCAAGGTGAAGACTTATGTTTGGACCACTATACTTCATCAGATTATTAATACAAATGATTTATAGCTGATTCAGGCCTCAAAAGTTATTTCTTTATATGTGTTATGTGTGGTATTTGTTATGAGTCTCTTATTGTTCCGCTGCTATTTCTTAATGAAATACACGGCAAAACCTTTGTGTTGAATACCGGGTGCACCCTTGGGTTCTTGGATCAAGTTTTGGTGATTACTTATAATGGTTTTTAGTAGAAACAAAGAGGCAAAATAATGAGTAGAAGTACGAAACTCTATTTCATACCTCACCACCAAAAGGTAAAGTTTTTCCAGTTGTAGGTAGAGCACCTCCATCCTGAACAACAAAAGAAGCAGCAAAACATCAGGCACATGACACTAGTGGCAAAGCCATGGTAGAAGCTGTTTTACCATAAAACTTGTGTAAAGAAGTGGCAAAGTAAGCCCAATGGCTACTGGGAGTTTGAATAATGAATGCTTACCTCAGAAACAACAGTGTTTAGTTTCTATTAATGATATCTATGCCCACCATGCCATATCCAGGTAGGGGGGAAAGGGCTTTTGTTGTTGTTGTTGTTGTTGTTGTTGTTGTTGTATCACCAATAACTAATAGAATATTCGCAGTCTTTAAAGTTGGTACTTTAATTCGTTAATCAACTCCCCTTAAAGTTTAAGCTGCTAGTTGGGAAGCACATAAATGATTCTATCTCTCTTTAATAGACTTCCTTAAAGTTTAAGCTGCTAGGTGGGAAGCACATAAATGATTCTATCTCTCTTCAATAGACTTCCTTGTGCAAGAGCCATTCAGGCTTTAATCATGGACAATACACTTTTTTACACTTTGTGCAAATATTCAACTTTATTACAATCATGGCGGTGAAATGGATTGAACTCCTAACTACTTCGTTAAAGGCTTTGTTACCATGTCAGGGCCAACTCTCCCAACAGATTCAGATGTTAGGTGGAAGCTCATAAATGATTTAATATCTCTAACACAACTAACCAACAATATTAAGTCTCCTTAGCTTAAACTAAAACTGATTTACTAGTACTTCATTTTCAATTTTCAAGAATAGTTGTAGGATAGTGAGACCATTAGTGCTAAACCACCAGAGATCAGAGTACGTATCTGAGATATAAATGAACAGCTATAAGAATAAAAGATTCAAGAATATTACACATCAAAATTATATGCCAAGGAGCATATATACATTTCCCCTTGCTATTAATCTAATGCCTGGTTGTGCTGGATAGGCATATGGGGATGTGTTGGTTGTAAGAGTAGTTCATCATAAAACTAGTAAATGCTAATGCATAAAATCATCTTGCTTCTAGCTCAAGCAAATTGTTACATAATTGAGTCATCCCAAATTCCAGGATATCATCAAAGAAAATTGCTATTATAAATTAAACCAAACTAAGTACCAAACAAGATGTGCTACAAAAATAATAGTGAAAATGCACAAGATACAAGTTCTGCTTACCTCTATGCATATCAGCGATGTCACCTGGGCCCCAATATTTACAACACATGCTGTTGACAATCCATTTCCGAAAACTGCAGCAAGACCTTCCTGTTCAAACAATTCCACATAAGGTCATCAGGAACAAATGAAAAAATCCAGATGCATAGTTCCATTCCATGTTCGAAAAGCCTGTTTCATTGATGCTGTAGCATTTGGTCTCCACTGCACCCATTTTATAATTGATCGAAGATATTTTTTATGACCATCAGAGTACAAAAAGATTAGTAAAGCAAGTTGAGACTGGGAAAATTCAAATAAAAGCCTGCGCCAACGCCTTCCAACAATAAGACCCAGTTTCATTTGGAAACTGCTAATCAAACCTGAGTGTGAAACTACTAAAGAAAAAGTAACTCATAGAGAGTCCATTAATTGAGGATCAGAACAGCTTTGCTTAGCAAACCTAGTTCAATTCCCACAATTCATCGCCAAAATGATTGTTTCCAATCTCACAGGGACTGAACCCACTCCTCAGGAATGAAGCTTACTGGCAGATATTATTAGAGTATGCTTCTGCTATCAAATGTATTGACTAAGGATATTCTAGGTGTTTTGTCATCCTCTGTAAGAATAACTACAGAACTGTCACTATCAATAAACGTTAAGATTAGTCAAGTCATTAAATGCCACATGGTGTTAGGTAGCTTCCTATGGAGTTGCTAATAACTAGCTTACTAGGTAATTTAAGCTTCTTATGTAAGCTATCTGGACAACTATAACTATATGTTCTGATGTATAATCATTATTCAATTAATAAAACTCAGATTATGTTTCTCATTCTATCTTTCTCTCTCACTTTCATCTGCAATGTCTCTGTTTTCTTTCTCTCATTTTCTCACCCTAGCAAATTCTAAAAGATACCAGCATCCCATCTATAGTCCAGTTTACCCTGTCAAGGGAGTTCGAACATCCCTGACGTAAAATTAAAATATTAACAACAGCAGCAGAAACAAGAATCAAATGATGATGTTTATCATCTCAAAATATAGTCGCTTAATCCTGCATTCCACATATAAACTTACAACAGTAAGATGAGTGGTCATACCTGGTGTACCACTGCTGAGCCAAAGCAGAGTTCTTGCAGTACTAAAGATAGCATTTCCTTAATTTCTGATTGTGGAAAGGACAAAAGCATAACATGACTTTTTCAGAAGCATGAAAAAATGACTTCTAATTTCTACGGGAAGTCTAACATTTAAAATAAACAGACTGAACACAGGAATGTCTGACAGAAAAAAGTGAAACATTCTGCATTTTAAAAGAATCATGTTCTACGTACCACGATTATCAAATGTCTCTGGCATCACAAGAACAGCAGAGTACATATTTCTTTCATTACGAGGAATATGCAGTTTTTCTATTAAAATCCAGTCCCAAATAGCGCGCAAATCCTCAAGTACCTGCAAAATAGGCATGGGTAGTGATGTAGAACAGCAGGAAGAAATAATCTCATAAGCACTAAAAATTCTCATCACCCAAATGGTTTATATAGGCAACTCAATATTTTATGGGAACTCAAAAAATTGAAGAAAAATGGCTGCCATAAAATTTGCAGGAATTAGCAGGCAGGGTATATGTATATTTCACAAATGAAAATTACCGTATGTTGCATCCATAAATATTAATACTAACAATTTTTTTTAAACAAAAGTAACTAATTAAAGGTCATCTATTAGTTTTGACATTACATTATGATGCAACAGTTACCTTACAAGGTAAAATATGGGATTCAAAAGATAGATATCATATATTTTTCTCAGCTCATCAATTAACTAAATGGCATCCAATTCATATTACTTTCATTAATTGTATTTTAGTGTGAAAGCAGTATGTACCTGCTGCATGGAATAATGTTGTGAAATATTCAAGTGTCCCCTGCGGATTGGACGACATAAACAATACGGATCAGCTGGGGGTATTCTTAATGCTTCCTCACCGCAAATGAAGTCTCTGAACTTCCGTTCACTCTGACGAAGTTCCTTTGATTCTGAACCTTCTTTTGGATCCAAAGATTCACTAGTCACATCTTTACTCGAAGTCTCTGTAAATGCCAATTTATATAACAGAGAGCTAATTAATATCATAGTAACAAAACATTTAAAATCAAAGCAACAAGTAAATGCCATATAATCATATGTGAGTCAATGATTCTAATAATAAATCACAATGAACCAAAAAGCTACTCTTATTCTAATTTGTGCACACAACAAATATTTAACTCAGATTAAGGTTAAGAGAGTCAGCAGCAACCCATTCATACTGATGTAGAACATAGTCTTTTTTCACAATCAGAAATAGCCAGTTGATAAACAGAACTTGTCCCAATAAATATGTTTATCTAGTCACCTTCTTTATGGGCAACAATAGGATAGAAAAAGATCACAAGGAAGCAAGACCTATGTATCAGAAGTACATGCGCATTGATGCACCACACAAAAGCCTGTACTTATGAAGGTAGTAAAATGTAGTGAGCTCATATAAGCAAGGTTGTCAGGAGCGAGCTCCTATGCAGGAGAGGAAGGGGGAAGCAAGAGCATAAACCATAGGAGCGTAAGCTCCTACCAGAATGGACAATTGTATTCATACAAAAACATATACGCATATACCAACACAAATAAGCAAAATTAGTCATGATTAACATAGTAATACTCCAATTAAAAATGCATAAAGTCACAACCCATAAGTTTTTGACATGATTTAAAACTAAAACATTAAAGAACACAAGTCAAGTATCCAAGTACTAGAATTAAAAGACATCTAAAGTAAATCCATCACGTTATGATCATCATAGTCATCATCTTCTATGTGATCTCTTCCATCTTCTAAAGACATCTTCTATACAACACTAGACACTTAACCCAAAGTCCCAAACTCTCTCCCTCTCCCTCTCCTTCTCTCTCTTCGAAGATAGCGAATGGAAGCAGAGCAGAAGCAGATTGAGGGGCGACGGCAGCGCTACTAGCAGGGAGACGGCGGTGCGATTGTTTGGGGGAGAGAACAGAAGTGCAAAGTTGCGAACAGAAGCCCAAAGCCAACAAACACAAGGGGTGTGCGTCGGCGGTGCTCGTCAATGGTGTGAGGGCAGCGAGAGTGGTGGCGACGGAGGCGTGACAACGGTGAGAGCAATGGGCAACAGTGGTGTGTGTTAGAGAAAAATTCAGAGAACCGATTAAAGTTTACAAGAGGAGGAAGCACAGGGGTAGTTTAGGAATGGGAATGATTTCTGACTGTGCTAATGGGACAGAATCGGGTGGGCCCCCTACTGAATCAGAGGCCTAACGGTTTTGGGGTGGTGTGAGTGATGTGGTGAGACACGTGGGATATAGCAGAGAATGGGTATAAATTCCCTGAAATGAGTGAGGGTGGGGATATCTTTTCGGTTAGGATTTGGTTGGGAGCGTGAGCTGCTATAGTGCTCAACATTCCTCCATATTGTGTTGATTTCATTTCATCTTTCTCGAATATTCAGTAATACAATACAGTTTGTTTATCCTCTGCTATCGCAGTGTTTTTGCTTCTATTACTGGTATCAGTCTTTCATCTCTGGGTGTGAGGGGGTATTCATCTCGTGAAGCCGCTACATGGAGGAAAACGTATGAACCGAGGGAGACAGATGGATCGGATGATGCATGTTGGAGAGGAGGAATGGACACTGTCAGCCGTCACAGGTCGATCATCGCCATGACACCAGACGTCCCGAGTCGGCTGACGATCACCGGGTGGGGGTCAATGAGGAGCTCATGGGGAAACCACTCTCCCGACTGCAGAGCACCGTGAATCGAGGTCGCATGACCGAGAATGATCGGGCTCCTCACTCATTCAATGGTCGCCGCCATCGAACGCCAGCGTGGCATAACCGAATTCTCCTCATCGCTTTGGACAGCCCTCCTCCGTGAATCGCTGGACTGACAGAAAATGGAACTTCCGGAAGCCCGGCGACGACGTCGGCGGGTGGCTTGTGAAGATTGAGCGCATTCGAAAGTGAATGGGATTGAAGGTGATGAGAAGTTCGAGGTTGTACCCTCGGCGTTGGAGGGAGAGCTTTGTCCTGGTATCAAATTTGGGAGGCACAAACGCCTTTCCGTCATGGAGGTCGCTCAAGGAGGGAGTGACTTTGGAGGTTCCACCGGATCGATGAGAGACCCTTATGGGCCGCTTACGCTAAAGCGCATGTGCCGGTGTTGGATTATATAGATGAGTTTGAAAGGATATCTGGCCCAATGCGCGATTTGGACCCAAAGATTCTTAGAGGAATATTTTTGAATGGAGGGGAAACTTGAGAGTCGAGCTTAAGAGTCTAGACTTGGGCCTGCAGAATAAATTAAAGAGAAGGCTCCTTTTGGCCGGAGGAGCTAAATAAAGAATGGAAAGGGGGAAGCAGTGGGCCTTCTGAACGTCCATGGGGGCCTCCTAAAGGCCCAGTTGGACACAAGTTTAATTTCCAAACTTCCGTAATCAAGGGCGTGGTGTCGTGCTGGGAACATGCGAGCTCCCTGAGAAGACAAGTGGAGGAGCTGGAAAGAGACTTTACAGAGGAGCTCCAAGATAGGAGCAGAGAGGGCTTATGTTTTAAGTGTGGAGAAAGATGGGACAGGGACCACGCTTGCAAGTCAAACACTATCAAATAGTTCTATGGGGAGGATCCCGAGATCAAAACTCATTTGAAGAAGAAGCAGAGCAGCGAGAGGAAGAAGAAGTTGAGCTGACCATGAAATCCCTACGCCTAACATTCAATAGTCTTCGTGGATTCACAACCATCAACAAATCATTCAAGATAAAAGGCAAGGTGAAGGGGACCGAGGTGATCATCTTAATCGATACTGGGGCAGATGCTAATTTTATTTCCGCATCACTTGTGGAGCGCTCCACCACGCAGAAAGACGCTTATTCACGGTAGAAGTGGGAATGCAGTGATATTAAGAGGGGCTCAGGATTATGTCAAGACCTAGAGGTGGAAATTCAAGGTAACCAAATATCCCAATCTTTTTTTGTGCTTGGGTTAGGAAGTGTTGACATGGTTTTGGGGTATGGGTGGATAGTGGGGTTAGGGGACATCAGAGCTAACCTCCAGAAGCAATACATTCAGTGGAGGATGGGGGAGGAATGGAAGAGTATTGAGGTGAGCCCTCCTGAGCACAACACAAAGAGCCGTGGCGTAACACCTTGAAGACCCTCAAATCTGATGGAGACGGGTTTCTGGTTACAGCATGGACTTCGAATGAGGGCAGAGGTCAGGAGGACATCACTGAGCCAGAAGCACCAGACAAGCTCCAAAGAACTCTTGTCCCAAAGATGGACATTTGCAAAAAACTCACGACGGGCTACCTCCTTCCAGACCTCACGACCATTCCATCACTCTTCGCGAAGGTGCAACCATTCCCAACATAAGGCCCTACAGGTACCCTTATTTTCAGAAAAAATGAAATTGAGAAAATTATTGGTGAAATGTTATCTTCTGGGTATCATTAGGCCAAGTACCAGCCCGTATTCTAGCCCGGTAATTTTAGTCAGAAAGAAAGATGGCGAAAAAGTGCTTTACGTGTTGATTATAGGGCTTTAAATAAGATCACTATCCCTGATAAGTTTCCAATTCCAGTAATAGAGGAATTGTTGGATGAGTTAGGGGGAGCCCAAATTTTCTCGAAGTTAGATTTGAAATCCGGATACCATCAGATTCGGATGAAAGAATCGGACGAGAGAAGATGGTCGTGACACACGAAGGGCATTACGAATTCTTAGTAATGCCATTTGGACTCACGAATGCCCCTTCAACCTTTCAGGCCCTTATGAACACAATTCTGAAACCGTTCCTGAGGCGATTTGCATTGGTGTTTTTTGACGATATACTCATTTATAGCAAGTCAGAAGAGGAACATTGGAAGCACTTACTTGAGTTACGAGTTGCTATGAAAAACAGCCTTTTCATCAACCAGAAGAAATGTTCATTTGCTAGGAGGGAGATTGAGTATTTAGGGCACTTAATATCTGGCGATGGGGTTAAGGCTGACCCAAAGAAGATTGAATCGATGGTGGCTTGGCCAGTCCCTACAGATTTAAGGGGGCTGAGAGGGTTCTTGGGCATCACAGGTTACTATAGGAGGTTCGTCAGGAATTATGGGAAAATTGCTTGGCCGCTGACGCAATTACTCAAGAAGGATAATTTCCATTGGGGAGTGGAGTCTCAGTTAGCCTTTGAAACACTAAAGGAAGCAATGACTACTCGCACAAGATCGCTGTTCAATTTTGAGAAGGGTTTTGTGGTGGAAGCTGATGCTTCATGGAAAGGAATTGGGGTGGTATTGATGCAGGAAGGGAAACCCATTGCATACATGAGTCAGAAATTGTCAGAAAGGGCCCAGCAAAAATCAGTTTATGAAAGGGAGCTCATGGCCATAGTAATGGTTGTTCGTATGGAAACACTACTGTTGGGCAGAAAATTTATCATTCATTACGACCAAAGAGCCTTGCGCACTTGGTGGATCAGCAGCTTATGGGGGAAGGACAACTTAAATGGATAACTAAGTTGCTGGGATTTGATTTTGAGATAAGATATAAGGAGGGGAAAGAGAATGGGGCAGCAGATGCTTTATCGAGCGTATTAATTTAGAAGCAATATTCAGCTACCTTCCAAGAATGGGAAGGACTAGAGGGAAGAAGTACAGCCGATGAAGGCCTGAAGAAGATCATACAAGGGCTGATTGGTGGGAAGGAAGAATATGAGGGGTATGAACTCAAGAAGGCAAGATTATATTACAAGGGGAGAATTGTTATACCAAAGAATTCGCCTTAGAATTCCGTTATCTTGCAGAATTTCATGATTCAATAATGGGAGGACATTCAGGTTTCTTTAGAACTTATAAGCGAATTTCGAGTTTAGTTTGGTGGGAGGGTATGAGACAAGCTATCCAGAGGTATGTTCAGAGTTGTGAGGTGTGCAGCAGGAATAAATACCTCACACTGTCACCAGGGGGTCTCCTTCAACCTCCTTACCTCGATCCCATCAAGAGTATGGGAAGACATTTCTATGGACTTCATTGGTGGGTTACTAAGATCTCAAGGGTTGGATACCATTCGGTGGTAGTGGACAGGTTTTCAAAATATGTCCATTTTGTGGGGCTTAGTCACCCCTATTCTGCCAAGGTGGTGGCTGAACTCTTTGTCAAAGAGGTGGTAAGATTGCATGGTTTTCCATTGTCAATTGTGACCGATAGAGACAAGGTTTTCATGAGCAATTTCTGGTACAATTGTTTAAACAAGTTGTGTACGTAAATTAAAAGCACAGCCTTCCGCTTACCACCCCCAAACGGATGGTCAAACCGAGGTAGTGAACCGGTGTTTAGAGACCTATCTGAGATGCTTTGCGGGTTCCAAACCTAAACAGTGGAGCAAATGGCTAGCTTGGGCTGAATTGTGGTTTAATACCACGTATCACTCGGCGGCTCATTCAACCCCATTTAAAATTCTCAGATGGAGGGATCCCCAACCTTAATTAAAGGAGATGCACAGCCTTGCAGAGGGAGGATGTAAACCGCTATTATTGGCGAGAGAAATGCTATGATCGAGGAGTTAAAATGGAATTTAAATAGGGCTCAAGCTAGAATGAAAATTCAGGCTGACCAGAAGAGAAGGGAAGTAGAGTTTGAGGTGGGAGAAAAAGTGTTCTTGAAGATTCAACCTTATAGAATGAGGACTCTTGCTAACCGAGTTAATCAGAAGCTCAGTCCTTGATACTACGGACCTTTTGAGGTTATAGAATGGGTGGGGAAGGTAGCCTATAAATTGTCAAGCACCAGTGGTTCATTAGTACAATCTTGGTTTTTCATGTCTCCTTGCTCAAGAAATGTCTAGCACTGGCTAAATGCCACCCGCCTCAAGGACTTAATTGAGGGGTGGGAACTTAAGTTGCAGAACCTAAGCTGGTGATGGCCACCAGAAGGAATGAACAGGGAATGGAGGAGGTGCTAGTTCGTTGGAAGGGTCTTCCAGATTTTGAGGATAGTTGGGAGGCAACAGCTGATATCAAGATGAGTTTTCCCGAATTCCACCTTGAGGACAAGGTGGTAGTTCAAGAAGGGGGAATTGTTAGAGAAAAATTCAAAGAACCGATTAAAGTTTACAAGAGGAGGAAGCACAGGGGTAGTTTAGGAATGGGAATGATTTACATTTGTGCTAATGGGACAATCGGTGGGCCCCCTCATCAATCGAGGCCTAACGGTTTTGGGGTGGTGTGAGTGATGTGGTGAGACACGTGGGATATAGCAGAGAATGGGTATAAATTCCCTGAAATGAGTGAGGGTGGGGATATCTTTTCGGTTAGGATTTGGTTGGGAGCGTGAGCTGCTATAGTGCTCAACATTCCTCCATATTGTGTTGATTTCATTTCATCTTTCTCGAATATTCAGTAATACAATACAGTTTGTTTATCCTCTGCTATCGTGTGCTTTTGCTTCTATTAGTGTGACAGTTTTAGTGAGAGAATTCTGAGACAGTGAATGAGATTCTGAGACAACTCTATGAGGTAAAGCTTCATCTAGGTATTTTACCTTTACAATTTGGGCCGGGTCAAGCCCAGATTTTCAAGGCCAAACATAAGTGTGCGGAGTGGCCGCTCCTACTGCTCTTACACTCTAGCACGTCGCTCCTCTCCACTTCGACGAAAACGCACCCAAGAGCAAGAGCGAGCACGGTGGCCCGTCATAAGAACGTAAGAGCGGCACGCGCTCCTAACAAACATGCATATAAGCTTGTCTAACCCTCTTCTAGCTCCAATCTAGGCATACCAACAGAACAATTCATCTCAAGTGTTGAAATCTAATATGGTTAGATGCATGAGCGAAAAGTTACTTGTACAAGTAAATTAGGTTACAACCACATGCAGCAGCCAATTTGAGTAACTCATGGAAATTGCAATAAAGGTTGTAGTAAACAAAGAAAAATCATGTAACAAGAGCACATTCATTCCAAATTTCACTTCAAGACTGATAAGATGTGCAGTAAAACAAGGGCAAGACATATGTATGGAGCATAAACACTAACACGAACACAAGACATAACATGAACCTAGGAGGCAAGCCAAATTTTAAAAGTGGTAGGATGCAGATATATATAGGCTTCATTGCTGCGCCGTTTTCTATTTTCATTATCACCAAAAGCTTAAAAGTTTTAAACAAATCCAACCTTTGCATTACTCTTGCTTCAAAATTTAAATGGCTTTGTGTAAGCCATGTTCCACCCAAGTCAAAATTGGGGAGAAAATTGAATGCACAAAAATGTGTCTCATACAAGATCTAATACATGGATACAGCACAAAAATGGTATCCATGTTTTATATAGTCAAAGCACCACAACTGAAAGCAAGAACAATGACAAACAACATAGCCTTATTTCATCAGGTGGGGCTAGCTTCATGGATCAAAGACAACATTGCATTTTCATAAACCTTGTCTATAGAAAGTCATTTAACTGTAAGTTGTTTCTAATAGTTTTGTCTTTAATGTTCTCGGTCTCTCTTTACCTCTACCTATTGGGCTACTGTTCATCTAATATACTCTTGTTACTGAAGCTTCTACAGGCCATCTCACATAAAAATCACCTAAGATGAGATTCCACTATCTTTTACAAAAGTGCTACCCTAACTTTAATTACAACTTCTCACTTCTGCATGACAAACTTAGTTCCAACAAAACAAGCAACAAACCAACAAAAAGACTAAACTCTGACAGAAACAATAAAAGAAAAAGAAAAAAATTGTATCAACATTTCAATTAAATTTAAAGTAACTAAGATTGGTGGAACAATGAAAATTTCTCTGAGCGACTCTTCAAGCTTTTCACAGCAATACTTCGTGATACTGAGCTCTACCATTGCTTTGCTCTACATCATACTAAAAACGGTAATTTGCAGCTCATACAAGGTACTTGCTTAGAACAGACAAGAGGTTAATCAAATGGTAATCAAATTGACATAAAACATGTCCAAAGCAATAGATGCAACTGAGAAGCACAAGAAAGTACTAGGTAAAATACAAATTGCAACAAGACTAACTTCCTTTTACCTAATGCCGAAGATGAACTAGTGACCTCCTCATAGACATTAGTCCAAGCAAAGGGCAAATCTTTCCTGACAGTGTGTGGATTATGTCCATCAACGCGTCCCATCTGCACATTAAGTATATTAAAATTAAGGGTTTAACTGTAAACATGATTTATGACAAGACACTATGATGTCTTTTGATTATGTAGCCCACCCCACCTAGTGGGATAAGACTTGGTTGTTGTTGTTATAGCTCTTACTTCACACGTAGCTTTTGTATTTATCTAGTCATAAATTCTAACACTTTGAGAGAGAAAACAAAAATTCTTATAAAAAATATCAACAAAAAGGAGAGGTAGAAAAGAAGAAGAATCAAAAGAACCAAAAAGTCAAATACAAGCTAATTGCACATATCCAACCTGGAATGCTTGTAAATTCCAGCAAAATTTAGGATTGCTAAGGACTCCTGTGGTTTAGACTGATAATATGTCTTATGGTACAGTTTATGGTAACATAGAGATCCTAAAATCCAATAATGAATTCTACGAATTTGATAGAGTTTTCCAAGAACACCAGATCCTGAGAGTGGAAAAGTGACTTTTCAGAGAACCCATTCTTGTTAAAATGTTCACATAGAACAATTTAATAATCTGCTACAGGAACGAAATCCCCATAACTGATCTACAGCCATATTCTCTCACTACATATCCTGTTATTCTGCTTCTTGTCTTCTGCGATTCTCCAGTTTTACTAGCTAGATTTTTTTATTTAAAGAAAATGAAATTTTATTAGAATAGAAGAGAATGTACAAAAGAGGATAAATCATCCTTAGATAGATACAAAAAATACAGTTAGGACCTAAAGGAATGAACCATGCAGCAAAGCATGCCAATTCCTTTGAATATCAATCAAAGGAATGCCATTGAACAAATCATGTGCTGATCACCTAAGAGAAGCCAAAAAGGTGATCCTATCACAAATAAAATAAAAAAAAGCCAAAGGAATCATGTTTTACCAGCTAGATTTTGTTCTATCATGATCAGAAAACACTTATTCAAAGAAAACAATTGTTAAAATCAGAGCTGTCTAGGTTATACTTATATTTTTACTGTCAAGTTGAATAGAACCCTTAATATGCATGTATGAAGTGGCAAATCATCAGGCAAGAGATCCTTATCACACATATTTAATAAATCATAGAATCATACAATTATAAATATAACGACAATATATATGCATGCTCTGCTAAGCATATAAATCACGCGCTTTAATGATGTTAAGGATTGAATAGAAGTAGTAGCCTTATAGAAATGTAAGAATGCCAACAAAAAGGTCAACCAAATTACAATGTTCTTTCCTTCACAAAGAATATATTTGTCTATCAGCATGTTTGTGCTGCTCAGCAGTTCATCACTTATCTTCAGCTGAAATCTTCAACCAAGTACAACAAAATTGCCAGGGACTTCACACTACAGAAAATACAACGTTTTGAAGAGGGCAACAGTCGTACCATGCATAACAGAAATCTCAGGCATGTCTAAACATTTTTACATTACAAAGACTACTATAAGTCTACAACAGAAGAAACAAGAAATAAAACAGAAGTGACTAGTTCATTTAGAATGCAACCGAACAAGACATTCCATATACCTTACGAGGGAATGAGTTACTGGGAGCTTCTTCATCCAGAAATGGTATCTTCAATATTGATGCAATCTTTTTTTTTTTTAACAAAAGAGGCAAACAAAATCAACATTAGCAAACAGTAACATAAAAATTACACCTGCACAATGTGTCGTAACTTACAACATCATAAGCCTTCTCCCTTTCCATATGCTGTGCAGTTGTAACCTGACTATTGAGCATCTACATGCACAGAAAAAAAAAAACAAAAACAAAAACCAACAACATAAGTTAAAAAATTATCCCTTCATAGAAAGGTATGAAAAAAGAAACACCTGAAAAAAAACAAAGAAAGGATAATGAAAAAAAAAGTGCTCAAACAATGACAATAACCTGATCCTGAACATTCCTCTTAGGAACTTGTTTGGTGTGGCGGGCAATGCAATGAGGAATGTTAAAAGGGGTATCCTGCGAAGCCAAGCCAATTCTGATATTTGCAGAACCTGAATAGTAAAGGGTAATTTTTTTTTTAAAAAAAAAAAGTTAGGTGTCTATTATTGTTTTACACCGAGTACAATACAAGTGATTGTGGAAAGATGGCAAAAAAAAATTGGAATTTTTGCAAACCTGGGTTGATGACAACCAGATTGGAACCTCGTTCAGACATTATTTGTGAAGGAAGTGCGGTTTTGAGGTAATCCTGTGACATTGGGACGTACCCAGAATGTAACAATGAAGGGAGAGAAAAAAAAAGTGCAAGGGTTAACACAGAGAGAGAGAGTACCATGGGAAAAGAGGAGAGAGAGTGTTGTTGCAGTGGTTAAAGCTAGAAGCTTTTAGCTTTTGCTAATTTGGCCGTTTTATTTGTATGGCTTTTTCCCTTTTCTTCTTCTTCTTCTCCGTTCTCCCTTTTCTTCTTCTTCTTCTTCTTCCTCGGTTTTGTGCCTACTGGCTAGCTACTGTGTTCTTTTCGAGAGGCAAAACATCTTAATTAATTTTTTTTATTAATTTTGAGTCGAGTAGAATGATATTAGGTAAAATTATTTTTAAAATAATATTATCATTTTGTAAAAACCTCAAAATATTTGTTTCAATTTCTTGATATTTTAAATAAAACTTGCTTAGGATTGTAATTTGTTTCTATTTTAAGTAATTACTTTTGAATAAATAAATTAAAAGTTAGATGGTTAAATCATTATATTTGAATTGAAAAATAATCAAATTTTCATTTATATGATTTTTATTAATTATAATTATATCCTAATTTTAATGTATTGATAGTGTGAAATTTTTTATGTAATTATCTAATTATATATTGTTATATCAATTAAAATAAATTTGACATTATCTCACTTACATTACTTAAAAAATTATTTACTGAGAGAATTTAATAGGATAATAGTATGAGTATATTTAAATTAAATCTTTATAATTAAACCATAAGTATAGTTGAAAAAAATTAAATAAATTATCAAGTAAAAGTCACTCTCTAATTTGATTTTTAAAAGATTAAAACAATCTGTTTATTCTAATTTATAGTAAAGGCTCCAAATTAGTATTATTATTATATTAATAAAAGTATCAATTTTATAAACAACCTTACCCACAATGATGCACATTGGGCTTTTAGCTCCGATTCACAACCAAAAAAAAAAATGATACACAGTTTTTAAGGATTATAGGGATAATTCTTTTATTATTATTTCTAGAATAGGAGGTATTTAGTTTTTGGTTTATTCAGTTTTTTTAAGGATAATAAATGAATTTTTTCATAGATATATATTGAAACCTCCTTTAGTGAAAAATATGACTTTGAAATTGAAGTTTCAAAATGAAATTTCTTAAGAACAAAAGCAAAAATAAAAACGGATACTGAAGTCATATACTTACTATTTATGTGTTTGCTAAACATTATTTCATCAATTAGAGATAACTGAAAGTACATTTGTTCAATTCTCAATTTAACTAATTACCCATGTTGATTTTGCATTAAGTGAGCGAAGGGTGTGTTTGTTTTAAATTTAAAAAAAAAGTGATTTCACAACTTAAATTTTGTATATAATAAAATAATTAAAAATATTATTTTTTGGAATTTTGATTATTTTTAATAATTTATTGAAACATATAAAAAATATTTAAAAAATTAATTTTTTATCTAAAAAATCTAATACAAGTGCACCCTAAAATTGTCTAACATTATATAAACTCTCTTTTTTAGTATTGAGAGCATTTTTTTTACGGGGTATTGATGGCAACTTTCAGACAACATTGATGTTTAAAAATTATTGTTGAGAATCAAATTGATATTTTTTGGAGAAAAAACATAAGTGACAAAAGCGGGTTTATCAAGAAAAACTTGATATTTCTTTATATCCACTGCATCAATTTCCCAAATTAAGGAATAACAAGTGGATGACCATATCATTTAATCACTTTAAATTTTGAGGATTTAGGTTTTTCTACCTAACTTTTATCTTACAAAAAAAATGGATATTTTTTCTAGAAGAATTTATACTTTTAATTTAAATTACTTATTTCAAGAAAAATATGCATACATCATTGTTTGATTTGAGAAATATTTGAAATTAATATAAAGAATTTGATGCTACCAGTGTCTTTACCAAAAACATTAGATGAAATTAAAAAAAAAGTAGTAATTTTTTTTTTTTCATTTGAAATGCTTCGGCCACCGAAGTCACTCGTTGACTAGAATCATGAACGTTCCCCATGGAAAAGCCGGTGTCGAGCAAATAAATAAATAACACCATATCATATAATAATAAGAATTTAATTAAAGAGCTAAATCATAGAAAATAACTGTTGATCATGAATAAATAAATATTTTTAGCTATAGTTTAAAGTTTGAAATTAACCAACCAAATGAAGCACACTAGTCCGTGTCGAGTTGAAGCTGAAGTGGTGAACTGAGTTGTTGTTTCAGAACAGCATTCGGAGCCGCACACGTTTTCTGTTTTCCGTTTGCTCAAACGTTGTATATTGAATCCTATCCAAGCTTCCAAGTTCCTTATGTTAGATCTTCCACACTAACAATAGCCACATTCTGATTTCACAGGTAACAACACTCTTCACCCCTTTCCACTGCTTCCTCTGTAAGTTCATTTCTTCTAAGTTCTGTTTGTTTGAAAAGGAATGTCTTATCTGCATTTCGTTTTTGTTCATTCCTCTTTTCCTCTCTCTTGGTATCTGACTGTAACTGATCCACAGATACATTTAGGAAAAATCATAAAATGAACTGTTTGGTAGAAATTCCAGCACTATGAATTTTCCATACATGCATGCCAAAGATGCCTTTCTTCAATTGAGTGCCCCAAAACGGAAAAAAAAAAAAAGTCTTCCTTTTTTTTAGCTTAAATGCATAATTGCTTTCTGGGTTTTTGGTACAATTGACTTTTTTTTTTATGGGTATTTCATAGTTTGAGAAAAAATCATTTTTTTTTAAATTTTGGGTCAAACACTATTGTGCTTATGCAGAATGTCAATGTCAAATGTGCTTTGTTCAAATGTTTGATATTAACGTGTTCAGATCAATTCGATGTGCTTGTAGATCCTGCAGGTTTGTAACTATGAACAAGGCATTTTCATCAAGGAAACCTTCTTCTCTGCCTCCACCAAAAGCAATTGGAACATCATGTGCAAAGAAGAATCAAAGTCCGAGAAGCCCTTTGCAGGATCTCAACCGCGTTTCCAGCAGCAGCAACAGCAGTTATGCTTCTTCAAATGTCTCCTCAGAAGGCCCAAAGGGTTGCCTTAGGTTCTTGTCTTCCTCTTCTTTCAGAACACCTGCTGCACACAGGCCCAAGAGTCTCTCCAGAACCCCCAACTCAGTGCCTGATGCATTAGATTCGAAACAAACCAAATCTAAGCCCTCAAAGGAGAACCTTTCTAAGGGTAATAATGCTGAGTTGCAAACAAAAAGACTCGTGTTGGATAAGGCTAGGACGTCTAGGAAGAACCCCCCATGCCTCTACCAGTGGCATTCTGGTAAGAAATCTGGTTCCAGGACTGGTCAAAAGTCTAGGCCTTGTTCTGCTCTGAATAAGCATGGCAAGATTTTGCCTAGATTGCCACCTGAATCTGAGGAGTTAAAGGGAAAGGAAGATAGCCTGCGAGAGATAAATGATGACGGTGGTGAGCAATCCCCATGCGAAACCTGTAATAGTGATGCTAATTTAACTCCTTTGAGTAGAAAAGTTAGTGGGTTGGGTTTGGATATTAGAGTTCATGATGATGTGGAGGAGAACCCAAATGCAAGCATTAGTATAACACCTCCAATTCATAACTCTCTTTCTCCACAGATACAATGTGGGTCTTCTTTGGTTTCGACAACCACACCGGCTTGTTATGGTGCCGGATATGTTGTTTCTGGTGTCACTGACAAGAGGAAATGTAGGCCTAGAGGGATTCTGACTGTAGAGGAAAACTGTTCAGGCTTGGATAAAACGCCTGCTAATAGTTTTGATGATGATGAGAGAAACCTAAGGGATGTTGATGACAATGTGAGTCCTTCCTTGTTACCCTTGCCAGCTGAAGCTTTAGTGCATTGGCTTTCTTCTCCGCATAACAAGGGGAATAAAGTTCTCAGTCCAAAGTCTGACAGTGAAGTAAACCAAAGTCAGGGACTAGGCGAACCTGTGACTCTGAGTTCCAGTACTTCACCATCATGCAGTTCTAAATCTTTTTGGAATATCAGTGATAGCAGTGATTTGTCTGGTGCTGCTTATCGTATCAGGAGAAAAGTGAGTTCTTCAATTTCTCCTAGTGGAATTTCTGAATTTCAAGTACCTTCTAATTCCATATTATCCCCTTCATATCCATCCATATTGTTTTCTCCCAATTCCATCCTTAGTTGTAGGGCAGGTAGCTCAGAAAAGGGAAGAAATTATCAAGACAATCCCATTGATGATAATTCTCCCTTATCCCTGAATTCATTGGGTAGTGGAAATGTTATTCAAACTCCACAGTCAGACTCCAGCTCAGATTTACATGTTGCATTGTCATTGGTGCATGCAGACGATCGAAAGAAAGATAGTTCTAACCCTGCCCTTAATTCTTTAGGTGAAGTTTTCCTGTCAGAAAGCTTCCACGTCAATAGTTCTGCACTGCTGGAAGATTCTGTTAAGTCAAGTTTCCAGTTTGATTGTCTAGCTGTGCCTTGTGAATCCATTGATCTCAGCAAACTTCCGAAATTTTTGGATGATCAGGATCCTTGGTTATCTGGTTCTACAATAGAGAATGCGTCACAATCTCAAATGAGGATGTCATGGAGGGAAGGTTATATGAGCCAACCTTATGATCTGGATGAGTTTGACTGTTGTAGATGCTTGTCAGATGAAGAAGACCTTGCCAATGACTCTAGTAGCAATAGGTTATCAGCTCCTCAAGTCAATGTTGAAGTAGATGGCAGTGAAAAATTGAACAGTGATGTTGTTATAACTGGAACTGAAGATGATGAATTGGATATTGATGGGCCTGACAAAGAAATATTTCCAGCTTTGATATCATATTCAGGTTCTGAGTCCATAAGCACTGACGGAAGTGGTCTAGTTGCTTCAAAGGATGGTTCAGACTGGACTCAATGCTACAAGAACAAGTTATTTGATGAGTGAATTTAACCTTCACTGTTTGATCCATTTTAGAGTCAAACTTCTATGTTGTCAAAGGTATTTTCAAAGTGGTAGTTTCAAGAAGTTTATGTGGAAATTCCTCCTTTCATATGATTTAAACTTGTCTTACATCTGGTCGAAGGAAGAATTTTTCCACAAGATTTTTTATGTTGAGGGTGTGTTTGGTTAGATGAAAAGGTGGGGTTAAAATTTCCATGAATGGTTAGATTAGAAATTTTTCTATTTTAAATTTAGGAATAGTTAAGGATTCAAGTGGTTAATCAAGTAAATAATGGTTACTCATTAACCACTCTGAATATCATTAACCGGTTGAGTAATTAATTGTTCCTAAAAGAGAAATACTTTTACTACCAACAGGTTCTTTTTTTAAAAAAAATAGAAAGATCTTCTCATTTCTTTACTCCCTAATTTTCCTTCCTTGTAGTCAGCAAAATTTGTTTCAAGATATAACACCATGTATCAGTTTTATTAGTTATGGAGATTAAGTTGTGAATTGGTATTGGAAATTATCAATACTGCCTTCTTGTCGGTACCGTTCTTGTACTTTTCTATTATATATTTTTGGGTGTGTTTGTTAGGAGGTGAAATTTTTACATCAATTAAAATTTCATCCCTATTTTTATCCCTACCAAATATATCTGAGGTATAATAGAAGAGAAGCGTATTTGCAGAAAATATTTAAGTCAACATAAGCAGTCACACCTAGGCAACATAACAAAGAAGAAACTAGTTTACCAACATGAATCAGACTGCTATTTTTGTCTGCACTAATATAAATTTTTCTATTTTTTTTTTCCAAAGGACAAGTATTTTTTTTGGGGTAAAAATGGAAGTAAATTAGATGTTAAACAATGTCTGCAATGTTATAGTCTGACTTTTTTCAACTCAAGTTGTGGCGCTAAGCTGGTCAAATTCAAGGATAGAAGACCGTTTTGCTATAATTGTGCTGAAGTTGATTAGGTGCTATTAAGTTAATATTATCACATATTTGAATTCTAATTTTGTTAATGCCAACATGAATGTACAGGGCAAGCAACGGAGTGTGGCAAATAAACAATTTTCATGCTTATTGGGAATAAACATTTCTCAGACATGAGTTTTCTTAATCAAAAAGTAGAATAACGGGAAAATAATCAACAATAAAGTCGAAAATCATGTTATATTTGACTTCAAGTCTTCAATTAATCATATGCTTTAATGAAAATTTCCCAAATCAATTTCCTTGTTGGTGTTAAGCCTTCATTCATATTCAATGAGTTGTCTTTTCCAGTTTTCCTTGCTTAAAAGACACGAGCATTGCCACTCACTCATAGACGAACCCCATGTGACTCAATATTATCAATCACGTATCAAAAAACCTTGCCCTCACGGATCATGGATGGATATCAAAAAACTATTTTACTATCGTAACATCTAACCAATAATTGTTGAGTAATATTACTTGTACATGACATTTGTGGCACCTTATTCTGACACTTTCATTAGAGGGTGAACCCCACTTGAATGGGCCTGGCAAATATTATACACAAATAATATTGCTCATTTTTCGCTCATCACTATTGCCACTTTATTCTCCTCATGTCTTTCCTGATCAAGTCAGTGAAACTGCACTCAATAATCGTACCTACTTATGCAGATGAGGATAGATCTTGGCGGCAGGAGAATTTATTTGACCAACAACTATGATATCTATTCAGATTTCAAGCAGCAGAATCAAGCAACTCATACCAACATACCTTTCATCTTTAAAACAATAGTTATTAGATCCGTAGCATTGGGTAGCTTCACATTTATGTTTATCTACCTTCAGCCTGCGTCGAGTGAACCGGATGCTCATGCTTGGTGGCGTTTGTTTCATATGATAAATATTTGAGAGACCAAAAATTGTTGTCTAGAGAAACTAGAGACTCCAAACTAGCCAAAGTTTCGGTGTCATTATGTAGGCCATATCATTACTCACACACCCCCACACCTAGGACTGAAATCACAGGATAGACTATGATATTATCTTAGAATTGAGTGGACATAACTCAACCTCATAAACCAGCCCCATGACCATGAGAAGAAGGTTGTCCAAGCTTTTATAAAAGCTATGCAATGCATGTCATGTACTTAATACACATGTAGTGTATAGACATAGGCACATAGAGTGTTGTCATGTACTGACACTGTACACAATGTATAAATACCGAAATCCACATGTACTGTACATAATCACAATTCAGGTAAGTGTAGAATTTAATTATGTAAATATTTTAAACACAATGTTGATTAAAAATAAACCTACGAAGTTAGTAAAGGAAATATATCAATTCAACACTCAATTAAAATTAACATTTATTTGAAGTGTAATCACCACACCTTGATTGAAGTGTCTAAATCTTTATGTCTTATTCATAGAACTAGAGGGAAAAAATAAAGGAAAAAAGATTGCACTGGACAAAACATAGAGAGATAATTAGCATGTATTCTATCATCATGCCAACTCCTGCAAATGTATCTCTCCAATGGACTAGTGCCAGAAATATTGCACAGCAAACCTTGATTCACAAGCAAATCCAATCTAACCACAGCTTTCCTTAATGTCTGTTCTTAGAGCAGGTACAATAGAATTGTGTAAGAAAGCCCAAGCATATCCATACTCAAATCATGTGCCAAACGGCAAACAAGACTCCAAAAAAGGTTTAGTAAGCATCTATACCAAAACGCTGGAAGTCAGCAATTTGACAACCTTTTCAATGGAAACAGATACATATCTTCTTTTCTAATTTCTAAACTGTCTTTGTTTTTGGGGCCTTCTTCCTGTGCTGTCTCCTAGGAATTGAGCTCTTCATCCCTACAAAGAATAGCAAGGCACCAAAGAGTGCTGTGTTCTGCCATCAAAAGTGAACAAAATATGTCAAGTTCTCAAACAGACATAACCATCAGCCAGAAACACAGGAAACAATACTAGTTTGCAGTTGCACGAACCTGAATGAAATCATTCAGAAGTAAATTATATTCAGGCCTGTTAGGTCTATAGTTATAGAAATCATACAGAAGTGGAGTAGTAATCGCCAGATGCAGAAGCTACAAAAAGAAGAAAATGTCAATCAGGATCATAAAGTTTTAGGTTAGGTTTCTGCTTTCCTGTTTTAATTTTCTCTGTTTTCTTTTTTCAGGATTTTGTGAAGAAAATAATGAAAATAGTGAAAAATGATAAAAATCCTGCCTCTTGTTTTTTTTTCCTGTTTTCACTGTTTTCTTTACAAAATCTGAAAACGGGAAATGAAAATGCAAGCCAAACAGGCCCTAAAAGTAAGTTAGGAAATGGCAACTTCTTTCAACTCCAAAGCTGAGAGAGAAAGCCCTTACCAGAAGGAAAGATCCAAGTGTGCTTCCAAACACAAATAGAATCCCTCCAACCCCCTTAAGAAATATGATAGTGGCAATGAATTGCCGAACCTGTATCACAACATTTCAATCAGAAAGGCAACAACTACAAGTTAAAAATGAATTCCATTCCCCGAAAATTAGAAATAAAAAAAAAAATGTCAATATGAAAGAAGGTGGCCTTACATCAATTTGTGGTATCCCAATCCCCAATTTGGATGACAAATTTCTCCTCACAACAGTGAGCCTGGGAATCAACTCCTTTGCAATGGGTCCACCGGTGGCATCAAATTCATTAAACCTAGCAACGTTCATTCTATACATAAATCCACAAGTACTAATTGTTGCTTCAATAATAATAACAATAAATAGCAAACTAAAAATTACCTTAACAACCCAAAATTTGATTAGCTGAAGAACTTGTCAAAGAAGGCATTCGCTTATCTTACAATCAAAATCTTTCTAAGAAAGCATTTAACATGAAAAATAATTTTATTCCACTAAGAAAAAGTAAAACCAAACATTCAAATACAGACTAAGCACATTCAAAACATCATATCAGAGAAACACCAATGGAAAACCATCCAGCTGAATTGTTACTTAATCACTTGAACTCCCAAACTCAGCTATGCACCTACGATGCACGGATATTTCAGAACAATCTACCTAACTGTATCAGATACCCACTGTATGCTGATACTTTACCTATAGTTTTAGATACTCCTAAGTCTTAATCGTATTTTACATGTTTTTAATTTGATTTAATTTAATTCATATTGTATCTAGTATCGTAACGGATAATAGTACCGTGCTTCATAGCTGTGCACACATTGAACAGTGAGAAACTCACTTTACCAAAACAGAATTTGATAATGAAAACCCAGATGCCCAAAAAGGGAGATACAACGGAAAAAAGAGAGCTTTTGCAGTAATTTGAAATCAGAAAGTTGTTTGGAAGAGGAATGAAATTATTAATGGATAGATCAAGAGAGAGAGAGAGCGAGAGAGAGGACTCACATCTGCCAAGCGGAGAGGATGAAGAGGGAAGCGAAGAGGACACGACCCAGAAACGAGAAGAACCCCATTACTCTCTCTGTCTCTCTCTCTCTGGTGTTTCTCTATCTGCTGCGTGTGGTTTGCAGAAAGAAGAAGCAGAAGCAGAAGCAGAAGAGAAGAGAAGCTCGCGTCGCGCGAGAAAGAGGAAAAAGAGGGAGAAAGTGGGAGGGACGGGGTCAATTTGCTTGGGGTTTGGTCTTGGTGTTTGATTGGGGTTTGGTCTTGGTGTTTGATTGGACAATTGGCTTTTTTTTTTTTTTTTTTTTGTTTACTTGGATTGGTCAATTACTTATTATTTGGAAATAGTAAAGGAAAAATATATATGGTTGAAAATTAAAATATTTAAATAGGTAAATTGTAGCAATCTCTCTTTAGGTTAATTGAGATTATATTTATTCCTTTTTATTTTTAAAAGTATATATGACTTCTCTAATTATTTAAAAGTCATTACAACAACCTCCCTTACTAATAACATACCCTTAATGATAATAGAATAAAATTCTAAATTAGTTCTAGACAATTTTATCAATGAAAAAAATGGTCTTTAATAAAAATAAATTAGTATTGAGGTCCTTAATAATTATAAATGATAATACTATCAAAAAAATATTACTCCATTCTTTATTTTATTTTATTTTATATTTTAAAATTTTCTTTTATTAAATGATAACAGAATATTACCACTAATATAATATTAAACAAAAATTATTATCAGCATCATCTATTTCAATATTACAAGCGCGATATAGCAAATTTAAATAGTTACATAAGTGTTACATATTTAAATCATTTGTTAGATTTGATCAAACGAAAATACAACAATCTCTTCATATTATATTTGTACATGAATAATACATCAAAATTGTTATTATATTGTAACTTCAAAAAGAAAAAATCAAATAATTCCCTTGAAGTTTTCATGCAATATTTACTACTGTATTAACACAAAAATATAGGCAAAAAAATGTTAATAAGATACTTGATTTAATTAATTTGAAAACATATGTTTGCTATAGATAAGCTCATGTAAATATCTAATATAACACTTCAGTTTAATTTGTAAAAGTTATGCATGATATAGACTTGGTTTTATTTTACGATTAATTAAAATATTTATTAAATATAATCTGAAATATATATAGGGTCACAATAAAAGAGAGTTAATCCAACTTTTCTGTGGAAAAAAAAGAAAGTTAACACAACTTTTAATTATAAGAGAAAATGCATTATGTTAAAGTTGTAATGTTTATTTTATCAAATTAATTCTATGTATAAAATATGATATAGTATAACCTTATCAAAACATATAATATGATATAAATAAATCATTTATTACCTTTTTTGTAATTTACTGTATATAAGTTCATAAAATTTTCAAACAAAACACTATGTTAAAATCACCTTTCAATTAATACATGTTGTTACAACCTTAGCCCGAGAAAGGCCCAAATAGGATGGGCCGAGATGGACTTAACCACTGGCAAAGTCCAAGCACAAATATGGACGAGGGAACTGAAAAATATGGGCATTACCCGACCTAAAATCCGAGTTGAATCCAACTTAGAGCCTAGATAACTGAATCCACTCAATGCAAAAAGCAAGACATGGGGTGAGTATGACTAGGCCCTCAACGTTACTCCTTGCCTTATTAGGAGATCGGGCAACGGGAAGAAAAGGATTGCTATAAAAGAGCTCTTCTATTCTCAACCAAGATACATATTATTCCCTAATCCTAAAATCTCAATACGAGAAGTCCTTGCAGGTACATCATCCCCTGTTCATGGATATAATGAATTCAAGAAAGAAAAAGCTCAGCCTGTTTCTCCAATCCCTAGGTAACCTCACTTTAACTATATAAAAGAAAATAACTATACTTATAATTAATTATTGGTATAATTTTATTTCCACAGCTAATGCAAACAAAATCCCAAACACTTGGGGAAGAGGTTGGTTTCTTTTTTCTGATTGATACCGGGTAGAAATGATTGGCAAACTTGGGACATGCAATGCATTCAGCATATATCATTTCTTCCCAAGAGGTTTTTAATTTGATTGAATAGACATATGTGAGGTGGTCCAATAATAATCATAAGATAAACTATGGTACTGTCTTAAAATTAAGTGGGGTGTTTGACTACAAGGTTTGATCAACTCATTGTATATTAAGGTATCAAGGATGGAGTAGACGTGTACTTAGGAATCTGGATTTCCATTTGACATTCTGTCAACATAGCAGTTCATGAGGTCATCAAAATCGAAATCTTGTACAAGAGTCTTTGACTGCATATTCATTCATGGTCTATTTTGTCTAATTGTAGTTTTTAAATTGTAGGTGGTACAAGTTCAATCTAGATTTTGTCTCCCTTATGATTTTGGCTAAGCATGTAATATTATCTTCTGTGTATATATATTGGCATGCATAGCAGCATTAATTATTTCAGTCTTCAGATGTAAGATTTGATATACTTTCATATCTGTCATATAAGATTAGGTAATATGCAACATATATTTCCCGTTCCAACTATTTCTTCAATTTGGAGTAAAGGTTGTCTTAACTTTCATCCATTGGATTTATTTGACCAGCTTGGATTACCTCCCACCTACCTTTTTTCCTGCCATCTGGAGTATAATTTTGTTCCTACTTGTATATCACAAGTTTATGCTTCATGATTAGATGTGATCACCGCTGGGTCACTAAATTTACCCTCAATCTATCTACCAGAGGCATTGTTAAATTTTGTAAGTTGCAATTTATTGAGCTAGGTAATTTGTACATCTCGTTTTAGAGTTGAGATATTGATAAACACTCACACGTAAAAATGTAGGTCCTATATATAATTTTATTAAAAGTCACATTACACTTCTCCAATTCTTTCAACTCTAAAAAAAAAATTGTCAAAGGGGGTGTTTCTAAAATAGGACGTATACAAATGACTTTATTATTATTTTTTTTAAAGAACTTTTCCTTTATGCGCCTTCCCATTTCTCTGGTGTTATGGCCTAGATTTTCTCTATTCTTGTAGTCAAAAGGAGAAAAAAAATATTATTTGTACTTATAAAGCACATGATATCATGCCAATTCATATATCATCTATCATTAGATGAAATATGAACCTTACTTGATTAAGATCCACACTCTATTTAATGATGAATGAGATGTGAGATGATACAATGTCTCATATATTATGAACATAAATAAAACAACTCAAAAATTGAAGTGGAAATTATATATGGCTCGAAAATCAAACTGAACTTGATGAATTGATGACAGCCTTTGATTATAAATTATAATTATAATTTCTTTTTTTTTTTTGTTCTTCTTATATTTGGAAACAAACAACCGACGGCCGAGTTTGAATTCTCGTCTATTTCGTGCATTTCGTATTCGCACTATATAACGATTCTCGGAAAGAAACGCCATTTGAACTTCTAATAAACTTTCAATTATGGAAGTGATGCCTCATTCCTAATCTTTATTCTTTAGACCTTTCTTCAATTATCTCAGCTAAAGGATCATAATGGTAATTTTTTGCTAGTATTATATTGGCAGGGAAATTAACCATGAGGGTTAGTATAATTGGTAGGTAGGTGAACTCCTTAAGCATCTAGTCAAGGTTCAATTCCTGACGGTATGTATAGAAAAGGTTTTATGACCAGAGGTAAAACCCACTAATGTGAGCTCTACGCCTCGAGGGGATTAGTCATTGCTTTCGGTGTTGGATATCCTTAATTTATAAAAAAAAAAAAAAATATTGGCAGGGAAATGGTTACCCTTGACATGTATATTGGGAAATTTTTTACTGGCGAAAAATATGAAGGCGTTACTTGAATTTTAGTGAAACCTAAGGATGAAACTGAAGCATATATTATATTATTTATTATTTATGCGGGTTGGAGCTTGTCTTCAGTCTTCTGGAGGGTGGAGGTGGCAGCTTAATATTTGTGGTCAAACCAAGAAGGGAGAGGAAACTTTGTCATACATTAGAGAGGCCTCATAATTTAGTGTATGAAGGAATATTCCACAAGTCAAAGATAATTGGTGCCTAATTTCAATTCTGTACCACTCCAATGAAAAAAAATGGTTTTCTTGGGCTTGAATTTTTAATTAAGATTGCAAATCAGCATTTGAAAATATTTAGTGCTTGGGCTAGATCACTCAACTTCATCCTTTGAATCGAGGACTCTTTTGACAACTACCTCATTTTTAGAAAGCTTATCTTGTGTTTGGATATTCCGGAGAACATAGTAGACTATGCAACACTGAAGATGCAAATCAATATACGGTGATTTCATTGTTCAACATTTTTTCATAGATAGCACATTATGCACCTTTTGGTTTGCCTTATTCTTATAAATTTTGAAAGTATGCCTATTTCATAGGTGCGATTGTCAATATTTTTCTTTAAATATCAATGGAAATAACTTGGATTTTTCATTTATAATATGCTTCATCATAATTTGATACCGTGTAATACCAGTTTATTCATAGGTTAATAATATGAGTGTACACATGAAGCACAACGATTTATATTAAGTAAAAAGGTTACAAACATAAAGTTCTAGCATGACAATTTAATGTCATTAGGTACAAACTAAAAATTACAACATAAAATCACACATTAATTAAACATAAGTCCATAAACTTATAGCAGCTGCCTTCCATTTGATGCTACTTGGCTAATCTGAAACCACCAGAAATAAAATAAAGAAAAAAAATGAGAATTTAAGAAAATTCTCAGTAGAAATGAATAGTTTTAAAATAGTTGAACTATGGTTGGTTTCAGCCGTGTTTGCACGGAAAATACACATGAGTACAATAGTGTTATATGAACATAAGCATTTATCATATAAATTATGTCATATATAACATGTCATACAAATCTTATTAAATCTGTAATTTCTTTACTTTAATTTCTCTTTCATTTGTTTACTTGTCTCACACATCGTTGAAGGCCTTAACTTAGGAAATTCTCATTCTTTATTCTTTACATTGTGACGACAAAGCAAACCTCTTAGCCATTCTAACTAAGGCAGGTAACTTAAAAGGATCTTATGTGTATCCCTCTGCCTTATCTGTGATTAGCGGCACACTTTAATTAGTCATATTATTTTTAAATTAATTTAAAAGTTATTGTTCATAATTTCATAATAAGAAAATCATACAATTAATCTATAATAAGAGCTCATAAATTAATTTAAATAGTGAAACATCAATGCATAACATTTATAAATTCATGCATAAATAAATTAAAACCAAATAAATTAATACCTTAATAAAATTTATTAAACCCTTGAGTTACCAATTTAATTATTAATATAAATATTGATAACTCAAATTAATATATTATTATATAGATAATATAATAAATTCTAAAATGGAAGAATGATAAATTAATGTACAATAGATAGCAACATAAAGGAATATTTAACTCACTTGAATTAAATAACAATTTGCATAAATGTAAAGAAACGTTAAAATAAATAAAGAAATCGGAACGGCGATACTCCGCATTGGACCGATGGGGAGAGAAGAAAATATTTATAATTTAGTGATAAAAAGAAATCGGAGCGCGATGAACCGACGGGACCAGTAAAGAGAGAATGAAATTTTTATAACTAATAAGAAATCGGAGCGCGATAAACCGACGGGCCCGGTAGAGAGAGAATGGAATTTTATTAATATTAATTTTACCAATATTCAAGTCCATAATTATAAAAGAATAACAATAATAAATAACAATGAGTATCTATAATGTACAATGACAGTATATAAAATGAGTAATAGTAATAATAATTGTAACCATGGTTTTATTTTGCATAAAATAAATTCATTCCTATCTCAAGTTTGACTGACAGATGGAGATTATATGGACTAGTTGAGCTTTATCCTCTCTTTTCTCTCTTTCTTCTCTCTCTTCTCTTTTTCCTTTCTCTCTCTCTATTCTCACGTTCTCTCTCCCTCTCTGTCACTTTCCCCTCTTTCTTTTCTTTTATTTTTCTTTTTTTCCCTTCTTTTCCTTTCACATAATGCACACACAGCACACATATATATATATAGAAACGCACCGCCATCAAACCAACAGGAAGTTGGTTGTTGTGCATAAATCGGTGCTCTCTTTTTTTTTAATTATTCTATATATTTTGTTTGTGTAAAAATTATACACCTAATTATTAATACTTAACATATTATTACTTATTACTCTTAATAAATTTTATTCTTAACTTGACACAATATATTTTGAGTCTATTGCTAATAGTTTATGGTCTCACTTTAAATAATTAATATCTGTGTTTTAACATTTTAATCTAATATTTAAAATAGATATTAATATAAAATTATTAAGTAAGACCAATAAAATATTTAAATTTGATACATGACTTACAATTATTACACATAGATTATTTTATTATTTATTATTATTTTAAAAGAAAGGAGGTTACATACGGCATTATATAAATTTGTTTTTGAAAACAAAGTACAGTTACTAAAATAACTATGTCACTAGCAAAGGTTGAGTATGATAAGTTATCTACTCTCCCAAAAAGAGGAACAATGCACAAATCTTGAAAAAGGACAAGTTTGAGAATAATGTTCTAGTCAAAATTAAACTAGAGGGGTTAGTCAACGAAAAAAGAGACAACTTCTTTAATTTAAGAAATTAGCATAAAATAAATAATAGATAGTTATAGATAATATATAATTAAACACTGATTTTAATTTAAAATACAAGTATATTAAAAATATATATAGACAGATGCATTATTACATTTTTACAATATAATTACTTTTTAAAAGTATTTTAGATTCCAGATCATATCTTCCTTTATTTTAGTAATTTTTTGGTTAAAGCACAAGTAAACATCGGAGGTATATGATTTCTCATATTTTTTTTTTTTATCTAATTAAACGTTATAACTCAAAATTACGTACGTAAAAACAAATGATCTGTCCCAATTGATTGAAGTTGTGAATAGAGTTAATGATCACTTTAATCCCTAACATTTCATGTGAGAGTCAATTTAGTCCCTGACTTTTAAAATGAGTCAATTTGGTCCCGCACATTTGCAATTGCGAGTTATTTTCGTCCTTCCATCAACATCTTTTAAAAGTGATCCCACATAATAGAGGGACTAAAGTGACTCACAATTGCAAATGTGAGGGACCAAATTGACTCATTTTAAAAGTCAGGGACTAAATTGACTCATGCATGAAATGTAAGAGACTAAAGTGAGCATTAACCGTTTACAATACTTAAATTTTCAGTCACCATTGTCTTAAATAAAAAATTAAAAATGTATCAAGTACGTAATCATGACACAGTTGCTATTGCAATCTATTAAGCTTGGTCCCCACACTTCCATGGACTAACATAACATGCACGCCATTAGTGACGCGTGTATGTTGAGCATTCACTTTCAAAATTCAAAAAACTAAAAAAGAAAGAAAGGTAGCATGCAATTGCAAGCAATCGAGGTGGTTGTTTCTGTTTCTGTTGGGTCACACGTTGAACTGTAGCTATTCACAACCTTAATGTAATGTAATGTTTTTGTTTCCTCTTTCTCTTATCTTGTTTTCTTCATTCCCTTTTTCACTGCCTTTTCAATTCTCTTTGGTTGGATTTGTGGTCACCCCAGATTCCAATTCCCTTTAGCATCTCCAAATTTATCATCTTTTCCTTTCTGGGTCTCCATCTCCTTGGCTCTTGTTTTCATTTTTTCTGTTGTGATTTGGAGTGGTTAGTATTAGTTGATGTTAAAGGTGTTGCCTTTGGGTTATATGGTGATGTTTTTCTTCACTTTTGGCTCAAATCTGAAGATGGGTGCTCATCTTTAGCCATTAAGAATCTTAGCTATCTCCTTGATATTTGGAGAGAAATTCAAGGATGAAGGATTTTCCTGGGACACCAGGCACTTTGCTTGGTCTGGCTCTGAGGATGGCACAGTTCATTTTTGCAGCTGGCTCAATTGCTGCCATGGCTACCACATCCAGTTTCTTTAATTTTACGGCCTTTTGGTAATTGAAGATGTTGCTTTTTCTGAAACTTTTCATGCTTTGTCTCTTTTTTGGTGTGATTTTGTCGCAGGACTGTCATAATCTTAAGGCACATTAGTCTTATGCTATCTAAATGTTTGTTAATTGTTATGCTTCAGTTTCATATCTGGATGTATGCATATTTGTAAAATGAGTTGTGTATTTATAAGGCGTGAGACACCATACCGACTCACACCCCATCTACCATTGGATGAGATGTGGACCTCATTTAAATAGGGTTCATGTAGACGAGGTGTGAGTCGACGCAGTGTTTCACATTTATGAGTACAAATAATATTTTTCCCGTAAAATTAGCTTTAAAAATTGTCTACTACGCTGTAACCGTCGTGGCTGGAATGTGTATCAGGAATTTTTTGTTAGGATTTTTGAAACTCTAATTTCCATGAAGATTATGTTTGAATACAAACAATAGATGTGAATCATAAGTTTTCACGTGACTGAATCGAATGTATATCGTGTAAAAACTCATTAAAACTCAATAATGAGTTTTTTACCTTGTTGACATAAGTTTCACTTGCAAACCGGAAATCGTACATTTGTTCCTCTTACTTATTTCCTTACAGCACTGAAAACTGACTGCAGTGTTTACTATTTGCTGGCTCACATGTTTGTACCACAAATGAATCTTGACGTTTGATTATTTCCACTATTACTTAACCATTCTATTTTATAGTAATGTTTTAGGACTTTTCCCTGTTACATTCAACACCCAGACTAGATGCTTTGAATGTCTGACCAGCCAAAATTTTCATAAATTATCATACTTCTGTATAACAAATTTTGTGTAGATAAGTGAAATGCCACTGCCTGTACCAGCTGTTTTCAAACGTGAGGTTGCTCTTTGGTTTTTAAACTGTCAGAACATGAGCCTGCTAAACCATTCAATTTCAAATATGCTTTCCTACTGATTTTGAAGGACGAGGAGTATAGACTTACCTGCTGAGAAAAACTTGTGTGTAACTCTCTACTGTTAGAATTTTGAGGTGATTAGTTTTGTTGCAACAGATTAATCATTACTGCATGTTAATTTGGCCAGATTCAGAGGCAGATGTGTTGACACGATACTCCTGCCTCTTTCTCTCATTATTTTGAACCTAAAATCTTGTGAATACAACTTCAGATCATAATTAGTACTAAGAAAGCATGATCATCGAGATGCCATTAGATTTTAAGCTCCGTCTTTTAATCAGTATATGCTTTGATGCTATGAATTGAGCAAATGGTGACTTTAACTGACAGTGGAACTTTGAATGAAATTAAGTAATTAGCTTAGCTTAGTATGGAACTAGTCTTTAGGCATGATGGAGAAGTGTGCTGGCCAAGCTAGAAGCTCTTTGGTAAAACCTCAGTGGAATGTGATATGTGCAGAGTACAGACTATCAATTTTGTTTTCTGTTCATGTACACATTCTTGTTTTTCCCATATAGGAATCGGAATATGCATCTAATGAACTGCATTACTATCAGCATGATGGTCAAGAAATTTGGTCATGTCGGCCATCGATAGCATGCATGGATGTTGGATATGCAAAATCATTTAATGCTGATTGCACCATTGGCATTGCAGTTACTTGATAGCTTCAATGGGTTTACAATTCATTTGGAGTTTTGTGCTTGCTTTCTTGGATGCATATGCCTTGGCAAGAAATAAGGTCCTTCACAACCCTGTTTTGGTTAGCCTCTTTGTAGTTGGAGATTGGGTTAGCCTCTGCCATAACCTTTACTCTTCCTAATTGATATGTTAATAAAGTAAGAGTTTTTTGAGTTATCATGTTAATCTTCTACAAGTCTTCTTGACTACTGTCAACAGGTTACAGCAGCACTATCTCTAGCAGCTGCTTCTTCCTCAGCTGCCATCACAGTTTTGTACTTTCATGACCTCGGACAGTGCCATTTTGGGGAGGAATGCCAGAAGTACCAGATTTCAGTTGCATTGGCCTACTTGAGCTGGCTGCCAACTTCAATATCATCACTAATTATGCTTTGGCTATTAGCAGCAGGGTAGCTAACTCTCTATTCTTCCAGAATTTGATGTTCATCTTTTTGAAAATTTTCTTTGAAAGTGTCAATAGGAAAGGAAATAGAGTAGTTTGAGTATCATATTTTGTCTCGATTTTTTTAATTTATTTTTATTTTTAATTTTCACATAAAAAAAGAGTAATACTATCTGTACAATAAAATTGCACAACAAATATAAATCACACACTTTATCACCATTATATGTGATGAGTGAGTGACATCTAATGGTAATAAAGTATGTGGTGTATATTTGTTGTGCAATTTTATTATACACGTAACATTTTTCTAAAAAGAAAAAGAAAGAATATCATTCCAGCCCTTTTTCGGTCCAAGTCTCTAATTCATCCTAGTCTGAAAAAACAAAACTAGCCCATTTTATTTTTTTTCCAACCCAAGCTTCATGTTAGTCTGTTAACACAAAAAAAAAAAAAGAAATGGAAGGGAAGTAGAGTGCAGACCCTCAGATGAAAATGAAAACGAATCGGGAAGATTGTGGAGGATCAGAAGAAAATCAGGATCAAATCCCTCTAATCAGCAAAAATCACAAAAAACTAGGGAAAGATTTCTCAATCAGAATCATGAGCATTGCTAGTCATATCAGGAAAAAAAAAAAAAAATCAATACACAGACACACAAAATTCAGCATTGCCTCGCGGAGAAGAGAATCCGACAGAGGAGAAGGCACAGTCAAGTTGGGGTACTCGTTGTACGAGTTAGTTTCCTTTTCATCATTTGCATCATTCCAGCATCAAACAAAAACAGATTTATTGCGAAGCTTGGTGCTACCTCACATCCTGGGCGAAACAGATTTTTTTTTTAAAACACTTTTTTTTTTCACAAATAAAATCAATCAACACACAGTTTTTTTTTAATTAAAATCCATTAATACACAATATTTTTTTTTTTTACAAAAATGAAGTAACTTTGAGTTTTGTATTGTACTAGAGATACATCACCCTAATCAACAACTCTCAAGCTAAAATCATTTTTTTAAATTTTTGTTTTAAATTTTCTTTTATTTCCTTTCTGTAAAAATATAATTGTTGTAATTCTTTTTTGAAGAAAACTAAATATTATTAAAGTTATAAATTAATTTAAATAATGAGCTATAGGGAATTAACTAGTTTTATTTATACAAACATCTTATAGGTGCAATGGGATTAACTTTTTACCATTATCATCAGACTCCGACCCTCGAATCTCTTCAAAAAATTGGGTGTCAATTCATTTTTTTAAGTCGGTTGTCATTTTATGCCGACGCTATCCAAGAATATTGTGACAAGTAGAGCTTTACACACCCATTTAAATTCCATTTCTTCATTTCATCTGGAATTGGGATAGCAACAGATTTTAAAAATAAAGAGAAAAATGTATGTGTGATTTTGCTGTTAAAAAAAAAATAAAAATTAGTGTTCCAATAGTGTGATGTCGGTTAACCTGTGACCGAAATGTCAAAACTTTTGTGTTTACAGGAAGGCGAGTTGCTATTTGCTAATAGAAGTTTATATGTAAGATAGTTTTCTCTTATCTTGCATCACAAGTGCTTGTTAGATACTTGAAAAAAGCTTGTGCATGTCTCCATTCAGTGGTGGAGCTTCACAGTGACAATGGGGCCATGGCCCCCCAAAATTTTTTCAAAAAATTATATATAAAGAAAACAAATTTAAATTTAAATGCAATAAAAATGTAAGAAACTTATATAATGTCATTCAATTATATATATATATAATTTCAAATAGTTAATATGAGAGCTAAATATGTATAATAAATAAAAAGTGTGATATGTTATACTATATAGATTATGTTATTCTATATAAATGAGTTATATCTACTTAAAAACCATTAACTTATCTTTTAATTAAAAAGAAAAAGATCATATCATAATTAAATATCATTTTAGTTTTTTTTAATATATTAAATAAGCAATTATACGAATAGATTCAATGTAGATAATGAATTTGTTAACTTTGTGCTTTATTTAGATGCTTAAAGATGCTTATAAAATTTTTGTATGTCTAGGAATATAATGTAGAAAGAAAAAAAATTTTTTATCTAAATTTGAAATGACTTTACATGTTTGAATAAAAAATAAAATAATTTTCATTTTGAAATTGACTTATAAGTGAAAAGAGATTTTTAATTTTTTTTATTATAAGCAAAAATAATTACTTTAGCATTTTAATGCTTTTATTAAAATAATCCTAAGTTGCAAATATTATAAAATGTAAAAAATCATTTGATATTTTTTTAGTAATTTATTATATAAAAGCCATTATTTTCAGATAATTCAAACGAAAAAACAATCAATTAAAAATTACTTTTGAGCTAGTACAATCAAATAGAAAATTAATTTTGAAATAATCAATTAAAAAAATTCAATTATACATGCATTCAATTATTGAAATAATTTTAATCTCACAATTAATCAAAATATACATTAATATTTATCACGTTATATTTGTGTATGATAAATCATTTTCTAACCGTAATGAATCGACTCAATAGAGTATTTTGTGCCTTATCTTGGATTCACTAATAAACTAAACATTATCCCAAGGAATAGTTTTACTTGAAAAGAGCTTGTGCATGTCTCCATTATATTTGTGTATGATAAATCATTTTCTCACAGCAATGAATCGACTCAATAGAGTATTTTGTGCCTCATCTTGGATTCACTAATAAACTAAACATCACAGCAAGGAATAGTTTAAGAATTCGAGATTTTGTTAGGTGTAGAACACTAACTAAAAGGTATCACATTCTGATGGGATAACAAGTGAGTTAACCAAATGTTGTAACATTTGGTGAGATGTATCTAGAACATCAACCAAAAGCTGTAATTTTCTCGTTATCACCACACAACGAATTAGGAAGCTAGTTGGTGGATTTCTGTTGGATTCCTCATTACGAAAGAAATTTTAGGTTCCTGTGATGTTAGGCTTAATAAGAATCGCATAAGTACTGAGAAATATCTCGAAGAATATAAGTTACAGAGTTAATGTAGGGTATCAATAGTAGTTTTTGGAACCAGACCCGTGACCAATTTGATCAAATAAATATATAATATATAGAGGGCGAATTACATGAGAAAGATGGGTTATTATGAGAATAAGAGAAGTAAATTTGGATTGTATAACCATACATATAGATTATCAAGATTTAAAAATAATTAGTAATAATTAATACTTACATGTTTACTTAAAAAAGTTATGTGACTTTATATTTTAATCTTGACTATTCATATAAAATTCAATGGTCAAGATTAACTCCTCCCACTCTCATAATAAATCATCTTTCTGATATGATGCATTACTTATATATATATATTGTTACAATATAACACAAGCATAAAGTTACCAAGCCAAGTGCCAGCTACCAGGTTTGAACCCTATTGGAAAACTTTTCGACAAATTAAATTTCCTATCTCAAATCTGTTCCGGTTGATTTTGAAACATGAACTGTTTCATCCATGACAAATTCCATTCCCGGAATAAGTTGCATGTTCTCTGCAGTCTTGTCACACTTGCGGTTTTTATCTCTGTTCAATTGATTTTCCTTTTATTTCCCCTAATACTTTAGATATGATTATTCGATTACATAAGTGAAACATTTTAATAATAAATTATGGACTTAATTTTAATTCATTGTAAGTGTAAAATATTTTTACGCAATAATCTAATCATATATTATTATATCATTAAAATTATTTAACAAATATAATATTTATCTCAAAAACTGCAAGTATAATTATATAAATTACTAATTGATAATATAAAATATTTCATATTATGAAAATTTATCTCAAATTATCCAAAAAAATTTGTTCACACTGCAAGTGGACTATATTTTAATTAGGTGGATTTTATGGGAGTGGCTATTGTTTATGTTTTATGATTTAGGGTTTAGATAAATGGCTAATGTCACTCCCATTTTTTATAACATATGTTTGATTTCTCTAAGATACCCGTTTAGATGATTAGCAGTAATACTAAAATTTTTTGTAAAATGTATATCTTAATAAAAATTGTCAGACAAATGTCAACTAATAATATTATGTCTTAATAAATTGTATAAGACAATATGCATATTGATTCTTTTAAACATAAAGCGTTATATAATAATAAAAACTATTTAAAAATGTATAATAGTACAGTTTATTGTTATTGATTAATTAATTTTTACTATAGTTGTTTATTTGTTATTTCTATTCTTTAAAAATAAGGTAACTTGATTAATTAAATTAGGCTTTATTATATTTCTTCCGTATAAGTGTCATATACCACTACTTAATAATTATTGTTGTTTTTATTTATTTTTACTTATTATTATTTTAAATATTCACTGCTTTGTTTTATTATTTATGTAATTAACTATTGTATGGATTATATATTCTGATTGCATACTTCTAAACATCAATATCTTTTGAGTCTAGTATCCTTTCAAAATTGATATAGCTTTTATATTGTGGAATGACTCTGCTGTTGCTTACTCTTGATTTTTCTTTATGACCCGAAGTTTATAAAAAAGAATGCTTGATACGTGCTTCGGATGAGCATGACTGACGATGCATCTAATAGCCATGCTTGTCCATGGTTCAGTGAAGACTCTAGCCTTACTAGGAGTTGTACAGGCACTTGTTCATTTTTTCTATTCTTTTTTTTTATGCATTTCTTGTTATTTTTTTCTTTGGATCTGATTGCTTGTCATGGTATTCTATATTGGGTATCATACTTTCATACGAGGGATTTTTGCAACTCCCCTTCAACGAGTGATTTGAGCTTCTCTTTCATATGAAAAATACTAAATGACTATTTTGATTTACAAAGAAAAGAAAAAAAATACTTTAGAAAAATAAAGTATTTGTTATTAAAAGTGGGAGTGACATTAGACATTAAAGAGCCCTGATTTTACTTACAAAGTTAAAGGTTCAAATTTTGAAACCTTCCGAAAGAACTAGGAAATACTTACTTTTGAATTGAAATTGTTTAAGTAATTTTTAAAGAAAAATAACATGGCATCTAGGCAGCCTATAAAATCATAGATTGAATTTAAAATATTGTGAGTGTAAACCTTTTCACTATATCAATGAATTATACATAGATCCTCAAGTAATTATCACAAATATGACAATATATGTTTAGATAATAACACAAATATAGAGTGTACATGCCTTGAATAAATCAGTCATGTTGATGGTAGATACCTGAAAAACAAAAAATATAATAACACAAAAGCTTTTACTATTACATAGTATCCAAATCAAATCCACAAAATCAGAATGCTTCTGTATACTGTTGTCATTGGATTTATTTTCAATTTTTATTTCCTGTTTCTTATTTACGAGGATTTCATAAACAAAATAGTAAAAAGAGGAAATGAAGGCTAATAATTGGATTTTATAATTATTCTATTTACAAATCACATATTCTTGACAAGTGACAAGTAGACAGCAAACTAAGAGAAAGTCAAAAACGAATAACTATTCTCTGGAACCAAACATATTCTTAAATTTTCAGATACCCCCGCAAAATGTGTACAATACAGGGCAATGGAATGGAATTTTTTTTCCCCTTGTCATATCATAAACTCGATTTCCTGTTGATTAGTGGCAGCATTTTGCTTCTCAGTTTAATTGCCCGAACTTGTGGCTCTAGAAACATGAGGCACCTCATAGCATTTCTGGAGGACCGTTTGTGTGCTCCATATGGCACCCTATGATGTTAAATTGTTTGGCCGAACCACACCATTTATGACATAAATAATAGTGCACCACTGTGCTCTTAGGTGGAGGTCAGCATCATATCTCAATGACATGATGTACATATATTTAAAAGCTAATAAAGCATAAAATAAGAGCCAAATCAACATAAAGCAAGTGGAACACTTGTGAAGTAGCAAAGTTCAGTTGAATGCTGATAGCGCATGCATAACAATTCATTTAGGCCACCACTGTTTTTTTTTTTTAAAAAAAAAACAAATTTCTTCTTCTGACCCTTGAATGCACTAAGCTGCTGCTGGTATACTTCGGACTGCGTGTAATAATGCGGGGATTACTACATTTTCATTTTCAGCAATGACCAAAAAGTGTGGCTATATATTAGAAAACCATTGCTTTTAGAATAGACAATGGTTTCTTAACTTTGAAGTTTGGCATTGTCATAGCTACAGAATGCTGTCGGGGGGGAATTTAAGAATGTGACAGATAATATTTCAGTGGAGTACTCATCTGCCTGACAATGCTTTGTTCCACAAATTGACAATCAACGCGTATAGCCTAGCGTCTTGAACTAGAAACAAAATGTAGCGTAGCTTTACGTGACTAGTACATCGAAAATAGAGTACTATTGAAAATGAAATACAGGGAATAAAGAGTTTGATTCTTTCTGATTTACTTGGTGAGCTAATAAGCATGAAATCAGAATATTGGACAACTGCTGTTGTAGTTGCAACCGATCTTTTGGAATTGATTTTATTCTTTTTTTGATTTGAGGAACTTATTTTATTCTTTTGTTATTTGTGGAATATATTTTATTCTAAAGGTGTGTATGGTTGAAGATAAAAATAAGGGAGAAATTTATACAAATTAGCTCAATCTACAATTTCTCCTCTATTTTTACCCGAAATCAAACATATTCTAAACAAGAAAGAATACTGTATGAAAGTATAATATCACTGTTTACATTAATGTTGAAAAGTATAAAATAAAAATTTCCAATAAAAAAAAAATTAATGTAAAAATTAATAATGACAAACCATCCAAATTGTTAATGATGCTTAAGATGAAAACTAGTTATGCTTTAATAACTAATAAATCAATTGGCTCGCGTCTATCCCTTTAAATAGCCATATAATATACAAAAGAATTAATTACTATGTCCGATGGAAGATACCGTAGGATACACAAAAAATCAATTGCATAGTTGACTACATAACAAATTAAAATTATTCACAAGATAATTGAAACCACTTCATCATCACTGTCATTTTTATTCACGCTTCTGGCCAACATTATGGTGAGAGCATGAACTGGCAACTAAGCCAATATATAGAAGCCTCCTTTCCTAGCTAGTAAGCCAAGATATGTATTAAGTTTCAGTTGCCACTAATGCACCTAACAAGACTGACTAGAAACAATTGAGAATGGCGATCACTCGGGAAAAAGTTAAGCTCATCTTAAGTTCACTTATTGATAAATAAGCTATTACATTAAAAATATAGGAGAAGTGGAAGACAGTAAATGCTCACCAAATTTTTGTGTTAATTAATAAATGGATCAGAGCAAGTGTTTTCTCTTATTCTTAATACATCTAAGTATTTCCTCTATAATGAGGTTTCCAACTCAATGTTGTAGGTCCAATAGCCGTGTCTTATTCTACCAATTTACCACCAACTCAACAGTAGCAAATCAAGAAAGTGTTTTCCATTAAGAAAGATGATCCATTAGTCGTGTCTAATTCTACCAAAAATACCACTCACTAAACATTAACAAATCAAGAAGGTGTTTTCCATTAAGAAAGATGAAGGGGAAAATGCTAAGATATTTAGAGTTATATGTGCTATTGATTAATTAATAATATAACGACAATAAAACTGTAATCTGCATTCATTGATGCTGTGGGCTATTACTTAAGTGCTTCACACTAGTCATTCACTAAGGGTTAACAGTTCTGGTTGTATCTGGATTTTATAAAGAAGAGAAGAGCTGAATTTTTCTAAGAAATCTTGAAATAGGACATGGCTATGGTGATAGTGCTTTCCTCTAACATTTACGGTATGTTTGGTTAGGAGGTGAAAAAAAATGTCATTTTTTTATAGATGAGTTTTACATAGGAAGCTCATTCATAAAAAAATTTACTTCTAATTTTACTTCCCAACTAAACATACATAAGAATTGATCAAGGAAAACGATATATAGTATACCAATCATTGTGATTGGTCATATCCGTGATTTTAATCTTAGCCTTAAAGATTGATTCTTAGCATAACTAGATGATGCTGGAGTTTGGCAATGAGCTACCAAAGCAACATAACAAGATTAAATATACTAATTCATACAATGCAGTGATAACAAATTAAATATATACAAAACATACAAAGAAACCAACAAATTGTTAAACAGGTGCTAAGCAGCTTAGTCTCCTATATAGATGAGAATATAAGTTTGAAACCTGAGAAACCCAATTATTGCGAAGGGGAGTTACCTTAAATGCTCAATTCTTAAAATTACAAGAGTAATATCTCCCATAATCTTAGCCTACAAAAATGTACAAAGAAAAGAACACCAAATTTTAGATAGTAAAACCCCAAAATTAATGTCAAGGGAAATATTCAAGATAATCACAACATATTCTTTCAATGTTCTCTCACACAATAGGTAAATATCATATTTCTTGTACCAAAATAATAGAGATAATACCTAAGATTTATCATATTTGTGTGTGTTAAGATCAAATTACACCAGTATAACTTTAAGCAAATGTTACACCATTGAATTACTTTTTATTGGCATAAAATTTTACAAAAACCATTGTTGGATTAGAAATTTCAAATTAATCAAAATCATTTGGCCTAGTTCTTATCTATGTCAAAATCAACGTAATATATATACTCAAAATAAACAAGAAAGAGCTATATGGTTGTATTGCTATTGATGTTTAATTTCTATGAAATTTGGCACAAATAATTTTTATGATGGGTAATTATAATTCATTGGTTGGGTTGACAAAAAAATTATTTTATAGAAAGTTATAAGTTATATAACTTGATCCTAATTCTATATATAATATATAATTTTTATGATAGGTAATTATAATTCATATTTTCTATTTTTATGATAGGTAATATAATTCATATTTTCTATTTTTCACCCTCACTGTCACTATCGGGGGCTGCTTCTAGTTTGTTTTTGCTTCTCAGCAGCTCCATAACTATCCCTGCTTGAGCCGCCTTCAAATGGAAAAACCAACTTAAATAATAACCATGGGTGACTACATCCATTGGGTTGTACAAAAAGACATTTTCAAGCTATATGCATTGTGCAAGAACTGCAAAATTTGGCACACAATCACACCTCTGTTAATGGCCTATTCACTTTGACCAAAAACCGCTTCTGCCCCAACTTCTTCGCAACTTGCATTCAATGCCATGTCTTCATGCTTTTCGCATTTCAAATATTTGGCTGAACCCCATTTCTGCCCACTTCTTGTTTTCTCTCTCCACTTTTCACTTTTACCCCCCTTTTGATTGTTTAGTTAAGCTTTTGTGCAAATTTTAGTCTCATACCGGATAACATATTTAGTATAACTGAAAATTTAATACACCTCAACAACTTTGGACTACTTTGACCAATCACAATTTTTTTTACCATTTCAAATTAGACCCACTTAAAGAATGGACGAAGTATGAAGAGCTGCACCCATTGCAACCACCAAAATTTCTTCTATATACGTAAGTTTAAGAATTTATTCCTACTCCTAGACACACTAATAAAAAAGCAATGGAGACCCATAGATAACGGAGTACGTGTTAAACAAAATTGATGGGATTCATTTTTATTATAAGTGTACCTAAATATGATATGCTAGACTTGTGTTCAGGCAAAAATCTTTTTACAAGCACATTAGGCTGGAATGTTAAGTCTTACATTAAATTCTAAGGCCGACATTGATCGGATAATAAAGCCAACAATGAGCAACATGAAAGTGGTACAAAAGATTCTTTGAGGATCAGCCGGTGTTTTCCGCCATACATATATGCGCGGATGTGATCATATATCAATTATATAGAGAAGTGCAAGAGATTATCAAATAATTCAGCTAATCAATTTGGCGTTGTGTCTCTACCTGTGATGAAACTACAATTTATTACACACAACAAATTAACTTATTTTAGAAAGTCATTTGCTTATAGTTTTGTTTATTTAATCTTCAACTAGCATTTCTTGGTTATATTCTCCAAATGCCTACTCTAAGGTCTAGTTAGGAATTTAACCAGGGACAGGATTCCATCTACATGCAGTAAGAATCACATTCAGCCGCCCACCAACCTCTATATATATTAGATTTGCTGTTGTGCTTCTTGAGAGCTTTCCAAGTAAGTGCAAGCTTGAGACTTGAGAGCACCCCATAAGTGAAACATATGGAGCAGAAAAGATCTTTTGTGCTTGTATATAGAGAGTTCAAGCCACATATTCTTATGGTCTTAGCCCAAGCGTTCTACGCCTTGGTATATTTTTTCACTGAAGCTTCCTTCAATCATGGGATGAGTCCTTCTCTATATGTAACTTATCGCCACATAGTGGCTGCAGTTGTGATGTTTCCTTTTGCATACTTTCTTGAGAGGTACATTTACATTTCTCTTAAAATGAATCCTAGTTTCAATACAACTGCCAACAATCTTATATGGTTGTTTGTGAGTGTCTTTACTTTTTAGTGAATGAGATGGCCTACATTTGTATGAGATTCTTCTCTTAGGTATGTGTATGCTTGAATTGAATCAAGGACACTTTAATGAGTGCATTGATGCTTGTTCAATTTAATATATCATTTAGCATTTACATTACTCCTGTTCAATTTCAATCTTTTCGTTTTAAGGCAAGGTATGTGATAATAGAGAAAGTATATCATGTATCTGACAATAATAAAATTTCTGTTTTTCCTAACAGAAAAGAAAGACCAAAGCTTACACTTGCTTTGTTCATGGAAATCTTTGTGCTCTCCTTGGTGGGGTAAGGACAAAAGAAATGCATGCTTCTACCAATTTATATATATATATATAGTATGGAAACTTATTTTGTCAAAATTTTCAGGATTAGTATGCCTCTCAATATGTACTTTGCAAGCCTGAAATATACTTCTCCGACCTTAGTTGCTTCCATGGTCAACAGCGTAGCTACACTTACCTTCATTATTGCAGTGGCACTCAGGTTTGCTAAAATTTTGAAGTACATGATTTTGGAGTATGTAAATATATATAAGTCATGATAATATAATTATTCGATATGTCAAGATATCACTTAATGTTACACATCATTATTTAATTGATAAAATATTAAATACAAGTGGGATGAAGGACTAACTTGAGTTATGTTTTGTAATATCAGGAATTAATTTTACTCATTTTAAAAGTTAAGAATTAAAATAACTTACAACTATAAAATCAGGAATTAAAATGAGCTTTAACTCATTTTTTATTATATCCTTAATATTAAGGATTTGTTTGGTTTGGGGATAAAAAATAAGGATAAATTTTCCATGACTAAACTTTATGTGTAAAATTATATATGAAATTCATCCTTGAAAAATTTACAACCACTTTTATCCTCTAACCAAACGCTCCCGTGACCGAGTTAAATGCAGGTATGAGAGTCTCAATCTTCGAGATCCTCGTGGTATAGCAAAAGTTCTAGGGACCTTGATCTCCTTAGCTGGTGTAATGACAATGACACTATATAAAGGACCCACTATGAGAAATTTATGGCGTCCCCTGATCCACATTGAAGGGAGAAGTGCTGCTACAAATGAGAATTGGTTAAAGGGTTCACTCCTTGCTGTTATAAGCTCTGTTACATTGTCTGTATGGTACATTATGCAGGTTTTCACCTTAACTTAGAATAACTTTAATGCAAACAACTTATCCCTGCTCATGATGGCTTTTGATATCATGTAACTCTGGAAACTCAGGCAGCCACTTTGAAAAGATACCCTGCTCAATTGTCCCTGACTACATGGATGTGCCTTGTTGGAGGTGCACAATCAGCTGTTTTTACAGTGATAATGACTGGATATAAACCTTCAGCATGGGCTATAGGGTTCAACATTGACTTGTGGAACTCATTATATAGTGTAAGTATGATAATAAGCTTGTCGAGAGCACAAAATATTTACCTAAAAAATAACTACAGAATCTAGTGTTCTAAAGATATCAATCATTGATGGCAGGGAATTGTGGTAGCTGGTTTAGTGATCTACATTCAACTATGGTGTACAGAGAAAAAAGGGCCAGTCTTTGTCACAATGACTACCCCCCTTTGTACCATACTAGTGGCAATTCTAGCATATTTCGTCTTTGGTGAGAAACTTTATTTGGGCAGGTAATGATCGATCCCTCATCATTTTTGTTTTTCATTTCAAAATTAGAAAGTAATTTTTTTTGTAGGGGAAATTACAAAGTAATGAATTGCAGATAAGTCAAATTCAACATAAACAACTAAGAATATGTAGTCAGTAGAATTTTTTTTTCATTTTTGAAAAATATTCTTCTCCCTCCCTCTTCCTTTCCCTCTCTCTAATAATGTTGCGAAATGCATAAAAAGAGTAGTACAAAATAATATGTGAAAGTGTAAAAATAAATCACACAAAAAACAATTAACGTTGTTCGGTAAATAGTCTATGTTCACAAGCTAATTCAATAATCAAACATTTCACAATAAAAATATAATAGAAATATAAAAGATGAACACATTTCATTCAGAACCCAAGTCTCAAATACACTCAGAAATATCTCATAATATTTTCTCACTAAAAAGCACTCAAAATATTACTAAAAGAAGACTAGACAAAACCAAATATTAATTCTTCTCTATGCTCTCATATTTGTGCTCCTAGTGCGCAAATGACTAGCATCTATGGATTTATATACAGGAGTTATGCATGATGCTTGGAGCAAGAAGACACTTAAAAATAAAACACCCTCTTTAATATTAATTGAAATACTTTACACTCAATATATAATGATTTACAAATACACCTTACTTTCGCTAGAGCACACTAAAACTCACTTGGCACACTTACCAACACTCACGGTTTGTATTCTTTGCTCACATGAGCACTTGATCACTCCACCTTGTTCACTTGTGCTTTGTTAAACTAATGGGCATATACACATATATAAATGCTCCTCAAGCCTATTTGTAGGCTTTGTATTTCGGTCATGATGGAGCATGAAGTAGTCTCTAGATTCTTCTCCTATTCTATTAAAAAATTACAAACTACACCTTTTTAGAGCCTTGCTATTCAAAGACTCATGTTTTATCCACAAGTTTCAAGAATATTCTAGTGCTGACTTTTCATGATGTGCCTTAATTGTGCTTGCAAACTTGTCTAAGACAAGCTAAAATTCATCGATAAAAGAGAGGCAATCAAAGAAATGGCACATTACTAAATTTGCATTTAATGCAAATGTCAGGCCTACAACATGTATCTTGGCTTATAGACTTTTGGTGGCTAAAGAAAAGTCAAGCCACACATATATAAACAAACCCCCATACTAACCTGAGCTTCATCTAGTTTCAAAATTTCCAAAACTGCCTTATCCGAAGTGTTCACTCAAATACAAAAACTATTTCTTGACAAAATAGGCAATAGGTTCCACAAATCAAAATCAACACCTTTAGTCCTATAAATAATAATAGGAAACTTGACACTAGTTTGCTTCTCATCAACACAATGTTTACAAAAGTGTTTATAAAAGTAGGGCATAACAAAATTCTAATCACTAAGCAAGTCATGTTTGTTCACCATAAAAGACATCTATGCCTTATTCATATGACACAAGCAAGTTGTATTTAAATCATATCAAGATAATCCTGATGTAGCAATAATATTTGTGCTATCTTGAAAGAGATAAAAAAAACACTAGTCAATCTACCTTCAATTGCATCAAAAGTAGATTTGGAGACTTCCAAAAACTCCACCTTCAGTAAAATAATCATACCCTTGAGAATAAATAGTACTATAAGAAATCATATTTTTCTTTAATTTTAGAATGTGTCAAACATCAGACAAAGTTCTCACAATTGTGGTAAACATGACCTGAATCAATAATTCAAACATCACCAACTGAAGTAGTTGATAATGAGATAGCATTTCCAGCACCTTCAACAACATTTGTTGTAACGTTTAAATCTTTATCTTCCTTTTATTTCAACTTCGAATAATTTGCTTTCCAATGTCTTGTTTTCTTACAATATCTATATCTGCCATTATTTTTGCTATTACTTGAATAAACATCTTTCCAATTGCCTTCAGCTACCAAGCCAAATACGGCACCATTAGGATCACGCTATCATGCTCCATCTTTTAACCACTCAAAAGTGAGAACTTTATTTCATCAGTGTCAAAGCACTTACATCCATAGATGAGCATTTCATGAAAATGCTCCTAGGAATGAGGTAAAGAACAAAACAACACCATTGCTTGTTTCTCACTAGAAAAATGGTCATGAACCAATCTAGAAACATGACCAGTATGTGAGGAATCTCATCTCTACATAAGCTTTCTAGGTGACATGACCCTCTAATGCATAATTTATCATAATATTATAATTAAAATATGATTTTATTCTAAATTAATCACCATTTCTCTCTTTAAAATATGATATTTGAATTTATAAAACCGAAACCTTTAACATACATATAGCTATGTGACGTCTTAATAATCATAGTTTGAAATTCTATTTAACACTTGAAAACTGAATCATAACCACATAGCTGATTTATTACATACTCTAAATCAAAATCTATGATTGAAATCCGTACCTAAATTCTAAAACATATTTGGGTATACATAGATTTTGAAATTAACTACAATATCTCAAAATACATGCAGGGCTTAGATCTTGCTTGCATATCTACTAGAGCACTCTAATACTTAACATGAATTAGACTAGGCCTTATTCCTTACTCCAAAATAAGGCGCACTACTAGGAATAGTCGTGTCTACCTAACTGGAGGCGAAATGATATATGTACCTACAACTGTGAGGAGGGGGAGAGGGGTGAGTAAACGGATTTAGTGAGTGAATTCTCACCCATTACCCAAATAGGACAACCAAGAAATATACATGATGTGATACATGAGCAAGCATAAACTATTTGATATTTAGATACATAGCTATATGGAAAACGTCTCTGAATTCATAAATTCATAACAAAACATTTCTAAATTCATAATCTATGAAGAAATCATTTTAAAATGATGGTGCGGTAGAGCCTTAAGAAATAATATTTGCTGAATATGAAAAGTGTATATATATATATATAAAATTATAATAATAATAATAACTATCTCCATACTTCTCTTACGGTCCTTGGCGAACCATGTCCCTGGAGGACAAACTGTGGACACCTAACCAGGTCTCATTCTCTGTATATGCTGGGGCAATATTGTCTCCTAACGGATAACTTCGTACTAAGGTTAACGATCTCTCACAGCCGTTAACTAACTACTTATTTCTCTATATCTACCATCTAAATTAGTTTGACAAAATCCCGTTAGATCTTGACACTCTTAAAATTCTTAGTACTCTGAGAGTTCTGGATTCATATAACTTTAACAATCTGACTTTAGTATAACCGTAGCTATGAAATCATATCCAAGGGATCACCAACTTATAGGTATTTCGATTTCAAGCCTATGGAGTATGTATTTGATAGTTGCTACGAATTATACTGAATTCCATACTTCTGAGTGTCATGAAAACTGAAATTCTAAATTCATATCTCAAACTAACATATTTTCATAAACTTGATAACTTTAAAATCGGGTTTCAAAGTAATAGATTTCATAATCATGAAAACTCTGAAATCAAATAACATTTTTATTCATGAAGCTAAATCATTCTCTGTTAAATGTTCTTCCAACATATCTTAGCTGGTACTCTAAAAACATAGTTTGAAATCTCAAATCTTGAATAGGTAGTGATATCATAAACTCTTAAAAACATGTGTTTGATAAAATAGCAACTTACTACGGTACATAATTTCGTAATGAATCCTTTCTTATACAGTAACTATGTAAGACATTTCCATAGCACACAACATATTGATTATGGTCTCATGGTTTTCTAAAACATATTTTTTCATGCTATCATCACAAATCATAGTTTTTTTGCTAGTTCAACATAATGTGTAAAATCATATTCTCATATCCGTTAGCAATCATAATACATAAACATACTCATAATAATGAAACTAAGGCTATAAGTTCAAACCCACTCGTCTAGAGGAGAGGAATGAGTGGTGTCAATGCTAAAGAGGTTCCATAGAGCAGTGATAATGCCAATGTCTACCATTGAAGCAACAAAGCTCATAAATAGTCTGCATTAACTCTAAAATAACTCTAAGTAACTCGAAGAATATTGGGGGAGGACCCCCACTTAACAACACTGAGAGGCTATAACACACAAACTCTAGAACATGGAAGGAATGAGAGAAAGGAAGCATAAATCAACAACTTAACTCACATTAAAGCTTGGAGGATGTGAGTGAGGAGGTAGGAGAAGAGAGATTGGGAGCTAAGATTCAGAAATGGGGAAGAAATCCCAAGTTGGGGGTGCATTTATAGGGGTGAAGGGTCACTTACTCAAAATTGCATCGTTCGTTTTCTACTGGGTTGACATTAGAACCACTAGCTGCAACGAGCCTACTAAACATTCACTCACTGTAGGTAGGTTGTTTAGCACTGGGGGACAGATTGGCTTACCTCCTCACTACAACGAGGATTTCTCGCTGCAACGAGCATGTTCTGCATAATGTTGCAGACTTCTACATCAACAAGGCTCATCGGGTACCAGGGGTTCCTGGGCACCAAGAAGGTTGTGTTAGGCTTGACGTTGGGCACGTGGATCTAAGGCATCATAAAATGTTTCATCTGTATTTTTCAACCCCATCACAAGTGATGTGAACTCAGCTATGTAAGTTCACATTGACATCCTTTATGTCATACGATGCATATTTCTACACACCGAGATGGTTGACCACCATTTTCTTCAGGTATAAGGACTACAATTTGATCCATAATGTAGCAGTTATTTACTTCGAAATGACCTCTTGCTATACATCGTAGGTAATGCATATAACTTAATGGTGGTAAGAGCATTCTGGCAAATATCTACCCTACTTTGATTCCTTCATTGTGTTAGGTTTCTTTTCTTTGTCATAAAGCTATACTTTTAACCCTTGTTGAATAAGATAGTGATCATTCGAACATTCCATATTAAAAAATTGATGCGATGGTTAAACTATTGAATATTAAATTTCACTGATGACATCTTTGAACAAATTTGCCCCAAAACTTTATAACAGCTTTGATACCGATTTGTTATGGAATGTCGAGCCTAAAAAGCATAAATAGAGCAACACAAAATAGATATACATAAGAGCAAGAGCAAATGACACAAAATAACTAACTTGGTTTGGCAATAGCCTACGTCCACGGGTAAGACCAATAACCAATATTTTACTATAGAAATATAATGAAAATATAAAAGGTGGACACATTCCACTCAAAACTTAAACCTCAAATACACCCAAAATACTTTAATATTTTCTCATCAGTATATACAAGAGCACCCAAAATATTACAAAGAGAAAATTAAACAAAATCAAGTATTGGTTCTTCTCTGTACTTTCAGATTTGTGCTCTTGGCTTGGTGCACAAATGACTCACATCAATGGGTTTAAACAAAGGAGTTGCCCATGATGTGCCTTAATTATACTTGCAAACTTGTGAAAGGCAACCTGAAATTTGCAAGATGAAGACATATTGCAAATATGAGAAATGCCACACCACTAGATTTGCATTTAATGCAAATGTCACGCCTATAATACATAGCTTGGCTTATAGACTTTTGGTGGTCAAAGAAAAGTTAAGCCACTCATATATCAACAAATAATAATAGAGCAAAACCTCAAATTGACTCTTAAAATAGTTGTGAGACATTATATTAATTTGATTCTTAAAAAAATTGTGATATCAATTTGTTCCTTGAAATAATTGTGAGACATCAATTTGGTCATTGAAAGGTTTGTGACATTAATTTAGTCTTTGAAACATTAAAATTCATTTCAAATTAATTCAATTTTTTTTTAATATTTTGGACTAATTTGACATAAATTTTAATGTTTGGAGAATTAAATTGATGTCATAAATCTTCTGATAACTAAATTGATATTACAACTCTTTTGATGACTAATTTGAGGTTTTACTCAATAATAACAAGGGTAAAATGCATTTTACTCTCTAAACATTAGGTCATGTATAATTTACATTCTGATTTTTCAAAATTTAAACTTTTAAAACAGTGCAAAACACCCCTTAGTTTAATTTTGGAAACTGATAAATGTTTGATTTATGTGCATTTGGCCCCCATTATGTTTCTAAATTATGCAACCTGACACCTTGTTTGTGAATTTTCATATGTATTTTACCCTCTGATTTTTTTATTTTGTGTAACCCGATGCCCTATTATGACCTAAAATTTTGAATTGTTTAGAAAGTCCAGGGTATTTTGCTCTGTTTGGAATGTCACGATACTTGTTTTGATAAGTCAAAGTGTAAGCTACATATGACCTTAAGTTTAGAGAGATAAAATGCATTTAAGCCTAATAATAGTAGTAGTAATAATAATAATAATAAGGGTTTTCTAACTAATGCTGGTTAAGGATATCATAAAGAATAAGGTCCAAAACTTTAAATGGGTCTTATACTTTAAAAAGATAAAAGCTCATATTCCCAATGTGAAAGTTTTCCTTTTTTAAATCCTTAACTAATACCCTTATAGTTAGGTAAATGCTAATAATAATAAAAGAATAATAAAAGGATGTGCAGATATGCCTGTAATTGATGATGATAAGGAGCATCATGGTAATCTAGCTAATAAATATTTAAAACATTTACTGGTGGACTTTGCAAAACGTGCATCATGACACCCTAAACTTTGAAAATAGTACAAAACACCCCTCAACATAATTTTGAAAAGTGGTGAATGTATGATTTATGCACACTTAAACTACATTATGTTTCTAATTTGTACAACTCGATATCTTGTTTGTGAATTCTCATGTGTATTTTACCCCTTGATTTTTTTGTTGTGTGGTACCTGATACCCTGCTATGATTTTTTTGGAAAGTTTAGGGTTTTTGCACTGTTTAAAAAATTAGGATGTTACAATGCATGTTTTGAAAAAATAGGGTATAAAATCAATGTCCTAAGAGCATTTGTTAAAGATATAATAAAGAGTAAGTTTCTAAACTGTGAGTGGGTCCCATAATTTATATGATGAGGATATGATTGTCAATAAAGTATTTTTCTCTTCTTAGCCACATTTTCTTCGCATGTTACAAGAGCAAGTGTTTGGCATGGGTCCCACCAGTTTATTCTTTTCTCTCTCCAATTTCTATGGTTATCCAAAGAAGGAAGAAGTAGAAAATCTCTAATTTTCTCCTCCCTTTGTTTTCTATATGTCCAGTTCCTTCATATCCAAATGGTAATTCATGATAAGTAGTGTCAAGGTAATCTGGCCAATAAATATCTTATAGTATAATTTTGTTTTCAAGTGAGCACATGTTAACATACAAGGATATCGTACAGCTTCATCAATGAATTATTAAAGCATGCAATATTATTTATTTATTCATTCATTTACTTAGCTATTAATTAAATTTAACATCCAATGTCACATCAAAAGGAAAAATTTGACATCCAATATTCCTAGAATGCAAATTATTACAATTCTGAAATTTGATTACTTATAACTTTTTTCTCAGCATCATTGGCGCATGTTTTGTCATCATTGGTCTGTACCTGCTATTGTGGGGAAAGGAAGGTGACCAAAAGGTTCATATCAAGAACAAAGATACATCACAGTGCAATAGTGAAGATCCAGAATGCAAAACATAATCTATAACTTTAGCTGGAAAGGAAGGCACATGAAAAAAAAAGAGAAAATAATGTGTCATAGTTTAAAGATTAAGGCCAAGGCTTCACTAAAGATTTATTGCTTAAAATGTTCCAATCGTTCAGACATCTAGCTATAACCTCAATGGAGATAATAGCACTCGGGTGCCTTTATTTTTCTTATTTGCCATTCAAAACAAATTTGGATAGGGATTTTAATACCTTTAGTGCTGGGATTGAATATAATCAAGTAGGATTTTGTCAGTTATACTACACAATCAGTTTTGTAACTTTTATTGCTATCAATTTATATCCTTTTATTAGCTATTATTCCTTTGTCCCTGTTGGCTTTGTTTCAGTTAGCTAATATCTTTTATTAGCTAATAATATGCTCTTATTAGTTGTTATAGAAAAGATTGGTAGCTTATATATATATATATATAGAATAGTAAAATTATTCTAGTTTACAGACATACACAGAAAGCTTCTTATTCTGTTTGGCTCTTCTTCAATTCTTTTTTTTTTTTGGGCAATTGTTTGTGAGGCTCCATAGTGTTCTGGCCTTGAGTGCACAAGTTCAGACACTTGTTGTGTAAACCTTGGGAGACAAAACTGGGTATTGGATTGCGCCAGAGGTCTACTAGAATTTTGCTTTTGGGGCAGTGGTTATACCACCGCACAGTTTTCTTCTACTCTTCTTTTCTACCAACCTTGTATAAGAATTTTATAATCTATATTTGCACAATGATAATTGAACACAAATACTTTACAAGTATCACATTAGATTTCATTCAAAGAACCAAAAAAAAAAAAGCATCACATTAGATTTCTAAGAATTTCCCTTTTAAAATTCAAAAGAAATTTATTGCATGTAAAAAAAAAAAAAGAAATTTACTGCAACAAATTATAATAGGTACTATGAAGGAAGTGGCCAACAGGGAAATTTGCAATGGACATTATATCAATTCATTTCCATTTCTAATAATTCCAAGTTCAATCTACTATATTTTAAAAATAAGAATTAGTTTTTGATTCAATGTAGTTCCATTTTCTATTTAATCATTCTAAATACAAGATTTAACTTACAAATTATTTCAAATCAAATTAAATCATCTCCTAATTTTAGTTTATGAGTCTATGTGCAAGCAAATAAGCTTAGAGTAAATAGCCTTTTTGGTACTAATATTTTTTTAGTTGACATCAATTTAATCTTAAGAATGTTTTTTACATCAATTTAGTCCTCAAATTTCAAACTTTGACAATCAATCTAGTTTCACCTTCAAGTTTAATTAACACCTCTGACCCTACATCATTAAAAAAATAAAATAAATGTACAAAAAAGGCATTTCATGGTTCCTTACCCTATTGTTGAACCAATGGCCACCCTTTTCAACCTAAGAAGCAGCCACCTTATCCCCTATAAACAACCATCATCCCCTTTCCTATGGTTACTCAACTAATACTTTTAATGTATAAAGATAATCTTAGAGAAACCTCATCAGAAAAAGTGAAAAGAAGTTGGATAGGTGACTTCATTTCCCCCCTCTTTTTTGTTGTGCTACTTCCTGTGAAGAGAAGCGAAAGAGAAGAAGATCAAAGAACAATAAGGTGAGTTTAGCCTTCATGCATGAAGACTATTTTTGTGAAATAGGAAAAGAGGGTGATTCTTGTTCTCATTGTGAGATGAAAAATTGAAGCTTGCATTGATAATGGATGATGAGATTTGTGTGTGTGTTTTATTCTTGAAGAGAGAGAGAGAGAAAGAGAGAGAGAGAAGAGGGTAGAAGAATAAGTTTTTTTAAAAAACATTTTCAGTTTTGTCACCATACTCAATCTATAGCCACTACACTTATTTTATCCTCTTCTAGTATTTTGATATGGTGGAATCATAGATGGCTATATTAATGGTGTATAAATAACATAATTGTTTATTGGCTTTTCTTCACATTCAACTTCTTATGTGTATGACCACTTTTTGTTGTTCCACAAGGTTTGATCATGAACTCATATTGCATATATATCCGTACCAAGGAGCAGAGTAGAGGTATACTATGGAATCTGCATTTACATACAACATTCTATCAACATAGTATAGTTGATGAGCTCACCAAAATCTTGTACAATAGTGCTTGAACGCATATTCATTCATGCTTTATTTTGTCTAATTATATGATAGAACTTTGTAGCGTTACTTGATCTTTATATCCAACTCCATTTAATAGGATAAAGTTTAGTTATTGTTGTTGTATATTTTTTAAAAAATTATAGGTGGTAAAAGGTCCATCTATTAGCTAGGGGGTTGTGGATGAGATTATTTTGAGTGAAAACTACCTTTTCAAAATAACTTTTTTTCACTTCAAAAAAATTATTTTTTGAATATTTGGATAATTTTTTACAATTAATCAGAATTTTTAAAACATCAGATCTTCAATTTTTTTGAAAAAGTTAAAAGGGTACCTTTTGAAATAAAAAAACAACAAATTTCAGTATTTTCAGTTATATATAAAATTTAAATTTTCATAATTTTTTTTATTTCGGCTAAACATGTAATATTATTTTTTATATCAATTGGCATGCAGAGCAGCATGAATTATTGGGATGTAAGATTTGACATACTTTTATATCTGTCATATAAGATTAGGTAATATGCAACATATATTTGTATTCGGTTTTAGCCATTCCTTCCACTTGGAGTAGAGGGTATGTTACCATTCAGCCATTCTTAAATTTTCAAATACCCCACAAAATGTGTACAGTACAAGGCAATGGAATGTAACTGCTTTTAATTTGTTCTTGACATATATCAGTCAGATCCCTGGATTAGCTGTTAGTGGCAGCATTTCGCTCCTCGATTTACCCGAACTTGTGGCCCTAGAGACATGAGGCACTAAGTGGAACCATATAGCACCATGATGTTGAATTGTTTGGTTGAACGAACACCACTAAATCATCAGGATTAATTGACTATTGCCTTATAATACGCTACACGGGAAGAAAAATATATGTGGAATATTTAATAGAAATCATAATAATTATTAAATAAAATAAAATAATTTGGCTCGTTAATTATGATACATTATTATAAATATAAATTTTTAATAAATTTTTTTATTATTTAACAATTTCCTTCCTTATATGCTAAAGATGTAATGTTGTTATAAAAAAATTATACACCAAATATTTCTATGAAATTAAGAACTGAATAAAGTTTATATATATATATAGTGGAACACTTGAAGTGGCAAAGTTGTCTCCTTTGATGAATGTTGATAGTGCATGCGCAACCCAATAATTCATTCCAGATTGGTGGTAATCACCATTGGCACTTTTTTCTCTCTCTCTCTCTCTCTTTCTGACCCACGAATGCACTAAGTTACTGTTGGTATATTTCTGGACTACTGTAATGGTTTGGGGGAGTTAGGAACGTGATAAACAGTATTTCAGTGGACTCAGCCCTCAGGTACTTGACAATGCTCTCTTCCACAAAGTATAGGGTATCCTCTATTTCTGGACTAGCGTGTATAGATGAATTGCAGGTGAAATTTCTCCTCTATTTTTACCCTATATAAAATATATTCTAAACAAGAAGGAATATTATAAGAAAGTATATGATATCACAATTTACATTATTTTTGAAAAATATGAAATAAAAATTCCTAATGAAAAATAAATCAATTTAAAAATTAATAGCACTAAACTTCCGCATTTATTAACAATGTTCAATACGAATAACTAGTTATGCTTTAATAATTAATAAACCAATATTAATAAGCTGTTGAACCAATGATGAGCAGCTTCACTCCCGGTAAGAATGAGGAGATAAAATCGATTACTGGGAGACAAACTTGTTGGGAGGGGATAACCATAAATGTTCCATCCCTCGAAATTGCTAGAGCAACGTAACTCACAATTTTCAATATAAAAAAAATTAATAAATCAGTTGGGTAGTTGACTATATCACAAATTAAAATTATTGTTAACAAGATAATTATTTTTTCATTTTCTAATTAATAAGTTTCCTATATTCACAAAGTGCTAAAATCAAAACCATTTCATCGTCGCTCTCGTTTTTTAATCAAACTTCCGGCCAAACAGTAGGGTGAGAACATGAACTAGTTACCAAACCAAAGATAGAAGCCTCATTTTCTAGCTACTAAGCCAAGAATATGGATTAAGTTTCAACTGCCACTAATTAATGCACCTAACTAACTGCACAAGAGTGACAAAGAAACAACACCGAATGATGGCAATCACTCAAGAAAAAAGATAAGGCCATCTTAAGTTCAAGGAGTATCGAAATTAAACAAGGACCAAAAATAAGAAGGTTTCCAAATCAATGTAGGTCCATTTGTCGTGTCTTATTCTACCAATATAGCACCGACTGCATGCATTGATTAAGATTAACAAACCAAGAAAGTGTTTTCCATTAAGAAAGATGAAAGGAAAAATGCTAAGATATTTGGACATATATGTGTATTGATTAATAATATAACGACAATAACATCGTAATCTGTATTAATTGATGCTGTGGCTATTGGTTGAGTGCTTTACACTAGTGATTCACTTAGGCTTTGTTTGGTTGGAAGGAAATTGAAACAAAGGAGAGGGAGAGGAAGAAAAGTGGAAGGAATGATATCATTTTCCTTTGTTTGGTTGCAAGGAAAATAAAAAGGAAAAATGAAACAGTGAAAATGAACATGTGGGACTCATCCATTTTCCTTTCCCCCCATAACTGGGCGGAAAAGTGAAGGAAAATTTCACAACGCTTCCTCATTCCAACAATACCCCTCTGTGTGTTGTTGCTAAATGTCATCACCAAATTGCCTAATTGCAGGTCTCCATTTTGTCCAACACTTGCGCTGATCTGCAAGTCTCCCCATATGCACTACCTTCTCTCCTTATGTGAAGTAGCACTCTTCTTCTTTTCTTTTCTTTTTTTCCCAAATAAAAGTCAAGCTCAAAGCCACCCAAAAGAGGAACACTAAGCAAAAAAGTGTGTGAGATCAAAAGTTATTGGTTCAAATACCAAAGTAGAGACAAGAAGCATTGCTCACTTTGCTGTGAATTACTTCTAAAATTTTTGCTTTATTTGTGACTTAATTTTGATATCGTTTTGAGGATTATAGTTTTAGGTTATTTAATTTTTTTTCTCTTTTCAATTATCATTTTTTTTGGGCTTACGGTCGGCTGCCAAAAAAAAGAGAATAGTTTTTATTCATTTATCATTTAGTTGTAACTCAAAAACCAAGAAGTTTGGCTTTGGTTTTTAAGTTTAGACGATCATTATTTGATTATTGAATGACATGAAAAATAAGGCAATTGAGTTTTATTAATATTTTATTTATTAGTTAATATTTGATATTATAAGTAACTAATTTGCTAATTAATCTCTAATGAACGGAAATTTTAGGCTATTACCTTTTCTACATGACTCCATATTTTGGTTGAAATAACACTTAAAATAATGTCATGGTAAAAATGTTATTTGACATAATTATCTTTTTCTTTCCTTTCATTTTTTTCACACAAACAAACGAAAGAAACTAACTTTCCTTCCACTTTCTTTCCTTTCATTCAAACATACTTATGGAAAATAAAATTTCATCCAATTTTTTTTCCATCCAATTTCTTTCCTTTCATTTTCTTTCCTTTCCATTTTTTTCTTTTGCCAAACATAGTGTAAAGGTTAACATTTTTGGGTGTATCTAGAATTTCGAAGGAAATTAAGTGCTGAATTTTTCTACAAATCTTGAAATACGTGGCTATGGTTATATGTAATTTACTCTAAAATTTAAGAAAAATATATATCAAGAAAAACTATTTGTGGTACGGAAAACATTTTCTTATTAGCCTTATGAATCATTTTGATTTGTCGTATATCCATGCTTTTGTTGAGCTTAAGGATTGATTCTTAGCATAACCAAATGATGTCACAATATGGTAATCAACTCCCAAATTAAATATAATAGAATTAAATATACTAATTCACAAGTCACAGGATAATAAATTTATGCAAAACGTACAAAGAAAAGAACATTTAGGGGGCGTTTATTTCAGGGTATATTTATTTATTCCTGGGAATAGGTAATTGAAAATGATATATTTCCTACATTTGTTACAAGTTTTAGAAAATTTTTTCCAGGTATTAATTATTCCATGGAATAAGATTTCCTATGATTTTTTGAAATTTTATTCCCAAATTGAAGGGTGGGCAAAAAATATTCCTATAACTTGGGAATCGCAATTATTAAACACAATTACTAAACTATCCCTCAATTAGTTATTTTTCCTTCCAAATTTTCATATTAATTATTTTATTAGTTCTTATATATAGTTTGTTTTGGAATTTGCAGAATCATTTGAATAGATCAAAGTTGGGTTAATTACATCATGGTTTGAAGGCAAAAGCGTGAAAGGATGTTTATCGGAAAAAAAGGCGTGAAAGGATGATGCAAGACACAACAATTATCTGTTATTATCACTATGCTAAAGTTGATTATTTTTTGTTATGGTGATATAAAACTCACTTTGACGTGGTTATTATTTTTTAACATTTTATTTAATTATTAGATTTGGATTATATCAATAAATTTTTAAAAAATTGATTGTTAATTTTATATTGATAGAAAAATAATTTTAAATTTGTGATTTTTTCTTTTTTTAGTGTAATTTTCACTTGATTTAAGCATTATTTTTTTAGAATTTTATTTAATCATTTAATCTAGATGAAATGAACAAATTTAGAAGTTATGTATTAGGGGTATTTTAGAAATTATAACATGTATTCTCAAGAATATATATTATAAAACAAATAAAGTTTAAATTTATTTTCAAGAATCTCAACAAATAGTCCTGGGAAGTGGGAATACTTAATGCTAAACAAAAATTTTTTTAAATATATTCGGGAATCATATCCCCAATAACACCATTTTCAGGAATGTGATTCCTGAGAATATAATTTTATACATTGAAACAAACGCCTCCTTAATAATTTCAAATTGGAAAACCCCCAAATATTATGGGAGAGATCGCATGATAAGTTTTGAAAAATATTCCATTATATTTAATATAATCACAATATATATATATATATATATATATATATATATATATATATATATATATATATATATATATATATATATATATATATATCCTTTCTACAATATCTCATATAAGAGGTAAACACAATGTTTCTTAGTATAACTCTTCTATTCAAATAATATAGATGACATCCAAAATTTATTGAAATACATATCAGTATCCTACAATATTTAGGATTTATCTATACTTTCTATTTTTTCCTCTCACTATCACTATGAGAGGCTTCTTCTTTTTCTAGTTTGTTTTCACCTCTCAGCAACTCGCTAACTCTAATTGCTTGATCTACCTCCAAATGAAAAAAAACCGGCATCTAAAAATTTTGGCATTTGAAAAAGGTCACCCTTCTATTATTGGCCTAATCACTTAGACCATGAAAAAATGAATAATGATATTTTTACACTGTCAAACTTTGACCATATACTTACACCACACTAATAGATAAAATAAAAGTATTTCATAGGAAAGGATAAAATGGGGAGAGAGAAAAGAGAAAGCTTCTCTCACACCCATCCTCTCTCCAAAAGCTTTTATTCTCTCTTTGTCTCTTTGTCTTATTTATCTCTCTCTCTCTCTCTCTCTCTCACCTTGCAACAAAGAGAACAACCTCCATAGCACACAGCTCTCATTCTTTTTCACCCACAGGAAGAAGAGAAGGAGAACCAAACTCCCCGTCACAAAGAGAAAACCTCCATAGCTCATAGCTCTCGTTTGTCATCACTCACAGGAATAAGAAGAAGAAGAAGAGGAAGAATTAAGCTGTGTTGATATCGCATAAAACTAATCCTTATGCATGAAAGCTTAACTTATTCTATTTGATTTTTCATATGTTTGTGGTTTATATCCTAAGACATGGATGATTTTTTTGTCAGAATTTTTTCAACAGTAAAATGAATTAAGAATGACTCTGCTAGAAGTTAAGATTTGCTATTATTGCTGGAAACTGAAGTTAGAATATTGTAAATGTATGTTATAAAAAATTACAAATTAGTATGCAAAAAGTTGTAATCCATATTGATAAAATATGAAAATCAGTTTTGAAAAATTGTAAACCAATTAAGAACAAATATGATGTAGGTTCAGGATAAAATATAAAATTGTTTGTAGAAAAGTTGTCACTCAGTATGCAAAAAGTTATAAACTGTGTTCATAAAACATGTAAACCAGTTCTGAAAATTTGTAAATTAATTGAAAAGAAATACTAAATAGGTTCAAGATAAAATATAAAATTATGTACAGAAAAGTTGTAAAACTTATAAACCATGTTCATCAAATAAGTAAACTAGTTCTAAAAAATTATAAACCAATTCAAGACAATCTTTTCTGCACATGATTTTACATGTTATTCTGAACTTGTTTATTATTTACCCTCAATTGGTTGACAATTTTTCAAAACAAGGTTTCAATTTTTCGTAACACATATAACTTTCTAACCCCAATATCCAGCAATAACAGTAAATATCAACTTTTAGTAAAGTCAATCTCAATTCATTTTGTTACTGCAAAAATACTGAAAAACTAAATATTCATCTCTTGTGACATAACCAAAAATACATTAAAAAAAATGGAATGAACTAAGCTTTCATGCATGAGCATTAGCTTTGTATGCTGCCAACAGAGTTTGATTCTCCTTCTTCTTCTTCTGGTGAGTGATGGCAAACAAGAGCTGTGAGCTATGGAGGTTGTTTTGTTTGTGGCAAGGAGAGAGAGAGAGAGAGAGAGAGAGAGTGAAAGCTTTCAGAGGGAAGGTGGGTGTAAAAGAAGCTTGTTCTTTTCTTTTTCCCCAATTTATCCTTCTATATAAAATACTTTTGTTTTGTCTGTTAGTGTGATGTAAATATATAGTGGACGTTTAGTGGTCTAAAAATACCATTGCTTTTAAAAAATTGCTTCTGCCCAACTTCTTCACAACTAGCATTCAATGCCATGTCTTCATGCTTTTTTGCTTTTCACATCTTTGGCTGAACCCCATTTCTACCCACTTCTTATTTTTGTTGGGCTCATGGATTTATTCACAGTATAATTAAATGATGTCAATATGTGGCAATAAGCACAAAAAATAAATCTTACAGAAATAAATCTACCAATTTGAGCAGCATAGCGATAATAAATATGTGCAAAGTTAAATGAAAATAGATCCTGAATATTAACATGGAAACCCCCAAATATCGGAGAAAAATCTACGGGACAAACTCTAAAAAAGATAGCATAAGTGAAACTTTAATACATCTCAACGTAAGTATTAGATCTAACACTTATATATAGTCCAAAAGTTATAGCTTTCAAGTTTAATGCGCAACTTACTTTTTAAAGTTTCCTAAAATCGTATAAAGTATAAGGGTTGCAATTATGACCGATAGAGATATCAAAACGGGCTCAGTCCGTTGGATTGGTTGGCAAAACGACATTTTAAGTAGGTTAGGCTGATTTTTTAAGCCCGACAAAAAATTTTAGTCCTCCTAACCCGCCCCACTTAACCCCTAGGTTTTGGTGAATTGGAGCAGGCCTGGCCTGCGGGCCAAGCCTTTTTTTTCAAAAATTTCAAAATTTATCAGTTATTAAATACCATTATACTCATCCTTATCGTCCAAACCCAAAGAACATGTGAAAAACAAAGCCCATATATTGAACTATGCAAGAAGAGCATCAGACAAGCCCAAAACAAAATTTAAGAAGTTGCCTCTAACTAAAAAATGACTTGTTTTGCAGAAAAAAAAAAAAGAGAAATTGAGAAAAACATGTTACTACTTACTACAGTATCCTTGTATCAGTAACACAACACTTGACAATATCATTGTATCAATGAGCAAAAACTTTCAAAAGTTTTTTTTTAAAAAAAATCAAACCATTTTTTTTGCAATTTTTGGCAAGATGATGAGTAAAATGGGTTGGTCTGACTATTTTAGCTTATTTTATTTTAACGGATTGACCCACCCCGCCTCACATTCAACAAGCTTTTGGTAGGGCGGGCATGCCTGATTTAACATCTCTATTGACCAAGATGTTATTCTAAAGGTGATGCTCCTCAAATAAAGCCAACGATCTCCTCCAAGGTAAGTCAGATTCGACCCCCTAACCTTGCTCTTTGATACCACTTGTTACAAAGAGATGCATCCAATACAAGCACCATAGGCTAAAATGTTAAGTCTTACTAAATTCTAATGGTGAGATTAATCAGATAAAACCAACAACGAGCAACATGAGAGTGGGACCAAAGAGTCTTCGTGGATCAGTTGTAGTTTTCTGCCATATATGCGCGGACGTCATCATCAGTCATATACAGAAGTGCAAAAGATGATTAAATTCAGCTAATCAATTTGGCATTGTGGCTGTGATGTCACCATAATTTATTGCACACAACAAATTAACTTAATTTAGAAAGGCATTTGCTTATAGATTTGGTTATGTAGTCTTCAACTAGCATTTCTTGAAGAAGATGACTCATAATATATACTTTCTTGTATTCTCCACGTGCCTACTCTAAGCCTCTAAGGTCCTAGTCAGGAATTTAATCAAGAACAGGATTCCACCTACATGCATTAAGAACCACATTCCACTAACCACCAACTTCTATATAGATTAGATTTGCCTTGTGTTGTGCTTCTTGGGAGCTTGTCAATAAGTGCAAGAGGGCACCCCATCACTGAACTTATGGAGCAGAAAAGATCTTCTCTTGTGCTTGTATACAGAGAGTTCAAGCCACATATTCTCATGGTCTTAGCCCAAGTGGGCTATGCCTTATTATATTTTATCACTGAAGCTTCGTTCAATCATGGGATGAGTCCTTTTTTATATGTAACTTATCGCCACATAGTGGCTGCGGTTGTGATGTTCCCTTTTGCATACTTTCTTGAGAGGTACATTTACATTTCTCTTAAAATAAATCCTAGTTCAATGCAGCTGCCAATATGCTACATGGTTGTTTGTGAATGTTTTTAGTGCATGAGATGGACATTTGCATGAGATTCTTCTTTGAGGTCTGTTTGAATTGAATCATGGACACTTTAATGCGTGTATTAGTTTAATATAACATATAGCATTTAAATTCCTGTAAAATTTCAATCTTTTTGTTTTAAGGTAAGGTATGATAATTGAGCAATTATCATTAATCTGACAATAAACTTTCTGTTTTTCTAACAGAAAAGAAAGACCAAAGCTTACACTTGCTCTGTTCATGGAAATTTTTGTGCTTTCCTTGGCGGGGTAAGGACAAATATAATGCAGGCTTCTACCAATATTTGGAAGTATGGAAACTTATCTTTTCTGATTTTTTCAGGATTAGTGTGCCTATCAATATGTACTTTGCAAGCCTACAATACACGTCTCCGACCTTTGTTGCTTCCATGATCAACATCATAGCTACCCTTACCTTCATTATTGCAGTGGCACTCAGGTTTGCTAAATTTTTGAAGTACATGATTTTGGAGTCTGTAAACATAAGACCTGATAATTTATTTACATTTTTATTATATATCCTTAAGAGAGTTTAGTTAAATGCAGGTATGAGAGGCTCAATCTTCAAGATCCTCGTGGTATAGCAAAAGTTCTAGGGACCTTGATCTCCTTAGCTGGTGTAATGACTATGACACTATACAAAGGACCCACTATGAGAAATTTATGGCATCCCCTAGTCCATATTGAAGGAAAAAATGCTGCTACACATGAGAACTGGTTAAAGGGTTCACTTCTTGCAGTTATAAGCTGTGTTGCATGGTCTGTATGGTACATTATGCAGGTTTTCACCTTAACTCTAGTTTTATGTAAACGAACTTATGCATCAAGCATAAGGGCCATGCAATTGTCATGATGGCTTCTGATGTCATGTAATTGTGGAAATTCAGGCAGCCACTTTGAAAAGATACCCTGCTCAACTGTCCCTCACTACATGGATGTGCCTTGTTGGAGCTGCACAATCAGCTGTTTTCACAGTGATAATAACAGGACACAAACCTTCAGCATGGACTATAGGGTTCAACATTGATTTGTGGTCCACATTGTATGGTGTAAGTATGATAATCAACTGAGAGTACAAAATCTCTTCACAAAATAACTGCAGAATCTAGTGTTATAATGATATCAATCATTAATGGCAGGGAATTGTGGTAGCTGGTTTAATAATCTACATTCAACTGTGGTGCACTGAGAAAAAAGGGCCAGTCTTTGTCACAATGACTACCCCTCTTTGTACCATACTAGTGGCAATGCTAGCATATTTCATCTTCGGTGAGAAACTTTATTTGGGCAGGTAATGATCGATGCTTCATCATTTTTATTTTTCTTTTCAAAATTAGACAGTAACTTTTTGGTATGGAAAATTACAAAGCAATGAATTGCAGATAAGCATAGTTTAACATAAACAACTAATATGTAGTCAGTGCAAATTTTTATCATTTTTGAAAAATATCCTTCTGTATCTTTTACTAATAATAATAATAATAGTAATAATAATAAAAGAAGAAGAAGAAGAAGAAGAAAAGGATGACACTGCCATTCTGTAGCTGATGATAAGTAGTGTCACGGTAATTTAGCTAATAAATATCTTATAGTGTAATTTTGAATATTAGCAACATAAAATAGTTTCTAGTGAGCACATGTTAACATACAAGGATTTTACAGCTTCATCCATAACTTAAAGCATGCAATATTATTTATTTATCCATTCATTTACTCTGCCCTTTATTATGTAAACATATGCACTTTTAACATCCAGTCTTCCTAGAACGCAAATTATAATTCTGAAATTTGATTACTTATAACGTTTCCACAGCATCATCGGCGCATGTTTTGTCATCATTGGTCTGTACCTGCTATTATGGGGCAAAGAAGGTGACCAAAAGGTTCATATGAAGACCAACGATACATCACAGTGCAGTAGTGAAGATCCACAATGCAGAATATAATCAGTAGCTTCAGCTGGAAAGGGAAGACGTGTAAATACAAGTGGGAAAAAGTAAATAAATCAGATAAGTCAAGAATTTTTATAGTTTTTTGTAAACCCAAGGCCAAGGCTTCGCGAAAGATTTATTGCTTAAAATGTTCCAATCCTGTGAAGTCAGACATCGCTAACCACGTATAAAAATTTTATAATCTCTATTTACACAATAGAAAGTGAACACAAATAATTTACCAGCATCACCTTAGATTTTCCTTTTAAAAATTCAAAAGGAATTTACTGAAACATATTATAATAAGTACTATGAAGGGAGTGACCAAATTTGAAATGGACATCAATAGTTTCCATGTGATTAACATCAAAGAATACTTCTAGCCTACTTTAGCAAATGTTACTAGCTAAAGTAAATGAACCAGAAAACTAGAAGCAATGACAATATTTACATGTCAATACTTCTGAAAAAAAAATAAAAATCCTCATACTAAAATAATGCATGCAAAATCAATAAATCATCCAAAGAGCAGTATAGGAGGAACTATGCAGCAGGGGGCCTGAGCTCATGATCAAGGGATGTATCACGGGTCGATGGAGGAAGATATTGCCACATCGGGATATAACCATAGTTTGGAAAAACAGCCACCTTGTTGACCCCTGCTTGATAAGCAGCTAGATTGGGAGGCATAAACCCCGCAGGTGGAGCAGGCAAATCTTTCAACTGCCTCTCAATCCTTTCTTTATCTGCTTTCAGAACAAGTTTCTCTTCGCGAAGTTCATTTTTCTCCACCTATTATTGAAGACACAATTATATAATATAGCTCTACAATGATGCCTCTAGAAGTTGCATCAAAATAAAAATCGTTGTATTTGCCAGAAGCATCGAGATTTCACGATGGAAGCAGGTTCCAGAAATGAAATTTTGAAGAAAATTTGTTTAAGACAGAGAAACTTAATTAAAATATACTAACCTTTGAACATTTTATTTCCTCTAATAATTTTTCATTTGTCTCTTTGAGTTCCTGAGCTTCAACTTTTAGTTGGTTCAAGACTCTGATAGCATCATCAAGTATAGCCATTTTATCAGTTTTCACAGGTCTCCCAGGTTCTAAAACAGAGCTCAAGTCACAAAACCTGCAATAATCAAAGCCAAGTTATTGCCCATTATCATCAGAAGTAGCAAAATCTCAACAATAAATATTGGGTACACTGGTATCTTTCATTCCTATTTATCCAGAAACAAAGATCATGCTTGGTATAAAAATCGAAAGTTATCAAAGAAAGGATAAAAATTGGTAATATATGAAAGTTGATATAGAATTTTGCTCAGAGATGTCAGATTCCCAGCTTTTTAGGAGATACGCAATTAGTCAAATCCTAGCCTAACATTGTTGGAAATTCAACTGTAACCATAAACCAGTGTACCAAAACAAAGCATTAAAAATCAGTGTACAAAATGCTACTGATAAGCTTGAAGACATAAAAAAACCACAGATTGATGTGCAGAGAGGACGTTCTTTGTGCAAAAGTAGACGCATGCCATTCAGCACAAACAACACATGCAGCTTGTTAAAGACTGATGCTGACATGAAATCGACCAAAACTTTAATATTTATAAGAATTCGTGCCTTTCGTTGAGTCTCTCCCTCCGCAACTTCTCACGGCAAGCCTTCGTTCCTGCCTTGCAACACGAACTAGTGCGCCCCCTACAAACAATTCTCAAGAAATTCATCACAAAAGGAAATGTAAAACGACTCAACAGATTGTGTCATTACTCGTAGATCAAAACAAGAAAAAGACAAGGCAAATAGCTAAAATCCATCTATTAGATATAAAGTGCAACCCAATAAGGTGAGAGAGTACAAAATTCATGTAGCATCATCATGAATGATATGAAATTCAGGGTTTTCTTCTCAATAAATTGAGGCTACAGATATTCTAATGTGTAACTAACCAAGATCATAATTTCACCCTTTTTTTTTTTTGAACACTGATTCCAATCCTCAGATTCTAAGATACCATCACTTCATAATCATATTCATATGTAAGTAACAAAAAATACCTCTTCCTGGTGTTCTCTTGACTGGCAGCAGCATCACTACCTGAAAAAACTATTTCAGTGCTCACACTGTGCAAATTCAGAAAAAGAAGGTTAAGTCAGCTATGCATTCACACATGCCACACCAAAAATAAAAATAAAAGAAAAAAAACAACAACAAAATATTTAAAAAAAATAAAAGGAAAAACTGAGCTTGAACTATTAGTTTACAGTGTATGAATCACCATAACCAAATGGTTCGAAAAAACATTTTTCACTGAGTAATAAAACAAAAACCCTTACAATGAGCAAATTTCAATTGAATTTCTCAGAGATGGATGCATATGAGAGATGATTGTGAATTCATAATATATAATTTTATTTTCATCAGATTACAAAATCAACAAGATAATTGCATCAAAAAGCAGCGTTATAAATGATTACATGAACAGAAGGAGAAAACACTAAGATTAAAATTTAAATTTAAATTTAAATTAAGAAATGGAACCTTTGATTGGGCCAAAGGAAATCGGTGGGGCCTGGCGGAGAATCATGGATGAAATCGAAATCAAAGAAATCGTCGAAGGGATCCATTTGCTACGAAACGAGGCTGCGGTGGTTGTTGGAGGAACTCTCTGTCTCTGAATTTGCAGGGAACAACAAACACAGCATCTATGTCACTACCCCAATCACAAAATCTGATATATTTTTATTCTTTTTGTTTGTGCTTCTCTTTTTGGATTTAATTGTAGTGTGAATTTTTTTTTTTTACACAGTTATTTAATTATATATCATCAAATAATATATGATAATTGATTTTTATATTTAATACCTAAAAAGTGATTCAAGTTAAATATTTTAATTAAATAATGGTATAAAATTATTTTACACTGTCAATACATTAAAATTAATTTTTTTTCTCTTCTTCGGGCCTTTTTTTTTCTTTTGTAAAATAATTTTACGTAATTATCTAGTTATATATTACTACGTAACCTATAAAAGTCATCAAAATAAAATATTTTGATTGAATAATAATATAAAATAATTTTACACTCTCTTCCTATCAAAATTAAACTCCAAATACATTACTAATAGTTTATGGAATTGATTGTCGTCACGTTGTAAAAATACATCACAATATCAATCAATAAAAATATTTACAACTCATTCACTTTGTGCAATCTTTTAAAATTTGAATTAGTTTTTATTTGAAAATAAATCAAATGTTCATTTTTTTATTATTTGATAATGTAAAATTGAATTAGTGCAGGGTAATTAAACTCGTATTTTATTTAAACAATTTATTTTAATTATTTAATATTTCTTATTTAATATTATTCAAATGATTTAATTTCTATGTATTCTTAAAAGTTGAAATAGTAATATTATTGGTGCTATATTTCTTAAGATTATTTAACCAAAGTTTGATAATTTTTAAGGAGTTTAATTTTAACATCCTGGTTGTGTGAAGCAATTTATGCACTTAACAAATAAAACTTTAAGAAAGTGGAAAATTATCTTGCATGATATAACATTTTCTTAAAAGCTAAAACTTCATATGTTGATAACATTAAATTATTTTGTATAGTTATTGTATTAAAATTAAACTCTTTTTAAAATATAAAATTCAATAAATAAATAAATAAATATTTTTTTGATAAATTAATACGGATAATTATTAACAATGATATACTAAAATTCACATATCATAGTATAGAATTATAATATAAATACACAAAAAAATCTGAAAAATTACTTACTTGCTATGTTTTTAGATAATTATCGCAAATTATCATTATTATTAATGATAATTTATTATCTTAATATAGCAATAAAAAATTCAGCATAATACATTGATATATATGTATTTATAAATCTATACCTATATATAAGAAGGATTTCTTTTATAACTGTTTTTTTTATGTCTCTTAATAATATTGAATATGTTTTCATGTCCATTAATAAATTTGACAAGGATTCTTAATTACATATATTTAAAACTTTCAATAGAACTCCATCATCTCTTTCTTATTTGTTGCCATCCCCCTTCAAGCATATCTCTACTTCTTTTGATTAGATATTTATTAATCTAAATGTGAAACTCCTCACTTTATTATTTAAAATAAAATATTCACTTTAAAAGATATAAATCTCTTGTGATTAATATTTAATACTCCTCTATTATATTTTATATGCTACGTCAACTTAGCAGTTACAATACTTTTTTCTTTTTTCTAAACATATTGCAAATAAAACAGGCAAAATTAATATGATATATATATATATATAGACACACACACATTAATATACTAACAAATAAAAAATACTGCTTCCGCGCCTGTCAAGTCATTAGTTTATATTATTTTATTCATGAAAAAAAAAATCAACAACATGCATACTGCATGGTCTAGCAGCTAAATTTGAGCGAAAATTCTAAGATTTTAGCATGTTTTGTAATATAAATATTAAAATTTTTGGTCATATGAATATTATTATCAACAAAGGTTAATTTTTTATCCACAGCTAAATAGAATTCATTAGACTACAACCAATCTGGTTCAAGTTAACCAATTCATTATAAAAGTGAAGCTCTCACAATTTTGATTTTTATTATATATATGGGAGCCAAATTTGAGACTTTCAGACACGTTTGGATTTATGGTGAGGGAGATGAAATTTTATTTTAGAACCCTAAAATTGATTGTTGTAATTTTTAAAGATGTTTGGTTATGAGAAATTAAAATCAATTCTTGCTTTTAAAATTAATTGCAGGAGAAGTGAAAATTTCTTATTTTGGAATCACTTTTAGAGAAATTATCAAATATAAAATTATTTTACTTTAAAATTAATTTATTTGACAGAATTAATTCTACTTAGAATCAATTCTAGAAATGCATAATCAAACACACACTTATATTAAGTAAGTTGACGGTAAAAAGAGGATAAAGAAAATTGTCTCTCTATACATAACAAAAAATAAATAATAGGTAAAATAATTTAACTGTTGGGCTATAAAATGAATAGAATTTATTTAACCAAAAAAATAGCGAATAAATACGATCCATCAAGTATATATATTCAATATAACACATGTTCTCTCCCTTAAACTCATTTGAGAGAAGAGCAGCGAGACCATTTATATGTTTTTAAACATGAAAGTTTAATCTATTTAGTAAAAATGATGATTCGTACATTTTAATATTGGAAAATATTAATATACATATGAATTTATGATGAATTCTCTATGTAGCACAATTTCAACAAGTATTTTTATAATATTTATATATTTTAAATTTTAAATTATGTCTTAAATAATTGATATATTGTCAATTATAAGGTTCACCGTTGTCATTACGTTTTAAGATAAAATCATGTCACAAGTTTTAATGAAAGTTTATAATGATATTTGCGTATCACCTAGCAACAATGATCCAACTAAACTATTTTTTATATAATTTTTTCAACCAACGTAGCTGTTCAAAGCTGAATATTTCGTTTCAACCTTTACTAACCAAACCAACCAGGTTGGCTATCGTATTTGAATTTGCCATTTGTTTGACCTCGTGAACTTTTACTACAAGTGCTCCAACATGTGCTGAGATAGTTAGCACTTTCTCTCTCGTTGACCATGTCTTTTAACATGTGACATAATAAAATTTAAATAATGCACCTTTCACTTATCTTGATCTGATTTGCGCCTTCAAATGCCACTTGAATCATAACTTATACTTTTACACTTAACTAGATGTTATTATTCTTACAAGAGTTGCAATGTTCCCACATATTAGTAGCCCCAGATGGATGCCAGGGTTGTAGAAGATTGTATGATATAATGACGACGATGATGATGACGACAACGACATACAAGAAAGAAAGTAAAAGAAAAGTATTTACTTTATTTGTGTTATTTGGTCATATATCACAATCTTGGTACAGGACAAATTATCCTTTGGTGAGAAGTAACTGATTCCCAGCAAAGTAGAAAGAAAAATCAGATGACATTGGCCTCATTTTTTAGTTTGTCAATCAGCTCATCTACTGAAGAAACCATTACCCCTGCTTTTCTCTTGGGAGGTTCATTGACTTCAACAATCTCCAAATCAGATTTGATTTCCACATTCAGCTCCTCAGGAGTGAATTTTTTTATGGGCTTTGATTTTGCTTTCATTATGTTGGGAAGAGTTGCATACCTTGGTTGGTTCAGTCTCAGATCAGTGCTGCAGCAAGTAAAAGCTCAAAAGTTACCCTCAAAGAAAGCGAGTTTGAAACCAAAAACGCTACCTTGTTAAATCATCAAGTACTCCCCTCCCTCACATTCCATCAAAAGGAAAAGGGACACTTAGAGTCGGGATTTTATGAAGGAAATACTAAAAACTAAAAATAAAAATTAAAAACTGGAATTTATAGTTTTCATAATTTTTATTATTTCCTTCACAAAATTTGGAAAAATGAAAATTAGAAACTCAAATCAAATAGGCCCTAAGGATGCATTTTGTTTCAGAAAACAAGTTTTCAGTTTTCCTGTTTTCAAGATTTTATGAAGAAAATGCTAAAAACTATATTTTATAATCTTCAGTGTTTTCAGTATTTCCTTCACAAAATCCCGAAACTATATGCACCCTAAGAATTTGATTGGCTTCAGAAAACAATTTTCAATTTTCATTTTCAATTTTCAGTTTGTTTCTTGTTGTCTTCACAAAATATGGATAGCAGGAAACAAACTCAAAACAAAAATGAAACCTGAAATATTATGGACAAATGATGTTGAATTAATGGTTTCTCTCACATAAAAACGCAGGAGAAATTTCAATGTTTAGTAAGTAGCTACGTAGATTTGGGGTACCAAACTAATATCTCCAAGTGACTCTTTGAATGCAATATGTGTAACAATCTCACATAGCGAGAAAATGTTATGTTGCTTTTATATCTTTACATGAGATATGGAGAGACACTATGTGCAACTATCACATAAGTTCCAACACAATGTTTTAATCAAGATTCAAGAACATCCATCCTTTCATCATTACTCAGAAAAAATCAGTGCTCAAATCTCAAATTGACATTAATTCAAGCCTTCTAATTTTACGACAACACTAGCTATACCGTAGGCAGCTGAAACAGTTTTTTAATGCAACCTTGGACTACACTAGCTAGAGTGCAAAAATGCATTATAATATGGCGCATAAATATACTGATCATCCTTCCAAGGATGCAAAAAGCAGGTAGTTTCCTTAAAGCGCAATAAACAGGTCCCTTTAGGCCATAATGTAACAGAAATGTACCGAAGAGAGAGCTGGTACAAAAGGCAAAGCCTTTAATCTAGACAGATTTTGATACAGTATGTCTAAGAGGAAGTGTCACTTACGTTATTACTGCAGGTAAGTTCAAGCACACAGTCTCAATGCCATCATCAACCTCTCTGTCCACTGTGGCTACTTGTTTCTCTTTATCAAGGACAACCTACTGGAAAGCAGCATTTAGTTACACAACGAGTTAATTAAAAGAGATAAGTCAATAAATAACCATCAAACAGACAGAAAAGGACCAGCGAATGGATATTTTATCCCTAAGTGGCAAAGTGATTATTCAAAACTGTTACTGAACTGCAATGTTTCTTGGCTATCTTCACTACATCTACTGCATATGACTACTTAATCAATCATGAACAAATTCTACCATATAAAAGCCAAATTTCTCTTATTCAAATCTAGCAGATGTTCTACGTCCCACCTAGATAGCAAGGAGAAGAATACAGAGAATTCACTGCAAAAGCAGTGGCTTAGCTCATTGATTAGCTCAGTGATTTCTCAGTTCACAGTTGGATGGAGAATATGCAACAATGATGAACTCTAAAGCCTAAACTTACATCAGAAATTAAAATTGACATGAAATGATGGCACAAGGTTTGATCTAACAGACATAAGCAATGTTAACTGTATTCAACAGATAGACAAGAAACATCCAGACACACTAGAAGACTTCAGTCCTTTAAAACAACAAAATTCCTAAAGCCATCAGTGTGACACTGTTACCTGTGTTTCTCAGTAATTACAAATCATTCCCCACAGTAGAAATCATAAACACAGTCAAACACACATGTATGCATAAGATCTTTTGGAGTTCCCTGACTGCATTCTTTATTTCTAATATGACTTATACCATGTTTGATTTGACCTTTGGAAATCCCCAACCAACGCTTGAGGCAAAAGCTTGATTCTTGAAGTTTTTGCCTATTAAAGGTTTTGGGGAGAAGAGGGATGAGAGGGGGAGTTTGTGGTGCGGGGGTGTAAGCTCCTTAATCTAAACCAGGCGTGCTAACTTCAAAATGTTTTGTCATATTCAAACCAACTTAAGGTGTCATGTGACTCGTGCTTAATCATTTTCCAAAGGTCCCACTATTTATATGCTAATAAACCAAAACCAAAGATGGAAAATGATACGCAGAGGCAACAGCAAGCAAAGATAGACCCCAAGAAAACATAAGAAAATTCAATTAACTGCTTTTTATTTCCAAGGGAATCCATTTGGTATTCTAAGAGAACAAGGAGAAATGAATACTAATACATTGTGCTAATATTATATCAATGTAACTAAAACATACGGTAGATATAATTAAGAAAATGAATAATGACCATGTTTACAGAAGGTGATGATGGACTAACCTTTGAAGCAAAAGTCCCTTGAGGCCAGTTGAGGAGTCCTGCAATCATCTGCCCTGTTTGATTGCAATCATCATCAATGGCCTGTATTTTATCCCCAAAAAAAAGAAAAGAAAAAAAATATCATCAAATGACCTGTGAAAAATTAAGAGGTGAAAAACACCACCACTTAATATCCATTTATTGCTTCATAGGAGAAGCATCAATATTTTCTCCAACAGAAGATTTTCTATTTCTGCTGTCACTAAAAATCAATTCTATAGTTTGGCCAAGAACCTTAAACAAAAATCAATAGAAATGCTTCTTCACACCCACAAATAAAAAATGGACAAACAGCCTCTGAATGTGCATTTTAAGATATCTCAGCCTATGTAGCACGGATACTGTGAGTATCAAGTATAATACAGAGATATAGTATAAATCAAATTAAAAACATGCAAAATATATTTAGTAGTATTTAAAAGTATCGGTAAATTATCCGAACGGTTGTTTTGATGTATCTGCGCATCATAGATCTCATCTAGAAAGAGTTTGAGGAGAAAGGTGGGATAAAGAGCATATAACACCCTTCATTTCATACATCAAACCCACTATGATTTTTCATCAACAAAACCCAAAATTCCAAACCCACCCCACTAACTAAGCAAATGAAATAACCCCATCATCAATCACCACAGACTCATCATGATCATCCCTGAAAGAACAAAACAAAACCAAATCAAGCAGCCTAATAACCAAACGGCTAAATTCCCAAACCACCCCTCAATCAAAACTTCACCAACGAAAACAAAAATTCCCCACAAAAAAAAGGAGTACCTGTTTGCCAAGAATGAGAAGGCCAGGCTTCTCAATCTCCACAAGCTTCCTCAAGATCTTGGCAACTGACAGAGGGTAAAGTGCATCAGCAGCAGCAGCGGCGGCGGCGGCGGCCACCTCCACGTGGATGCCCCTGTCGGCTCCCATGGCGAGGCCAGTCCTGAGAGTGTCGACACACTGAGAGGGCCCCATGCTCACCGCGACAACCTCGGACGCCAACCCCGACTCCCTTATTCTGAGTGCCTCCTCCAGCGCTATCTCGCAGAACGGGTTCATCGACATCTTCACGTTCTGCGTCACCACCCCACTCTGCAAACAAAAAACAAAACGGAAACGGTGTCGTTTTGAGTCAGTCAAAGTTTGTAAATTGGGGGCGAGAAGGACCAAGGGTCGTTGTGGGATTTTTGGGTTTTCGTGTTTGAGCATTGAGGATGGTGTTGTGTCGATGGCTCAGTAGTGTAGTGTCACCTTGTCGGGTTTGACTCTGATCTTGACGGCATAATCGACCACCCGCTTTATGGCTACCATTATCTTCATGGTGCCGTTGATGGTGTTGAAGTTGCAGAAAGAATACTGATTGATTATGAGAGAGTGCGCATCTGCGTCCAGTGTTGGTGTCCGTCTTTGGAAAAGCCGGGAAGGGGATGCAAGGTACAGAGAGGCACGCTATAGGTCTCAGCAAAACAATAAAATAAATTCAAATAAAGAAAATAAATTTTTTTCTTTTTTTTAAAGAGACAAAAATAAAGTAAAATAGTAAAACTATATAAGATTATTTGCCATGGATTGGAAATGGTTAAGTAGTAAAACTATATAATAACTTAGGTTGAATGGAGGGAAATGAAATAAGATTTTAAGTTAGTCAATTATTTAGATTTTCAAAAATTAGATGGAATAGAGTGAAGAAGGATAGGCTCCATTCCATCCAATTTCATATATTCTCCTTCAATTTCTTCCTCCAAATTGAATAGAATGAGCTTCATTCCGTCCAATTATTTCACTTCATTCCACTCCATTCTGTTTTATTTCATTTTATTTCACTCCTACTAACTTCACAAATCCAAAAATACCCCTAAAGTCTAGACCAATATAGTTTTATTAAAACGGTAAATCATAGTGATGTAATAATGAATAGTTATATTTTTTTATTTATTATTTTAATAAAATTCTATCAGTTGATATTATAAAAAAAAAAATTGACCGTAACTGTGTAGAAATTAAATGAGTTAGTGTTCATTTTAGTCCCTCACTTTTTATTATTGAGTCATTTTAATCCCTGACTTTTAAAATGAGTCAAATTAGTCCCTGACATTACAAAATGTGAGTCATTTTAGTCCTTTAACCCAATTGTAGTTAATTTTCTATCAATTAAATGATGATTAATAACATTAAGTGATACATTGACATGCCATATGTCATCTAAAGTAGAATATATTTTAAAATGAATTATTTTGATGTTTAAAATTATATAAAATAAATCATTTAAATATTTATTATACATTTTAAATTGACTCATTTTGTACAATTTTAGATACCAAAATAAATTATTTTAAACTTCATTCTACTTTAGATAACACATAATATGATAATATATAACTTAATGTTACATATCATCACCTAATTGATAAAATATTAAATAAAAGTGTAATAAGGGACTAATTTGACTCACATTTTGTAATGTTAGGGACTGATTTGACTCGTTTTAAAAGTGAGGGACTAAAATGACTCATGAATGAAAAGTGAGGGACTAAAATGAGCATTAACCCAAATTAAATTATAAAACTACAATTAATAAGTTTTCACTATAAAACAACATCGGGTGATGTAGGAGAGTTAGTCTTAAACTGGCCTTTAAAACTAAAAAATTGGTAACGTGAAAGAATAGCCATGTGAAGGTTGATGCTGCAGCATAGCTGCACAGGCTTTGCAATTGATCTTATCTCTAGAGCTGGGTGGCTAAGTTCTGTTCTTATACGGCACGTCAGACGATATGAGGCTAAGTAAGTGCATACGAGGGCCTTCTTCCATCTTATCCCCCACGCTTTTATTTTTATTTTTTTTTTAGTAAAGAAAAATACAAAACCACAACTAAGACTAGCTAGTTAAATCAACAAGAATAATGCTATTAAACTTCATTTCAAGATAATGCCACCTGAAATAATCCAAGTCTAAAGTAGCACCAGTATTCACCACATGATCTATAGCCCGATTAACAGTCCTAGAAACCAAACCAAAATGAACACTTCAATTGCGCAAAATCAAAGCACGAATTCGCAAGAGCAAACCAAGGTCCAAGTGATAAAGAAAAATATGATCAGTGGACACAGCTAAAAAGGCCTCCAAACAATCTATATCGACATACACAGTACGATAGCCTAGCATCCAAACTAGACAAAAATCATGTCAAACAGATATGATATAATAAATGTTAGTTCCATTGATCCCACACACAAAAAAAAAAAACAAAACAAAACAAGTTCTATCGATAATGATTTAGTTGGAAGTAAGATAGTTCTATTTTAAACTAAAAAAAATATTATTTATACTCAGAATGTGGGACATTGTGTCTACTGATATTATCTATTATTGAATGAGATATGAACTATATTTAAATAAGATCTATATCTCAGTCAATAATAAATAAAGTGTGAATTGACACAATTCTCATATTCTATAAATACAAATAACGTAATTCTTTAAGCTAATAGTGCGATGAGTAACCTACAAAATTGAAATGTTACATTTTAAATAAAACATAGCAAATTTTTTTTTTCTTAACCTAGATGGATAAAAACCCTTTGAACCACATTATGGATAAAAACCTACTAGATTTCTATCTCATCACCTAGATGAAAATCTTATGTCCCAAATTGCATCCATTAATTATCTTCTAATTATTTATTAACAGATAAAAGATATATATTATATATTTGATAATTTTAAATTTATTTTAATTTTTTCTTTTTATATGACAATAAATAATTAAAAAATAGATAAGGAAACGTCACTTCGAAGCAGAAGATTTCATTTCGGACCACCTTATACCAAACATAAATTTAATATAAACTAACAACGTCAAATTTAAGAGACCAATTAATGCGATTGAAAAAAGGATTTAAAAAACATGATTTGGTATACTTCGCAAATGATATTTTTTTATTTTTTATTTTGGTCTAACTGTACAAATGAACACCAGTGGTGGTAGTTATGGTGCCGGACCTTATCAGCTAATAGTCCCTCCATTTCATATATTAAGTGTAGTTTTGGGTTTTTTTTTTCAAGTTAATTGTTGTTTACAGTATTCAATAATCTTAAATTATATTACGGTTATTTTATTACTATTGGAGCAAGAATGAGTGGATATGACTTAATAGAAAGAGAGAAAAAACAAAATGATAGTTTCATCTTTTACTTTTATTTTTTTAGAATATTAATAAGATTTAGAAAGTAGCTATTACCAACCCTATTATCTATTGACATACTTTATTAAATAAAGTTTTATTTAATTATTGTAAAATACCCTTCTACAGAATATAATACAAATTATATTAGATAAAAAAATAATTTAAAAAGTGAACAAATAAATAGTAATATACAACATACATACTTAAAGGATTTTTCATCATGTGTTTACTTTTTAAATTACTATTATATTTTATAGATCATTATTACTTATTAAAAATAAAAATTAATTTAATATTTATATCTATTTTAATACTAAATAAATAAATTATAAAATACTTAGAATATATTGTGGTCAAATAAAAAAAAGAATACTTTACCAAAAATAAAATCAATATTATTAAAAGCTTTAAAATTTAATTGATTATCGTGGGTAAAATACATATAAGGGTACTATTATACTTTAAATAAAAAACTTTTATTTTGATTTCTTATATTAAAAACTATAATATTATAATATATTAATTATAATTAATTTAACAATTATTTAAGTTAATTTATAATTTTATATTATGATAATAAATCATGCAACACATGAACCATTATGTGTTTTGTTATCAATATTGTTAAGTAAATCATATTTTAATATATGGTGCTTTATGTTTCTAACCTTCTGTATCTTTTATTTTACAAAAACAATTCATAACACTTTTATATGATTTTTATTAAATGATAATTAATTAAATTGTAAAAAAAAATTATTTTTTATTTTTATATGACCATGATATATTTTAAATATTTTAAATTTAATATAACAATATAGACATAAATATTAAATTAATTGTAAAATTTTTAATAGGTATTAATTATCTACAAAATGTAATAGTGATTAAAAAGGTAAACACAAGATGAAAAATTCTTGCATATATTACAGTTTAGTTGTTTACTTTTTTAATTATTTTTATTTGATATAAATTGTATAGTGTTTTATAAAGGGGGAAATACTTAAGTGCACTGAGAGTTAAAAACAGCACTACTGTAATCCATTTATTAATTGACACATAAGTTTTGTAAGTCATTATTGTCTGTTATCTCCCTTATATTTTCATACAATAATTGATTTGTCAATTATTAAATAAAATTAAGTAAATATTTTATCTTACTCAAAGATCATATAAGAATTTCTATATAAAAAGTCATTTTAGAACAATTAAGCAAACTTTCATTTACTATGGTATGACAATAGTCATTCTGTGCAAATGTCAAAAATAACACTTAGGATGTATTTGGTTAAAGATAAAATGTGTGTAACTTTTTATAGATGGGCTATATCTATAAAATTATATATAAAATTTATTTATAAAAAATTTACTCTATTTTTACTCTTCAACTAAATATATCTGAGATGGAGCAAGTAGCTAATTAGCTATTGGCTACTGGCAATGAGTGAATGATTGGTAAGGACTAAGGACTAAGGACCCTTACATTGTGTTAACTAATAGGGCCCACATTTTTTTTCGGTTGAGAATAATGGGCCAGACTAAATAGCGTGTTGTATGTTGGGTTAGGAAAGTTGGGTGAAGCTTTAATTTATTTTACTCATATCTGTGACCAAAAACTTTTTCAGATCAAGGCATTAGGTAGAGATGCCCAATGTCGACTTGAAAAATTAGAACTACCCATTATTTAGGTCTAGCCCAAGGAAAATATCAACCCCACTGAGTCTGCTGGACGGGCCAGACTTAAATTAACAGCCCTTCGAGTTTTTTTTTTTAAATCCTCGGAGTATAATTTGTCATTTAATTTTATTTATTTTTTGGTTTATTGAATAGCAAGTTTATTTTCCCCATATCGTTGCTCAATTGAGAAAGCTGTGACAAAAGTGATATAAATCAAACATTGCATTCACTGTCTTCTTTATTCCAAGAGCATTTAAAGGTGTTTCTGAAGAGTAGAAACTAGAAACAAAAATATATATTTTCAAATCAAATTTTGTACGCAAAAGCAAGAGACAAACATGCCCCATTTTCACTAAAGATTAATTTTTCCTGTTTATGGGGACTACCTTCTTTTGAACTTTTTGTTTTGTTTTTCTCCGAACCTTTTTGACAAAGATGAAGCCAACATCTCACGGGCTGCTAAGGTGTGCAGCAGATCTTGTAGTCCATGCCCATGCTTATGTGCACGTGGCCTAGAAAGAGTTTGCAAGACTTGGGTGGGAGGAGAACCCTTTCATGAGAATTGCAAGCATAAGATACTTTAATCAAAAGTTCTCAATGCTTTGGTCTAGTGTGGAAGTTCATGTAAAATAACTGGTAAGAAGATGATATCCACAATTTGTTAAGTAGCATTTGTTTATTGTCTTGTGAGAGGAAATACAGAGACAGTAGAGATGGAAATATAAAAAATCCTGTCTCCGTATCATGTTTGGTTAGGGAGTACAAGATATGATAATTGTCATCATATTTTGTTTGCCAACACGGAGACAGTACAACAAATACATCATAAAAGACATATGTGCCATTGTCGGACCGCCATTAACCACTGCCGGCCGGCTGTTGACCACCACTAGATGCCGTTAACTGGCATTGACTTTCCATTGAATGGCTGTTGACCATTGCCGATCGGCCATTGATCGGCACCAAGGACTGTTGACTGGCTGTTGACCAGTGGCGGGCGGCAATTGACCAATGACTTGACCACCAATGGAGGTTGCAACCTAAGGGGTATTATTGGAAAAAAAAATATAAATTTCTGTCTCTGTATCCTGTCCCTATTGTCTCCACTTTTTGGAGGGACAGAAATATAGAAAATTTTCATCTCTTATTTTTCTGTCCCCGTATCTTGTCTCCACCACTAAACATAATACTGAGAGATACTATCCATGTATTTGTATCTCGGGACACAAAACAAATGCAACTTTACAGAGCTTAAAACAAACTACAATGTGCATACAATTTTTTGGTTTGGAAAATTTATAACAATAATGATGAACTACTACCTATACTACCTACAAAATTTGGCTGCTCTTTGGTTAGTTACATAAAATATTTCAACCACAAATTAATGATTGATTGTCACAAGCTGGAAGCAGATAAAACTGTGGAGCAACAAATTAATGATTGATTGTCACAAGCTGGAAGCAGATAAAACTGTGGAGCAACAAGAAGGCATCACCAAACCAACCAAATATGACCAAACTTTCCCTTCCATCTACCAGCAGTACAACACAAACAGGCACAGTGTGTACAGAAACATAATTTTGGTGGTTGTATACTATTTATCAACGGAAAAGGACCCATCTCTTTTTCAAAATTAAATTCAGGGATACCTTTACCTATCCACTTTATTTACCTTTGGATTCTCCTTTTTGGTATTTGGTTGGCTTTTCCATTTGTTTTTGTTTTCATTTCCTACCAGTACAGTGGTACTTTTATTTAAAGCCAGATTTCCCTACATATCTTTTTTGATATTTCTAGAGTAAGACATGGAACAACTTAATTCATCCAGAGCAGGAAAACGTTTTCCTTAAGAAAGCTAACAAATGTGATGATTCAGCAATGATGCTATTATCATAGCTCCATGCCCTTTTTGAAACAAACTAGGAAAAGACCTCAACCCCATCATGCCAACAGATAAACATGAGAGAAAAACATAATAGAGTAATTATGGTCTCAAATTAAAATTAAATCCAATTGAATTTTTTTGTATGTGATACAAGCCTATGACCTATTCATACATCTAACATCTTTATCTCACAAAAGGAAGAAAAAGAATTCTAAGAAACTTGCAAGTTGCAAACACAATGAAAAAAGAGAAATTTCAAGGGTCTAAATAAACAGGCCGCACAGAACTTCTGGATCTACCATTTCCATGTCCGAATGAAAAGAATGATCTCTTGGCTCTACCACCACTCCCACTGCAGCCTTCAATGGAGCTAGCCTCATTGACTTGCCTGTTGTGCTGCTGCAATGCTTCTTGAACTGCCAAATAGAACTGCCTGTCCCCTGATGAGTCCATTGAGAAAGACCTCCTTATAGGTTGGACTGAAAACTGGTCATCTTTGGCTCTAGTATCAATACACTCATCCCCCATGCTTGTCACTTTGTGCAGCTTCCTTGCTTTCTTATGCACACTTCTCTGCTCTAACTTCCTTGGTGAAGGACTAACAAAAGGACATGTTGGTACCTCCATTGCTTTGCCCCTTCCTTGCAAACTTTGGCCTCTATCATGGTCATTACCCAATTCAATCACAACAAAATCTTCAGCACCACCAATGAGGTTTTCCACATGTGGGATTTGGTCCTGAGATGGAGAAGAAGGCCTTCTGTTGAGAAGCTGATCAATGTGGAACCTGCTGGTCAAAGAAATGCTTGTTCTGCAAAGAGGGCAATTTGCATTGTTCAGAAGCCAAACATCTATGCAATCAATGTGAAACACATGGCTGCAATTTGGAATAATCCTCAGCTTCTCATCCTCTTGAAACTCATTCAAGCAAACAGCACATTCACAGAAGCTTCTTTCTCCAGAAGCTCTACCCCCTTGTTGTTGTTGTGCCTTGTATTTAGTCACTGGGATTAGCCTTATCACTGCTTCATCTAGTCCACGAGGTTCTGGTCCCGGAGAGTAAACTACTGATGGATCTTGACGCCTCCTTGATGGGGAGAACCGTCTCAGGAGATCGATACGGTGCCAATTGAGGCAGCACTTGATCACAAAGATGTAGTAGCTCACAAGCAAGAAAGCTGTGGCCATTATTCCTATTATAGCAATTGCTATGATGGGGAAACTGGTGCTGGAAGAATGCATATGAGGGTGGAAGATTGAACTCCCTGGACTAGTTGTTGGTGAAAGAGCTTGTGAATCATGTTGTGACACATAGATCAAGTATCTTCTGCTCACAAGATCCATATCAGATAGCTATATATAGAATGCAGGCAAATGGGGTGGTTCTTCTTCTCTCAGATCTTGAACATAAACACAAGACATGAATATAGCATATATAACTCAATGACAAGAGTTTTAGAGAGAAAATAAGCGGCACTTTCCTAGAAAATCTATTTCATGTGTGGAGAAAAGTTAATGGACCAAGTACAAGTAGGCCAATGAAAATATGGAGCGGTATGGAGAAGGGATAAGAAAGAAAATCAGGTGGTGCTATAAATGAGGGTGGTGATGGTGCAGGGGACAAGAAATTAAAGGGCTTATAAAAATCAATGAGAAAATGTTGACAGAACCAGTTTTTTTTTTAATTAAGGTTGGAGGGGATTGAGTCTTGGCTCAGAATACGTAGTTGGTGAATTTCTAAGAGGCTCTCAGAGTAGTTTGGCTAGAAAATTGTTGAAGTGTCTTGGTCACTGGTCCTATATTTTAATTTTTATGTTAACATAAGAGTATGGTCCGATTTAAATATTGGAGATTTTATACAGTGAGTGGCGGTCCAGCAAGAATGATAGTGGTTGTTAGCAAGGAGTCAAGGAACAAGGCCTAACCAATGCACCATGTGTTTATTGCCTTTGACATTGGCTCATAAATGTGTTCAATCTAACTTTGAACTTTTGAGGTTATTTGCATAATTAATTGTTATTATTTGAACGGTTTCATCATAATTGATCAAGCAGCGTACAAATAATAATACTGTTGTGTCCATAAATTGAGACTTCCATAGAATTCCCCATATAGCATATCTTTTCAAATATTTCTTGTCCCCTTTCTTTGATTCTTTCCACCTTTTTCTTTTTCTTTTTTTTTTTTCCTTTCAAGTGTGCTCAAACATAATAGAGAATAAAAGTAGATGTTCAAAATCTTGGATGTTACTTTGATACAAAGAGGGATTACTACTATATTGGAAAAAATTTGAATGGATATGAATACTTTTTTTCTTAATAAATGAACATGAATGAAATGGCAGCGTCGTTTAAGGAAATACTTATATATGCTATTTATATTATTATGACATGGTAATTAACGTTTTGGACACAAAATCACCATTAGCATCAATTGGTTCACTTTTAAAGTGTTTCTTATAACATAATTTTAATTATACATTTACATGTAATCTTTGCATATTATGCATGTATGAAGATAAGTTTTCCCCAAAAGATAAAAGAACAATTGGAATAGAGACTTTTGAACGGAACGTTAATAATGATTGTCCTATACCTTTAATCATTCACAGGTTATTAATTCGAATAGATCAAGAGCTATCATTATCTAAAATACATTGCTTGACATATAGTCCAGAAAGGTGCAAATTAGTAAGGCAGAAAAAACAACTAATTATATATAGATATGAACAATGTTAATGATAGGTATGGCCTAATAAAAGAGTTCTCGAGCTTTCAATTATGCACACCCTCCCTCAATCATCACCAATCATAAAGGAAAGAAAAAAGTATCACACCCCACATGCAACCCAGTTTTCAATCCTTAATCACAGGGCCTGACCGTTGGTGAAAGGTGTTGACTCTGATCACTAGTTGGTATCAGCAGAGCATTTTCCCCTTTGCCACCGCCTATCTTATTATTATTATTATTATTGAAAAAATATTATTTATACTCATTGTATGTGAGATACTGTATTGACTTATACCTCATCCATTATTGGATGAGGACCTTGTTTGAATAGGGTTTACACTCATTCAATGATAGATGTGATATAAATTGACATAGTATCTCATGAATAATGAATACAAATAGCATAGCTCTTAATTTTTATTTTTTTTTTCTAGAGTATTTTCTCATCCAACAGGAGAAAGAATAATCTCCCGAAATATTAAGTGTAGAATACATAATTACGAATCCTTTTCAACAATATCTTTTCCATAGGAATAAATCTTAAAATCGAAGTCAGAATCTCATGTATATTTAAGGGGCTCGAATCCATTCCACTCGGATCGGTATCTGACTGCTGAGCGCCTATCTTCTTTGAAAAGCTTTGGCCAAAAGGAAGTACAATACACACTTGTGGGGAGAAAAAACTGTAGTGAATCCCGAAACTCGTGTGAAATAGTGGCGTGTAGCAAAGTCAAATCCGTGTCCAGCGCTAGCTTCTAATAGAATACAGAAAAGGTACAGAACCGACACACACACACACATTTGGCTTGTTGACATGCAGTAGAAAGAGATCAACAAAGGCAAGAAAAAAACACTCACACCCCTTTGCTTTACGAGTTTGAAAAAGTGCTTCACACCTTAGTCAAAGGTTGAGGGCCTCTTCTGCCGTCTGCCAGAAGAAACTTCCCACAACATTTGGACCAAATTTCCCATCTATTTGAAAATCTCAGCCTCGATCAAAATTTGGTGGCATGGAACATGAAAAGAAAAATAAAAATAAGTTTCCTTTTTAAATTAATAATTGTCCATATCGATATAGGAGAATATATGTTAGTGGGAATTTCATGTTGAATAATAAGGAATCGATTAGTTGCAACAATAAGTGAAAATATTAAGCATGAGACCTAGCAGTGTATATGGAGAAAGTTTCATGGCTAGAGATGTGAGCTTTACGTCTCGAGGGGATTAGTCATTGTTTCGGGTAATGGATACTCTTGATTTATCAAGAAAAAAAAGTGAAAATATTGCTGTGTCAAGTCTCCAATCATGGGTATACTTAAACAAAAAATATTATTATTACTTATCGACGTAGTTCTCTCATTTTTCACTAATTAGCATGACATTCTCCCTGTTAATATATACATTCTCTTATGTCGAAACATGTTCTAATTGATATGGTCAAATAGTATAACTCTAGTTTTTCCTTCCTCTTTCTCTATGTTTTTTGGTCTTTGCCTTGCCTTGTTGAATACTTTCTCATATTGGAGCAAATTTCAAAATTGTGCAGCAACTTGCTCCTCAGCTTTGCTTGAAGCAAATACTTCCCTGAAGGTTGAACAAATGTATTTGTCTGCATTTGAAACTGTGACATACTTGAAGTAGGTTAACTCTATCCGGAAGATTTTTTTTCTTCTTTTTTTTGGTTCTTTATTTGATGAACTATAGGGAAGATATCTTGTATTGAATAAATTGATCTCAAATTTCAAATGAAAAATTAAATATAAATGATTTTCCCCTACAAGCACAAATTTTGAAATACATTTTACGGTAGGAGTCGGACAAGCCAATCAAATCAACCAATTCTTCATCCATGGAGATTTGTTCATCGTGTATATGCATAAATTACGTGTGGAGAAGCAAGTACAGTCAAATTAGTTAGGTGAATAAATACCCTCTTTTATTGCGTGCAAGTATGAGTAAAAGTATTGCTAAAATGAACATACATTTTGAAAAAATTTCAATTGAAACTTTTAGTCTAATCAAAGATATATAATGCTCCACTAGGAATCTATTCCCTTTCTCTTTAATTCTCTTGACAAGTTGCGTGCAAGATTGAGAGGGAAATTGATTCTTTATATTAAATTTTTATATAATTTTATTATGTCTAATGTTTTATTATTGATTTAAAAGGTAAAACATATGATATAAAAAGTTTAATAACAAAAGCCATGCATGACATGCCATGTTAACAGTCATAATCGCATGACAGTTCTATTGAGAGGTCGCAGACAGTAGGCTGTGGCTACTGCTACCATTGTCAATTTCTAGGTTGAACAATGAGATGTATGACTAACAATTTTTCAAATTTTATTTTCTCATTAAACGTTCCAATTCAAAGTCTTGGTCCCAAGCACGTTGAACGGTGGATTGGTCAATATGTCAAGGTAATGCGTCAGGGTCTTGCGTTCCTATGACATCCCTCAAAAAAAATACTGCTAGATTTTAGCGGCACATGTGTCCCCCGTTTTGCGCATATAATGGCTTTTATGTTTACTGTGAAATATTGGACCAGTTATGCTCTGGGAAAATAATACAAACAGTAGCAATGGTGTGGGGAGGCACATGGACATGGTAAGAAGGCAACAGCTGTTGTTAGACAGTTTACTAGGGACAAGAGCTGAGAACACACAGTTTAAAGAAAAATCCTTAAATTCATAATAATTGTCCCTTTTTTTGTCAGTTCAGGACGTAGTGATTAACTTGGTAGTGTTCAATGTCAATTTTTTTCTGTTTAGGGTCTATGTATTGAACATTTCCTCCATTTAAAAATATGAATTTATTTGGATAAATTGATACATTAAATAATACTATGTTGACTATGTGTTTATAAATTGTACTCAAATGTCTTTCCAAAATAAATTGTACTGAAATGTATGGAGACAAAGGGCGTAATGTTTTTGTTCACAATATCAATACTTATTGCTAACCACTGCAATTATGTATATCTTATTAAACAAATACTTGTATTTAAACCTTTAACATCAACTCTTGAAAAACAGAAGTTTTAACATCATCTATACAATAAGGAAATAGTCCCTTTTAACTATTTTTTTGTGTTCAAAATTTCTATTTATCAAAATACCCTTGATGTATAGGAAATTAAAGAAAGTTACAAAAATAAAAAAAAAAGCTAAAAAATTAAAAGAAATTATAAAAATAAAAAAAATATGGATCGATAGGCACACAAGTGCCTATCAATTTACTAGTATACAAGAATGGGGATGGTTGAATCAATTTCAGAAACATTTTGAACAAAGAAATAATAACATAACAATCCATAACTCATTTTAAATTCAACAACATTTGAGATCTTGCTTTCTCTCTTAAATAGTGTTTTAATGAACACTATATAATAATTTGCATTTTTATTTATAATTTAATTAAAAAAGTACAATTACTACTAGTGAAAAGTTAATTGTAACAATAAAGTTATACACTCTACATGTACAAAAATTAAGACTTTTAACAAATTTGACTAAATTATTAATTTATATTTTAAAGATACATGTGATATTAACTTACATTTGTAAAACTAAATAAGTCATCTAAAGATTTTAAGCGCCATTAAGTTGATCATTCAAATATTTATGACATCAAATGATGTCATAAATCTTTAAGGTGGCGTTTGGTATGAGTACATGAATAGAAATGCAGAAATAATGGAGACGGAGATATAAAAAGTACTGTCTCTATATCGTATTTGGTTGTGGAATACAAGATATGATAACTGTTTCCGTATTTCATTTGGAAACACAGAGACAATACAACAAAATACATAGTAACAGACATAAGTACTCATGTCAGAACACCATTGATTGCAGCTGGTAGGCATTGATTGCCACTGGCAAGCTACCAAACTGCCTCGACAGCAGCGCCTTTTATAAGGGCACACTGGAAAATAATAAATATGTATATGAGTATTATTAGAAGAAAAAATATTAAACTTTTGTCTCTGTATCTTATCCTCACTGTCCTCACATTTTGAAAGTATAGAAATTTTGTGTTTTTCTGTCCCATATTTCTGTTTTCACTACCAAATAAGTTTGTGTCTCTAGTGTCTTCATATTTTTTGTCCTTGTATCACTAACCAAACACTACCTAAATGACCAACTTAATGACACTTAAGTTCTTTAAAAAATTTTTAAATGACACCAAGTTAATTTTTCGACAATAATAATAATGATAAAAAAAGAATTGATCTATAAGCATCTTGACATTTAGCGTTAGAAGATGAATTTGATTGGAAAAACTAATTTGATAACACTTAAAATCTTTGAATGATTTATTTGATATAACGTATTATAAAAGGAATAGTCAATGAGGGTGAGTGTACTTGATGGAGGGATCTGTAGTTGAATCCGAAATGTAGTTGATGGAGGGATATGTAGTTGACATTTATCCCTAATCTTGGTGAGATATGAGTGCTTACACCACCTAAATTTTTTAATCAAATATTATTAAAGGAATAAATTGATGTCGTTTATATATTTGGTATTTGGAGGTAGTGGTGTACAAAAGATGGGTTAGGTCGGATTGGACCAAACCTCAACTCGGCTCACTTTTAGATCAGAATAATTTTTAGAACATGAACATGACCTGGCAATAACCCGATTAATAACCAGTGGATCAAATCGGATCGACCCAACCTTTAAATAATCTATAAATATTTTAATATTATACATAGTAAAGTTATAAAATTTTACAAGTAAAAAAAATTTAATAAATATTTTGTGATGCATATTTCAAATCAACAATAGGAATATATATAGAAATAACTCCAAGTTATCTAACATATATTAATTAAATTATAAACTCTTATAATTTATCATTAATTATTACATAAAGTATAATCCTAAACAAATTGTCTACCTTTGGACTGGGTAAGGCAAATTTGAAGTATAACACGAATCCAACCCAAAAAAAAAGTACCATATCAAATCTAAGGACTCAGATTCATCCTAGTATTCAAGCCAGACCAAAATTAGCAAGTTGGGTTGGGTCATAAACACCCCTATCTAGAGGAATATGAATCCTTGCTTTAGTCTTAACAAAAATATAACATTTAATCAAGGGATCTAATTCGGGATTGGATGACCTAAGGTGAATTATGTTGTGCAATGGCAAAACCAAGGAAGTTATAATTCTAATTGATGGTTGGGATTTTTTTTTTTTACAATGCAGGTGTGTAGACTAATTTAAAAACTTTTTAGTTTAAGATTACAATCAAATTCAATGACAAAATACAATGATCAAAACTATATTCTAATCCTACAAAAAATTCAATTCTCAAATTAGTCTCTAAAAAGTGTAAGTGTTAACCAAGATGATTCCTAACATTTAAAAGTTATCAATTTAATCCTGATATTGTAATTAGTTATTGAAATTAGTCTCATCATTAATATAAAAAAGTATTAGTTTGACTTATATGATTTTTTTTCAATTGAAAAAAATTGTAGGTGATATTGATCTTACAATTTCGAAAAATGGAACCTTTACTATTTTTCTTCCTCCCAACAAATGTGATTCATGGAATGAACTTGTATCTTTTTTGCTCACGGCAGATTAAAATGCGCACTACTCACCTGTCCAACAACTTGTTTGTATTTGATTTATAGGAGTATAATTACAATTTTTGAAAAATGAAACATTTATAATTTTTTTTCCTCCCAACAAATTTGCTTCATGGAATGCAAACTTGTATCTTTTGCCCTCACGAGATATTAAAATGCTCACTACACACATGTCCAACAGCTTTTGGTATTTGACTTACAAGAGTATGACTACTAACTAATTTAACTAAAATAAAGAATCAAGTTACTAAAATAATAATTTTTAAATGTTAAAGATTGTTTGATCCTTATTTATAAATTTAGGGGTTAATTTGAGACTTACTCTAAAAAAAATTTAAATCAAACAATATGCAAACACATTATCTCATATAATAACACTTTTTTTCAAAAATATTAATTACTTTAGATTTGCTCTGGATAAATTTTCTGTCACGTGACTACATGGGACCTGTCAAACATGGAGCAGTATTAGTTTTGTTTATTGCCTAATTGTCCATTGTAGAATGCAGATGTTCGTAAGTTTTCACATTAATTCAGGGCCTTAGCTTTTACTTTGAAATGTTGAAAACATTACTCACTCGGTGATTGTGCACGTGCCTTCACGTGTTCTTCAAGCCCGTCCATACTTGGAAAATAGTTCTTTTCCTGATTTAGATCTATCTTCTCCGAACCTTATTCAAATCAAAATATTCAATGCTTGCAAACCAGTCAAATTCAACATAAAATAGACAATAACCTTGTGTTATCTTCTTTTCTTAATGAATGTTCAATATAATATTCAAGCAGCTGCTTGTTCCTCTAATTTATATTCCATTTTTAAGTAATTAATTTGGCAGCCAGGTGGCAGTAATTTTTTCCATTTAATTATTTTAACGCAATTTTTTTTAACAAAACTATTTTTATGTCATAAATAGTTGACCTTGTGTGGCTTCGCCAGTCAGATTTGCGAAAAAAGAGGAAATAAAATATAATAAAGGTTGATGATCATTCTAGATGATTCGTAATAAGTAATTTTGGATGGAATTCAGTACAAGATAAAACTTTGAGGGAAAGGTTATAAACTCGGTGATTTTTTTATTTTATTTTATTTTTTTTTGCTAACTTCGCTCAATATTCCTGTCCTGTATGTGGGGTTGCATCTCTTGAGGAGACTGCTTTGAATCGTGGATGGATTAGTTAGAAGATTTCGGCAGAGTTTCATTTTTACATAGTGTAATGTTAGTTTAGTTTGAGGCTTAAATCTTAATTAGCCACTACATGTAAAACGAATGAAATGGAAACAGTAACTGGCAATCTTAAATGACTAAGCCTCAATATGTTAGGGATTAATTAACACTCAAAAATTGCTCTGAAAATGAGTAATAGCCGAGCAGAAATAAATACCCGAGCAAGAAGTCGAGAAACAAATTTAGCTGATATAGTGGGCCTCGTATTGGACCTTGATGAGCCGTATATGTCCTAATTTTCACCATTTGTTGGCGCATTAAAATTTAAGTTTTTTGGTACATTTAAAAAGAAAAGTTGAGAGAACGGTCCGGCTCAATTCAGGGTCAAGGCATCCATGATGCTCACGCAGCAATGCCTTTGATGCACGCAATTAAAGTTCTGATAAATCTATAGGAAAGACAATCTTTGCGCTGACCGGTTGGCTAAGGCCAGAGTCAATTGGAAAATTTCAAGTTATACCAGTCTCTTCCTGGTTTTCTTTTAGTGTTTTTTAATGCTGATGCTTGGGGTAGTTTGTTCCCGAGGATTTATACTTAATAGTTTTGTTTGTTTTTGGGGCTTTTAGCCCTGCAGTAAATAAATAATAATAAAAAGGTATGCATCCGAATTCATTAAGTACTTACAGAAATTTTTACAGATCACCCACCAATAAAAGAAATTTCATAATCAAACTAAAGTTATGGTGATATATAGTGAAAAATTGACCAGGTAAACCAACTTCTTTTGGCTAATTTTTGGCATTGAGTAGACAAGAAATGAATTATGCCAGAAATTAGTTTCCAAAACTATATGTCAAAATATGATGAACATATCTTTTATTTTCTAAATCCTAAACCCTAAATTCTAAATGACTCATAACTTGTTACATGTACGTCAAATAGACCTGACATTATTTTCTGGAAATAAAAACTAGTAGTACTCTACATAGATATAAATCAAAGTTTGACTTTTCAACTCAAACCTCAAATAATTCCTCCAATACAAATTGTTTGTTAGGTTGAGTAAAAAATTTTGGTACGTTTTATTTGTCATTCCCACATTTTGATGGAACATTTTAAATAAGATCAAGTATTTTGATATATATCTTTGAAATTAACCCTTGATCTTGGGTTCTTTAATTAGTGTGTAAATGACTATCAGTGAGACATAATTTGAACTAGAGAGAACATACTTCAAAAAGTCAATGAACCATTTTACAATGGAGTCTAAACATATTTTGTAAGGCAGATTACATATTAATCTTTCTTGGGATTTGATAAAATTTATCTCAACTCCCCTTTATTTGCTCAAGTGATACTAATCTCTCCCAAATGTATAATGCAAATTACAATGAACGGGATGTCGATGTAAAAATTTTACAAATTCAGAGGAGGTCATATAATGATTTTATAATCTCAAGATCCTTTGAGCAAATTTTACTAAGTTAGAATTGATACAATTTGCCCTTTTTTTATGTATCTTGTGCATTGATCTTTGCCATGGTTGCAAGAACCGTGCTCAATGCAGACTTAAGAAGAAGCAATCATATTAAACAATAATGGCAATCACAGATGGAAGAGAAGAAGAATAAGGCCACAGCAAAAGCGGTGGAGCTCTGAAGATGAGAGCTTTGATAGCATAAGAAGGGAACAAAATAAGGTAAATATAATCTTGTATTGAAAGTGGAAGGAACATGGCTTGTATATATGTAGATTACAAGATGAAACTAACTTTCCCGCTTACTTGCATTGCATAACAAGCTTTCTAACCAACTTCGGTACACAAAACCAATTAACTAACTTATCCACTAGCTCCATAATTTAGATGAGCGGCTAGAAGATTCCACGTGTTTTTAGTAACATGCATGTAAAGGAACCTTAGTAAAAGTGGTGCTTGCTAATGTAAAAAGAGCGATACGTTTTGGCTGGAACACAAATTCGTGAGTGGGTGCGAACGTGTATAAAAGCCGTTAATTGCAGATGTGGAAATCATGGGGGAAGAGAGACAGAGTAACTATTATACAAAACACATCCAAACCATTGATTCCAGTGTAACTTGTTTGCCGTTTGCACGAATCCTTTCAGAACCAATAGGTATTATCGATGCAAAAAAATCAGCAAAATTGACCATTTTAGACGTTTGAACGAAATGCACATTTTGGCATGTTATGGATTCTTTGGGGGCAGAAACAAAACACAGTCTTGTGTTCAAAGTTTTTTTTTCGGTTGGGGGAGGGAGATATTTTGTTTTTTTGGGTTGGGGGGGGGGGGTTGGACTGAGTATCCTCCAACTCTGCCGGGGCTCGAATCCGATGCACCATTCAATAGAGACAGTTGCTTTTACCAATTGAGTCAGCCTCTAATTGCCTGTTCAAAGTTCAAACATCCCTAATCCGTACATTTAATCACAATTTGCTGAAGCCAGGGCCCAGCTCAAACAATCTCGTACAATTAGGAGCCCAATTAGCATACCATGCAATGGTGGCCTATATGGTATTAAGCCTTAGTGCAACAATGAGGTTCTACCGTTCCAACTGAGCCCAGTCCACTATAGCACTTAAATCTTGTTCTAAAATCATATTCGCATCCTTGTCCACAAAACATTTAGCCATTTTTTTATGGTCAAAACAGATGCCATCGTTCACTGAACGATTCCTCCCACAGCGTCAAGTTGGTCCGGAATAATATTATTTTTTTGTTTCGACACTTATTCTGATCTTGGGTACACAGATATAGACACTTTTTGTCATAGTTCTAGGTTTGTCCTCTGTATTTGACTTTTATTGAGTCTTATAGCCCTTGTCTCTTATTATTTCAAATTAATATATTTTGTAAACCACATTCTGATTCCTTCACCATTTGTATAGAATATCCACTTAAAGGTGATATACAAATAAACAACCGAACCTTAAGCTCATTCACCCTCTAAATGTGTTCACTCCCCCTTTCACTTTCTACATATCGTGCTCGAACTTTGGCCGTTAAAAGTTCACAGTATTTTGTGATTTTGGGCCATTCGCCGGAACCCGATTCTTTCTAGAAAATGTCTCCATTCTAGAAAACCTACCTAGTTCTACAGAAAAATATTCTTAATCGTAGCCAGTGATGAATGTTGTACCCTGAAAATTGTGATCTTGATCAATAATATTGTGAGGTCGATCCTTAGAATATTTGATTACCTAAGGAATGCAAAATAAGCAATCTGAGTTCACAAAAATGACTCACAGAATAGGTTGCTACATTTATTAGGTAATTTTCACATATATGTTTGACCTTTTCAAACTGCACAAAATTGATAAAGGGCTTTGTTTAGTTTTTTTTTTTTTTTTCTCTCATGCTATATCTTTTTTTTTTTTTTTTATCGAAATCAAGGTGTCCCCACAGCCGAAAGCTATGAGACTAATCCTCCGCCCATGGTAGGCACCTCAAAGGGTGGGAGAGCTGGCCCGGGATTTTTTAATTAGCTTTCCATACCCAAAGCCAGGGATCGAACCCTTGACATTTGGTTAAGGGAGGATGAGTCCTTACCACTCAACCACACCTCCCGAGTTTCTCTCATGCTATATCTACCGCATAGCAATTATTAAATCTTGTTTAAGAGGTAAATCTTTGATCACAATATATTTTTCATATATATACTATCAGGAATGAAACACCCGACTACATATTTAAAGAACCTAACTAGTTATCAACTTTGCTAGATTTTATGATTTTTATTTAGCTTCATCATCACATCATCATCATCATTATTATTATCATTATTATGATAACTATAATAATAATTATTATTGTTATTTTCTTTTCTTTTTTTTTCTGAGCCACAAAGTAGTATTTGTTTCCTTGTGCAGTTATTAGCGTACTATATTCTCAAAAATATCGTTTTGTGAAAAAGTCACTTAATGAGTGAGAAATAGAATTGCGAAAGAATTTCAAAGCTTGCAAAGCCATCACCTTGACCATCCAGATACAATGGATCATGGAACTTTTCAACCTGGTCTTAGTTTCATAGCAGAACCTTCTTTTCACCACGTGCAAAGGGTCCTTTACCTGGCCAAATCACATTATGGCATTTTGCCCTTTTTTTCAACCATATATATATAACCCAAATTGAGCCTCACCCATATACCATGCATGCAATCCCATTAAGCAAGACCAAAAAAAAAAAAAAAAACCCAACATATATAAAACCATGGATGAAGAAGGATCATCAAGGGGAAGGACCAAGGATGACGGCGGAGACGTCCGGTACCGGGGCGTGCGCCGGCGGCCATGGGGGAAGTTCGCGGCCGAGATTCGCGACTCCAACAGGCAAGGTCAGAGGGTTTGGCTTGGAACTTTCAACACTGCTGAGGAAGCTGCCAGAGCATATGATAGAGCTGCTTATGCCATGAGAGGCTCATTTGCAATCCTCAACTTCCCAAATGAATATCCTATGTCAACTGGCGGCGGCGGAAGTGGTGGCTCTCCTTCCTCCGGTGCTTCATCATCATCCTCATCATCTACTTCAAGGCATGGAAATGTGGAAGGGAGAGGAAGGAGTGATGAGCAAGGGAGACAAGTGTTTGAGTTTGAGTACTTGGATGACAAATTGCTGGAGGAGCTTCTTGCTTGTGAAGAGAAAAAGAAAAAGGGACCCTGAAAAATTAAGCTAGTACTACTTCGTACTTCACTACTTCCATAATGCTGCTGAAGATTCCTAGTGTTTGAATCCTGGGGTCACCACTTTAATTAAGATGAGGGTCTTAGTTAACTGTCATTTCGACCCGAAATTGCATGAACAATTTCTAAAACCAAAAGAAAAATGATGTTGCTCAATGCAATGTTACTAGTTTTAGTACTACTTAATTTGCAAATTTGCTTGTATTTTATATGGTGATGATGCAAGCATATATCATCACCGGGTTTCTCTATTGTGGTGTAAATATTGTTGTATTTGCGATAACGAAGGGGGAGCGTTGAAGCAGTTAAGTGTTTGTCTGTATTCTGTGCTTTTCCTATCCAAAAAAGTATGTGGTTCTGGTTTGGTCAAGCAGTCCCTACATGATGTTTTCTTTTGGCCCAATTCAATATATGATGTGTCGTGTACTCTGTTTCCTCTGCAATTAAGATGATAACTACAGTCCATTTCTCAGAATTTCAAACCATCATGTATGTATTATTCATACAATTTTTTCGGCAGTTTCTGCCATAAGATGCGTAGTTGTTTTTTTATATATATATTTATACTAGAAAATTTGAAGTTGATGTCAGCCTTCATAAAAAAACGTTTAAGGGGTCAACCTAAGTTTTCAACCTCAGAAAATTAACAAACATATTTCAAAGAAGTGTCAAAATCAAGTAGTATTTTTTTCATATTTAGAGAAGTATGGGGAGTAAAGACAAGAAAAATAAATGATATAAGAAAACAATATTACACACACGGTTCTCATCTTCGTTATATGAAGGTTTTTCCAGATGAAAATATCATAGAGCTTGCATGTCTTTTCTATAAATCCAAGAGTATTAAAATGGCCTCATCTGTTGTATCATTGGAGTATCAGGACCTCTTGGAGCACCTAAACATATATCCACTCTGCTAAATTTCTTATCAGAATCTCCTATATTCAGCCACAACCTTTTCTCACGTCCCCACACTAAAGGCAGAAGACTTTTCTTTGGAAGATGGCCCTCAACCTTCTTCCAATCCAGCCAAATTTTGGCTTGTTTGCTGTAAGCAAATCTTACAACATCACATCGGCATCTGACTTATGCAACAAATTCTGAGAAGATAAATCACATTACCGGTAGCAGTAGTGCCCAAGCGGTATATTTGAGATCAGTACCGAGCTTCCACCCATTTAAGGTACCCGAAACCATTTCTCACACAAGTAAATGCCTGATCCGTGACCATGAACTTAAGTTGATTAGTAGAGGTCCATAGATAATTTTATACATACAATACATAAAAAATTAAAAATCTCCATGACATTAAAATTAACCTTTCTTTATCTGAAACTATTACCGCTGGTAAGCTTTTTTAAAAACTTTTCTTTTCTAAAAAATAAAAAAACAAAGCATACCTTTTTTTATTTTTTCGGTCGACACATACCATCTATAATTTTTCTTTTGAGTCCAACAAGCCCTCTTGTTTTTGGCCGTGACAAACATGCCAGCTCTTTTCCTTTGATATTTGGCAATTTGGGTCTTTATATCGGAAACCCATCGTTTTTTTTCGGAGAATCAAATTTGTTTAAACGTTTTTGGCCAAAAGTTTTTGTTCAATACAGAATCATAAAAATGGGCCGAGACCCAAGCCCAACTAAAGGGGCAGATAAAACAAGGACAACAATAGGCCCAACACTGAAAAGATAAAAGTATCACGAGGGATAGGGTTTTGGTCTGATACTCCAATCCCTTTTTTTTGGTCTGGTAATCCCCTTTTTCGAAAAAGCGGCTTCTGGCACTACATGGGCCTCATGACAAACTGCTGGCCCAATGTTTTTGTGATCCAACTCAATTGGTTAATGTTGATCAGTACGAATGCAAATGAACAGCTGCTAATTTACTCTATGCACTAGCCCACCACTAATCAAATTGTTGGTTTTTTTGGTGGCAGGGGGGGGGGGGGATTATTTTGAGCATCTTCCAGCAATGCTGGGGGCTCGAACCGGGTGCACTTTTCCTAAAAGGCATCATGCTTTGCCATCTGAGATGGCCTCCAAGTGCAATTGATGTTCGACACATATTATCGATAAAAGATGAAAAGGCCAAAGCCTAAATGTTCATTGTTTGTGTAGTAGGCCCAGGCCTTTTCAGTTTTGGTCCCGAATATATTTCAGCTTATACTTTGAAGCTGCGGCCCATACAGTTTTGTTACCTTTTCTATATACCTTTGGGGCATATACCAAAATATATATATATATATATATATATATATATATATATATATATATATATATATATATATATATATATATAAAACTTGAGGGAGGAGGATTTGTGGACTGAGGCCAGCCCATATGGTAATGCTATTTGCCTCAAAGAAGGCCACATTAGATGGACTAAGGGACCTCAAGGTAGTCGGCTTAAAAGGGGGGGAAGGATATTACTGATATTTGCATACAAGTTTTGTAATACTATAATTTCTTTTTTTTTTTTGTGCAACTTGTAATACTACTTCAATACATAGGGAATCACGGAAAACTTTGTGGATTTCAATTATTTTATTTGTAAATTCAAAGAAAGAATATCCACTAATAAAATACGTGAAACCAAAAAAAAAAAAAGAACTATTCAGGAAGGATTGAGTGCAACTCCAAATTGGTTATTAAAAGAGTTACTGGATATTAATTTGATTCCAAAAGAAATTGTGATATATATCAATTTGATTTATGAAATATCAATAACAATACTTATATTGTTGGACTTTCAAAAGCCTTGAGTATATCCAAAATGACTAACATTTACTAAGGCTGATACACGAATATGCTTTATTCATCATATATGATATTGTATCACTTTGACTCCAGCAAGTCGATGTCGAGTTTTTTTTTTTTTTTTCCTCAAATGGAGGGGATTTACGTCGTAGAAACGTATAATTGCATATTGCACACAACGTGTGGATTGCAAAAGGGGAAAATAAAATTATTATTTTATTAATCTCACATTGTTAACTACAAATAGATTAGTCCCACATCACTTGTATAATAATTTTAAGGAGAACAACTCCTATATATACGAAACTTTGGTTTATGCTTAAACATATCTTACAAAAATAAACACGTTAATCAGAAATTTATTTAAAGATTTCTTCTATTCTTAGTGTGTCATCTACTTTTTGAGTATATATAAATAATAACATTTTTCAACCTCGGGGATAGATATATCAGAATAAAGAACAACACCGGAGATTACATCAGAAAGCAGTAACAGTAGCTGGCATGTTATTAGGAAAATAAAGCGTAACACCAACTACAACTAATTAATTATGGTTTACCCGAAAACCGGCTGGAATATTATGAAAGGGTGCATCAGAAAAACAGTAACGGACTGTAATACTAACTGGCATATTGTAAAAATAAAGCGTAACATTAACAACAACTAATTAATTATATTTTTACCCCAAAACTGCCATATGGCCCCCGGAAAAAAAAACTGGCATATTATATAGGATGATGAAAAAGAAAACGAAAATAATAATAATAATGATCGCACGCGCAGAGGCACGCACAAGCAAATGAGAATGCAACAATATAGATGGCTCTAGGCGGAAACGGAAAGGCAAATGACTCATAATTATTTGGTTTGAAGTTCAGTGTCAGTAAAGAATTTGGAGAATGAAACCAAGTTTATTTCTTTGCACAATATTATAAAATTTAACAATAGTAATATAGTTAAGAGTTCAATTCAAAACTCTTAACAAAAAAATAATCAAACGTGTCACGGGTGATTAATAACCAACTGTGAAAATCGAACTCCGACAATTCACTTGGTTTGAAGTCCAGTGTCAGTAAAGAATTTAGAGAATAAAACCAAGTTAATTTCTGTTGCACTATATTATAAAATTTAACAATAGTAATATAGTTAAGAGTTCAATTCAAAACTTTTAACAAAATAATAATTAAACGTGTCACGGGTGATTAATAACCAATTGTGAAAATCAAACTCCCACAAGTGCACGAGATCTCGAGTAATAAGAGTGAATAAAGTATTATTTTCATAAGTATTGAAATCTCAAGTACTAATTCAATTGAACACTTCAGTGGCTAGGAAAACATGAACATAAAGTATTTAAGTAATTAAAATAAATCTAAAAACTAGCAAGACCAAAATAATTTGAGAAGTAATATGGATGGAAGACATATATTAGGGATTGATTTTATCAAAGTTTTTTAGAATTGTACTCACTAATTATTAAAATCATTTCCTAATAATATTATTTTCAGTTGAATCACTCATTGCTAATAATTATAGTATAATCTCTCAATACTATAATTCTCTTAAAATAAACTAGGCAATCAATCTTTTATGCTATTTTAGATTTATCTTAAGGATGAAGAACAAGAATTTATAAAAATAACACAAACAAGCACTTCTGTTCTTTACTATTTTAGCTTGTATTAAATTCTAATTTGATTTATTTTATAAAGTGAAATATTTTTTGATAGTATCAAACCATACATCAGTTAATGGGTAATCAAGCCAAAAATAAGATTAAAATTTACTAGAAATAAGAAATATATTAAAAGAAAATTTAAATAATAAAAGGGTACAAAATCAATTCCCTGAGAATCTATATATTTGAGGATAATAAAAATAACCTTGAAGTCTACCAAAGGGGTCCTTGAATCCTAACTCAAGGAGTGCAAAGTATTTAAAAGGTCAAAAGTCTCCAAAGATGGTTCCTAATTCACTTAAAAAGAAAAATAGTGCTGGAGCACTCGAATGGATGCCGGGAGCATTGGCTTTTCACAAACTATTGATGTACGGGAGTGCGAGGCATTGGGCCAATGCCAGAGCATTGGTTCTAGTGTTGAGGGCTTGAGGCACTAACTATATCCACAATCACATGCAAGTCTATTCCAAATATTTCTCCAACCTCCAGTATCGGATTTTGAAGATTAAATCAATTCAATGAGGTTATTTTACTAATAAATCTCTATAAACTCACAACTCATTAAATAAATTAATAAAAAAAGATCAATTGATTTCTCAATAATTTAATGATGAATAGTTCAAATTAAAAGTGATTAGAATCAAATAACTTGGATGAAATAAGTAATTTTTTCAAGTTATCAGTGACTACATGAAACCGATATAAGGACAAGGGGGACTGTATTGCTACAGGAGGCACAGTGTCTCAATCTCTATCCAAAAATGGGGGAAAAAAAAAGAGAGTGGTTTTAATTTTTAAATCGAAGTTGAAATAAATAGATTTCATAAAAAAAATAATTCTGTAACTAAAAAAAATTTTACATTAAAAAATTAAAATAAACCCAAATATAACGTAGTCAATTGTGAAGCTCCTTTCAAAGTTTTGAACAGGCCGGTCAACGTTTTCCTTCTCATTACCATCAATTAATCAATTTATTATATATTCCACTTTTTCAATGTTTTCTGAGTTTATTATGATTTTCGACTTTTGACAATATATAAAGTATGAAGTAATACAAACGTGACCAACAAAACAAGGCAAGCAGGCATTTCTGATCATTCTTGTCCAACAAATCGATCCCAGACAAAATTTGCCTGTTCTCACGAAGTCTACGTCCGTTACGGAGTCATGAGAAAAGTTGAGTTCCGCATTGTCAAATATCCACTTGCTCAATTATTAGAACAAAAGTATTATTTGTACACCCAATGGACACCTGTTTTAAAGACATTGGATATGATGGTGATTCCTGTATATTTTATCTATTCATTATATTTAATTATTATAAAATAAATATTTCAATGAACATTTATTTTTTTGAATGTGTAAATAACACCACTCTTATTAGATTATGTACTCATATATAAAAAAATCATAAAAAAAAATTGAGATTTATCTGGTGGTACTTTTATAAAATTCAAAGATATTGATATTCCTTAATTATTTGTGGTTAAAAATTAGTCATGTGTCCAACTAATTTAAATTCTTAATATTTATAAAATTTATTATTAAATCACGGTTATTAAATTTAAGAGGGTAATGAAAGAAATACCACAAATTTAATTCAAAATTTTACTGTCTTATGTAGAAATGTAACAAACTCAAAAGTAAAGGAATTCGAAACTTCTGAATTGTGACAACTTTCTAACAAGCTCAAAAGTAAAGGAATTCGGAACTTTCGAATTATGAACAACTTTCTCTGGGAACTTGAAAGAAAAAGGTAAATGATATGAAGATATATTGACAAAGTGAAAATTAAGCTCTGAATACATTGGCTAATACTATTTATATGACTTCAGTAAAGTGAAAGCTAACTACTTAGAAGCTAACTAACTACTTGGAAAGCAAGCTAAAGCTAGTAGGAGTAACTAACTAACTGTAACAAACTAACTGATCTGTACTGTACAATTCAATTATGGAGTTCATACACGTGGGAGAATAAATAATCACATGTGGGAAATGAAATGAGCTCGGGTAACATCTTATGTTCTATATCAATTATATATGATACTATACATTTATTTAATAACATTTAAAATTTTGTGTCAAACTAATAAGATATCAAAATTACACTATTACACTTAGAACATAAAGAATTTAATTTTAATGTGCTGATATTATAAAATTAAAGAATTTTATATAGTCACCATCTCATCATATATCATCATATAATAAAAATAATTTACTTGAGTGATTTTTATGATATTAGTATATCAAAATTAAACTTCAACGTAAAATACATGTATAATGCAAGTGATGTGTATAACAAAATCTAGAGGAACAATTAATTAGCGTGATGCGACCCATAAATGAATATATAATAAAAGTGACATGTATAATTATTACTGATTTTATCTTATTAGTGTCGCTTTTAGGATTTGACAGGCTTCACTTGTATCTTTTGTATTACACTGCTCATAGGCCTAATACAAAATGAGTTGAACAATGACTCTTAAGGCCCAAATGAGTTAAAAAAATATCCAAGACAAGGGTGTATCCCATAAAAAATTAAAAATAGAAGTGTTACTGCTCTCAATCATACTCTCAACACTATATTAAAAACCATATAACAAATGACTCATGACCCCATATACCAAAAGGGTATGCATGTGCTACTTCTGCTAAAATTAAACCTGTTGATCACTCTTTGATTTGAGCATTGAAATCTTTGCTAGTCCATCCCAACAATTCGGAGCAAGGAGGATCATCTATAGCAGTTTTGTATTTTGTAACGTACCTTGGATACCATGTATTGTGTATCTGAATTATCAATTAGTTTCCAATAATTTATAATGGGTGTAACCCGTAATGCTTATGTACCTTGGATACCCGTGATGTTGACAAGTGCTCAATCTAATAAGTAGTATCAAAACAAGATTATGGATTCAAATCCCTCAATTGACATGGGAGATTGTGAGATAGTAACAATTATTAATAGTTAAGCTTCTATGTGATTATAACACGGGAAGTATATACTGGATTAAGTTGGATGCTTCATCAAAGAATATCAAAATAGAGGGAAAATATGGCATATAATGTATCTTCACTCTTCTCTATAAATGGAGATAATGTAATGGTAATTGATTATTATTTAAGTAATAACATTGTCTTATTGCTGGAATTGAAAGAATCAAAATTTTAAGACTAAACTATAAATTTAGTCACTCAAAGATATATGCAATATCAATTTAGTTTCTGAAAGATTTTTAACATTACTGTAGTCCATGAAACATATAAATAATATCAATTTGATCCTCAAAAGATTTTCAATACCAGTTAAATGCAATCCTAAAAGATAAATGTGATATTATTTTGATCCCTGAAAATGCATATATGGCATTTATTTAATCTATCATTTTCTTTAAATTCTTGAATTTATTTTATGCATGTTTCAAAAACTGGAATGATGTCACTGTAAAATGATATCAAGAAATGAGCGTGAACCGAGAAGAAGAGAGAGAGTTTCCGAATATGCAAGCTGTATTACTGAATCAGAATGATCAAGTTGTCTGACTCTGTTCACTCTATAGAGGATTATACACAAGTAGACTACAGTTTCTAGAAAGCTCTCATGAACTACTAACAGATAAATAACTACTAACTACCAATAACAAAAAGTAACTAATTCAAATAACAACCAAATGATGAACTTCATTACTACACATTTGCCTCACTGAGCTCACATTTGCTGAATTTCGTTCGAATCAGAACCAGCTAGTGTTAACTCATCCACACATAAACTATAATACAAGTGAAACCAGAAGCTGTGTTTTTGGTGATCAAAGAATGGTCAGCTTTGGATTGAGAGTAACCCAAAGCAAAAAGAACTGAAGTAGTCGAAGTAAACTTAGCATTCCATTGGCGCGGCTAGCTTGCTTCAGTTAACCCACATATAGAGACTTTTGTAGTTTGCGCACTATAATTGCATATAGACCTCTTCATTCAAATCTCTATGTAGCTAGGAAGGTTGTGTTGATATCTAATTGTTGAATATGCCACTTTCTTCATGCTACAACAGCCAACTTAACTCTTGACAGTGGTCATTAATTTTACTAATGCATGTATTTTTTTAGGGACTAAACTTATGTCAAAATTTTTTTATAGACTAAAATGATATCATATCTTCTTTTAGGCACTAAATTAATGCCACAATTTTTCAAGAGATTAAACTGATGTCATCGTGTATATTTCATTTTAGGAAAAAATTGGTGGTTTATTCAAATTTGAGCTTGCATACATGTACGGTATATGGAGACAAAATAAGTTACATGCATGAATGTTCGGTCAAGGTTCACTTGCTCCTCACGTAATATACTCTCAAAGTTATATATTTGTTTTCTCAAATAGTGTTATAGAAATTACTCATCTATTTACGAATTAATAGAATGTCATGTCATTTTGACAATTTAAGTCTGAGAAAAATCTGCAATCTAGATTTTCTTTATGGGAAACTACTGTAGAAATAGCTCTAGTACATCGGGTAAATACATACAATATATTTTCAAGGTTTTTTTTTTCCAAACATATATATACATATATTAAAATGAAAAATTATAACAAGAATAATAACAATCTTGGAGCATTACAATCCCACAACGTCTACCGGCTCTTCGTTAGTTGGTTCAATTAGATTAACATTTATACTTAATCAAGATCTCAAATTTGATTCGTGAGTATAAAAAAGAATAATGATATACATATATACAACAATATTATACAATATTTATATGATATAGGGATAAAAATGAAAAAAGGTGGTGGGCACAAAAAATAAGAAACTGAAATAAGCCACCATCATCTTTATTTTTATATCTTTGTTGTATAAATGTTATACAATTATATTGTACAAATATCATTACTATATGAAAAACTAGTCGTAGAATAACTTTATTTCACATTGAGTCAACTGAGCTCGAGTCAAATTAATAAGAGTTTAATATACTTTAAATACCGGTGGTTTAAACCAAAAAAAAATTGCAGTGTTTAATAAAATTCTTCATATTTATTCTTTCTTTTATGTATAAATTTTAGCTTTAAATATACTTTTGATATCTAGAAAATAAGTGCCTTTTGGTTTTGATCCATGATTTCTTTTTTGTTTGAACATTTCTAAAATAAATCGTTTACTTTCTGTCTTTGTCACATATGATTGAATGATTTGGCATTCTATTATCCATTTCAATGTTTAACACAAACAATTTAATGATAGGAACTAAAACCAAACAATTTCATATATAAATGTTTGGGGTTTGACCTAAAACCAAACAAATAATTATTTAAGGATCAAAATCAAAATATTTACTTTTCAAGGATTAAAAATATATTTGATCCTAAATTTTATGTATTTTTTAAGTATCATCACAGTTTTTTTTCTCAGTGGCATCAAATTAAATTAAATTATGACATGTTGGGGATCAAAATTCAATTTAATGTAAACTTCAGTTATTTTCTCTATTCAAATTATTAACTTAAAGCTATTATTTTATCCTTATATGATATATAACACTTTTAGTATAGTTTGTGGATTCTCGTCAATCTATATATATTGGAGCATAAAGTTATCTCTCCACCACCCCATCAGATACATCATAACAAAAAGTGCTGTGAACTTGAACAGAAACCCAATGTTACTAATGGCCCGAACTGTATATGCATATATTGTTGGAAAATCCTTGATTCTTTCACATAGTGGAATATGTATAAAAATAAGATTTTACCTGGTTGCATATGGATGAGAAAGATCTATACTCCTTCACATGGTTTTGTTCCAGTTAGTTCATGGCAAAACATAGACATAATCGAAGAATCGAATTTATGCACTTCCAATTCAACAGGGAGAGAGAGAGAGAGAGAGAACCTTCTGGGGAAAACAAATCTTGGTCAAATATGCAACCTTCCTATATCGAAATTAAATCACTGTTTCCCTAAGACGTGGCACATTAATTTCATACATTGGCTATCTATATAAGCATCTAGGCAATCACAAAACTCACCGCACAAAAATCAGGAAGCAATATAAGAACAAGGGTTAGGCCTCAAAATCCTTGCAAAAACAAGTAAACTAATTTCCAATTTCCGCACACCATATGGATCAGGACCACCACAAGGGGAAGCAGGGCAAGGAGGAGAAGGCGAGGGAAGAGGTCCGGTACCGCGGGGTGCGGCGGCGGCCGTGGGGGAAGTACGCGGCGGAGATTAGAGATCCATCAAAGCAAGGGGCTAGGCAGTGGTTGGGGACCTTTGACACTGCCGAAGAAGCGGCTAGAGCTTATGACCGTGCAGCCTTTAACATGAGGAATCATCTTGCAACTCTCAATTTCCCTAATGAGTACTATTCTCAAATAAGGGGGTCGCCACCTTATCCACCACATTTGGCAACACCCTCTTCTTCTTCTTCCTCTCCACACCCTCATGCTAGTGGCAGTTCTAGTTCTTCTGGTCCTCACCAAAGGCAGGTTATTGAGTTCGAGTGCGTGGATGGTGAGGTGTTGGACTATCTTCTTGAGTTGGAGGAGCAGAAGAAGAAAAAGTAGGGAGATTAATATATTAAGTACTACTGGTCCATTTTCTCTGTGACTTCTTCCTTTTCCTTTTGTTAACATTAGTAATAACTAAATCTCTCTTCATATAAAAAATCAACTAAAAAAGAAAAAAAAAAGAGAATCCGTGTTTATCACAAGGTATACTACCCCTTAATGAAGAGAGTTATAATAAATTCCAAGTACGTATAGTGCCTGGGTTAAGATAGATGCTATCCTGTGTGCTAGTGTTGTACTCATATATACCTATTGTGTACAGGATGACTATAAATCAATTATGTGTTTCTGTGTTATCTCTGAATGCGCATTGCACTAGCATTTCTTATGTCAATGAATTGCATCAGTTATGTGTTTGGATAAAAAAAGAAAAAGAAAAAGAAAAAGATAGGGGTATACCAAGGTGAAGAAAAGAGGAAATTGGTGAATTAATTGTACACCATTAATATCAATATAATGTAGTCTTTTAATAACTTTAAATCCTAACCATTAATATATATATAGATATACGGATCAAATTTACTATTCTCATTCTTATATAAAATCACTTATTTCATTAGATATATATCAATTTAGAAGAGAATTGCGAATCAAATTTGGTTTTGGACTCAGGTTTCCCATTGGAACTAAACAATGTATATCATGCTTGACCAAGAGTTGATTTTTGAAGCTATTGCATATACATAGGTCTTTAATACGTTAAATTGCGTTTGTAAAAATAAGACAATGAAACTAATAACATAGTGAGCCCACACTAGATAAGAATGTAACGTAATAGACTCATGTACATAATTTCTCAAAGTTTTGAGTTGAGATTAGGTTGATTTTGGTCCATTACTATTATGATGTGTTTGCTAGTTACCAGCAAAAGAGAAAGGAAGACATTAACTAATGGTTTGTTTGGAGGAAAGAAAATAAACAGAAGAGAAAAATGCATTTTCTCTTTTATTGTTTGGTTGGGAAAAATGTAAGAGAAAAGACAATATAATTGTATGTAAATTAAATGACCTTTTTGTCCATTTATCTTATTTAATATAAGGGATACATAGAATGACAACATGATTTTAATAACTTCCCACTCTTGTTTTCTATTTTCTTTCTATTAAAGAGAAGAAAACTTGTGTGTGGCTCCTACAAGGATTTTTTTTCCCTCATTCCATTTTCTCTCATAAACCAAACGGGACAACGCTCCAAAATCATATTATTTTCCCTCCTCACATTTTCTTACCTTTATTTTTCTGCCAATCCAAGCAAAAGGTTTAAAGGGAAAAGAAAGAAATGTGCAGAAAGAGATTTAGAAGGTCTGCCTTATGAGTATATAAAGAGAAAGAAATAGAGACTTTATAATATATTTTTAAAATTTTATTGTTCATTAAAATAATTAAATATAATTATAATTTTTTTGGTAATAGTAATTTTTAAAATATTTCAAAATATTATATATTTTTTAAATTTAAAAAGTATTTTTCAAAATATTTATTCTCTAATTTTATTCTGAAAAATTGATCTTTACTTTGAATTTTTTTATTTTTTTAATCTTTAGAAGAAATGTTTTCCCATTCAATTTTTTTTCTAAAATGTCTCTCAATTTTTTTCTATAAAAGTATTTTCTCTCAGCATTTTTGTTTTCTCAATTTTAAGCTTTATATTTTGACACACATACATACAAAAAGAACCATATTTATGTGAGCAACCAAGAAATAAATGGTGAGTTGAACATTTTAATATGAGTGAAAAAAATAATATAAGTCCTAGGACTTGTTTGGAAAACAATACTTATGACTTTGTTTTTTCATATTTTAGAACTTAAAAACCAGGTTTTTAATTTTTTTTCTATTTAACTATATAACTTATTACTCCTTAAAAAGCTACATTTTCTCAAGTAGCACTTTTTAAAATACTCACAGTAAGCATTTTGTTAGGTACAATGTATTTAAATATAAAATAATTTTTTTATAAACTATTTTTCAAAAATTCATTTCACATAAAAATTTAAATAAACTATTTATCCAAACAAATCTCCAATCTCACAAAATCTTAAATTTTAGAAACAACAAAATCGGGATAATAATGGAAATTTTTCCAAACTTCTCCTCCTCCTTAAAGACCTACTACACCAAGGTTTAACTATGTATCAAAAAATCAACAGAGTTTAACCCTTCAAAACTTTATATATATATAAAAGATCAAGTTATGTTGGTGTAATTTTTAGTAAATGTTATACCATTGAAAAACTTTTTATTTGTGTAAATTTTTACAAAATTCACAATTGGATTAGAAGCTTACATCGTATAAATCAAGTTTGTAAAATTTTAAATTAATCTAAAATTTTTTGGCATAGTTTTTATATACCTCAAAATTAACATAATATATATACTTAAAATAACTAAATAAAAATAAAAGCTACATGATTACATTGCTATTGATATTTAATTTTTATAAAATTTAACACAAGTAATTTTTATGATAGATAATTATAATTAAACAGTAGGATCGATAAACAAATTATTTCATTGAAAGTTATAGTTGATGTAACTTGATTCTAATATATATATTTCTTTCCCTTGCCCCCTAACATATAACTCACACACACATTCTTAAGTGTTGATCCCAGGCCAGGAAAGGCACATATTTTTAGTAGTAGATAACTTATTTTCTTAATTAATTAGAAATCTCACAAAACTTAAAGAAGTGTAAACTCACTACTCATACTTGAGATTTAGTAATTTTTTTAAAATGTTACTAAATTATATAAGTATTGGTAAAATTCTTTAGGAACATGGCTTGTATACTCACATGTAAAAATATTACTAAGAGTTTGAACAATATTTTTAATAACATGTTATAAAAGCCACTAAAAAGTTTTGACAATACTTTTGTTGATAAATGTTGTTAAAATTAAATATAGTGTAGTGGCTGGATTGTTATTTTGTCCCTGGAGATATATAGAAGCTCCAAAATCATGTTCTTTTCATCAAAGTGCTAGATTAAGATGCAAGAATAAGGTCATTTTAGCATATTTGTCATGATCTTATATTTTTGCATTTTTTATGGATGATTTTTTGAGGGGTTAAGTCATTTTTTATTCCACCATGAAATGTAAAATGTTGGACTGTATCCCTTTTATATATTCTTGTTGCCTGGTTTTGCTGAGTCGGTTATTTAATAAATCTTATATCTCCACATAGACTTGAAAGATAAATTAAAGAAAAGACTTGATTCTTTATTCAAATCCACTGAAAGAAACAAATGCACGAATTGCTGGTATAGTTGAAAAGAAGAAAAATTCTAACCAACGTTTCGTCGTGAAATGAGGGAGTGGGAAAATGATATTGAGAATAAAGTATCCATTTTATTGTCACTTAAGTCATTTTATTTTACTTTTGCTTTAGATTTAGCGTATCAACCTTCCGAATAAAATTGAGCAGTCATTTTATGCGTGATCATACCAAACATGTTGAAAATAAACGAAAATTCCAGTTCATTCCACTATGCCCCTATAATTAGTGCTTCACATTAATTAATTTTTTTAAGCTAGTACTTCATGTTTATTAATGTAGGGTGAGAACCCCATCGATACAGCCATTAGCTGCAGACTGCACTATATAATATTCACTTGAAAGATGAACGCAACTCTGGAAGGAATAATATTTTTTTATTTGTAAAATTGTGAGAGATAATGCTCTTGTAATTTTAGAGATGGAGACTGGAGCAGCTATAATTATTCTCCCTTCTAATAAAAGGGTTTTTAGGGATTCAATTTTGTGTCAAAATTCTTATGATGAACCAAATTGTTTACCACTTGTGCACCTGCTTGTTGGTTTTGGAAGGAATAATATTACTCCTTAATTAGGTCAACGCATTTGGTAAGGACCATCGCAAACTGAAAATTAATGGACTATAGAAATCAACTTAATTACAGATAAAAAGGCCTAAGTATTTTAGGTGAAGACCCGCATATGCATTTTTGAATGAATTAATGAGTAAATATCCATGCTGTTCTATAGACTTATGCATAAATACATTATCAATTGTTAGTTTTCACACTTGAAATTATATAAATAAAATTTTCTAAAATGAAAAGGTATTGATGAAAAATATTTTAGCTAGCTTGAAATTAAATTATACTTAATAATGTGGTAATTGATAACAATGCTTTGATTTTTTAATCAATTTGTAACAAAAATTAAAGTCCTTTGGGAAATTATATCATTGATCTATCAATATGAATGTAATTAGTAATATTATTATACTTTATATATGAAAAAGACATGAGTATATTACAATGTGATTTCTAATTCTTTTTTTTCAAAGCCTACCGGTTCACTGGATCCTTTTACCAATAATCCGACTAATCCAACTTGACCTACAAAGGTCACTGCACGAGATTTTAGGTCTCACGGTAGAGGTTTTTATGTACTAATATTGTAAAATAAATTTATACTCTGTTATTAACATTTGAGAGAAATGTTCAATCATGATGAATAACCACTTCTCGTCATACTTTGTCATTTTCTCAAATTCTATTTGTTGTTGATAGTATAATAATTATTATTATTACTTTTTTGCATGTCAGTCAATAGAAACTAATTTCTATAATTATTTTTTATTAACAAGATAAAGTTATACAATTGGCTAGCTTTTATGTCTATCGAAGGAAATACTAAACAGTGAGAATCTTTCTTAGAATTTTGTTTTCGGAATGATATGATATGGTTGTTGGCTTTTAAATACACAAATGAGTTATACGAATTTATTTCATCTAACAATCACCATAAATTTTACACGGGGTTTTAGGTCTCTTGGTAAATATTTTATATATTAACATTATAAAGTAATTTTATACTCTCAATCAATGACATTTGAGCGATAAGTTAAATCATGATGAGTAACTACTTCTCATTGTATATAGTTTGTCATTTTTCTCAAATTTTATTTGTTGACGGCGTAATTTGTTTTAACATGCCAATGAATAAAAATTAATCTATAATTCTTTTATTAGTAAAATAAAGTTATATGGCTGGTCAGCTTTTATATCTATTATATTGAAGGAAATAAAAAAGGGTCTTAATCTTTGCTAAAATTTTGTTTTCAGAATGATATATTGTGATTATTAGTCTTTGGATATATAAATGAGTCATATAACTTTATTTAATCCAACCATCACTATAAATTTTATTAAAAAAAGTCTATAAATATTTTTCTTGATTTAAAGCATTACTTGTCTATTGAAATCATGTTTCTCCCGGGTGATCTCTGTTGGGTACGTACGCCACCTAAATTGACCTGATGCAACTGCTGCACACATCTAAGCATGAAATGAATGTAATGTAGTAGAAAGCACGCATAAAGTTTATTTATCGATATAATAATTATGTTTATGATGATTTAGTTATATAATTCCCCCTTTGCCCAAAATAAGGACAAGTATGAGCCGATTTGTGTGGATTTTGTTGTGTTTTTAATACTCAAATAGTGTTATTTAAATATGTAAAAAGTGGGTGAGGATATCCGTTTTATCATTATTAGATATGATGGATAAATCAGATATGTATAAACTATCATCACATTTAATGATTAAAAAGTGAATGACTCATTATTCAAATAATATTTTTGTTTTATAGTCAATCCGTCCATGACAAATTGACAGCACTTGATTTAGTTCGGTTCCAATTCATGAAGTTCTTTTTTCCACTCATCCCATACATCATTCAGGTTTGCTGAACTTGAGAGTTTAATAAAAGTAAAATGTCACTGGAAATTAATAGCAGCTGTACCCTATTGTGCATGTGTGGTTTACGCTAAACAAATTTGCTTAACATTTCAAATCCACTCCACTTCTATGAGTTCTTAGTGATGTCTTGGTAGAAAATTGCCCTAGTTTTTTAAGTTTGATAAGGTAATTGTTACCCTGATTCCTTTAGGAGATAAAGGAGGAAAATGACTCACAAAATAGTAAAGCTGACTGATGTAATTGGGAATCTGGCTTTTAGATGACAATATATCATTTTATGCTACAAAAGAAAACAAAATATACCTTCCTAGCAACAAAAAAGACAACGAAATGACTTTTCAGACCAACTTGATAAATATAATGGCTTGGTTGGTATCTTCATACATGCTTTGGACAATTGCTACGAATGCTATTGACGAGATTTAATTGTCCGATTAATATAAGAATCAAAGTACTTCGTCCGCAATCCTAAATCTCATTGAGTGACTATAATGGCATGCTGACTTTTATAAGGGAAAAATTAAAAAGGTCCTTCCAAGGCATTAGCAATTAGCCAATAACTGATCTTGATATGTGAAATCATTAAACTTTAAATACATAAACTATTTAAGAGCATGTGGAATGCTTTTGGTTTCATTCTTTTGACTGAGGATGATCACTTACTATTTGAGATTACCAGAGAACAAAGAATATCAGTTGCCGATATGATGCACTTGAAAGGAGAGACCAACTTCTATTCAAAGATCTCATCAAGGTATTGAAAAAAATGTGGAATATAGCATTTTTTCAAATATACTCCCATATATTGCCATAGCAAACCGCTTGATTGAGATCGGATAGGGTAAAGAACATTTCCATTTTTTGCAGAATTCTAATTAATCATTATACATTTGGGCCACAAAAGATAAAAAGCATTTACATTTGTCACATATATATCATCTACATGAAATATATGCTTTCCAGACGCAAGATATAAATATGAGATTTAAGCCTTTAATTAATTAGTGGATAGTGCATTCAGAAACATGTTTTCAACTCATTGATTCGAAAGACAAATTTTCAAAGTATGTTTAATATTCTTACAGGATCTATCAACTTTTAGTCACTGAAGGAGAGATGCCAATATTTCTGATCATATAGGTTAAAGTATTATTAATTGCTAATCAGAATTTCAAAAAAGGAGAAAGAGAGAGTTTTAACAATACTTTAACTCCAATTTTTATATATTTAGAAAATCTTTGGAAAGTTCCATATCTATTTACTTCCTTTCTCAAAAGATACTCCTTCTACTTCATATTAAATATAATATCATTTTTAATATTTACACAAGAATTAAGATAATGATTAAATTTTATTGATTTTCTAAAAAAAGTAAAAAAATAATAATAACACAATTTCACTTTATCTCTTTCCCATTAATAAGTCACATCCACTCATTCTCTATCCTAAATGAAAAGAGAGGTAAAATGAGCATAAATTAAATAATGATTCATTGAAAATAAAAAAAAATGACAACTAATTTGAAACAAAAAAAAATTCAAATATGATAATTAAAAAGAAATAGAAGGAGTGGTAAATATGTAAGAGAGTATAAATGTAACATGGAATTTATAAAAAGAAATATATTTTCTATTTTTACCCAATTTTTTACATGCATGTTGTAAGGATGTTCATGACTTGGCCCAATCTAGTGACCCTCTCTCAACTTGAAACTCATTAAGTTGGGTTTACGTTAACAAATTCAACTTGATATATTTTTCAGGCTAAACTTGTCCTATACTTCAGGATTGTTCGACTCAACCCAAAATCAAGTAATTATTTAAAGGTTATATATTTTAAGAAAGAATTGTAGATAAATTATAAAATATTATACTACAATTAATACTATTAACATTATGCAATTTTTATATTGACATTGACATATGTATTTTAAACTCTTAAATTTTGTTTCTTATTTATAAAATTTTATGAATTTACTACATATATATTGTCAAAATTTTTATATATTATCTAAAAGTCAAGTTGATCATATCATTAGTTGGGTTGACCCATTCACTAGCTAGGTGATTAGAGTTATTGGTTTGGGTTTGGGTTTGGTTCAACCCATTCTTTGTATATTCCTAGTATATTGTGCAAAAATAAAGATCAATGCATAATCTTATTTTATATTTTAATTTGTCAAATATTTTTGTATGAATTATTAATTTTTGTTTAAATAACTGATAGATGGATTGAATTTGATCCCAACTAATCTAGGTTCAAGTTAGGTTGATCTATTTTAATGGTATGTTTAGTTGGGAAGTAAAAAATACTGATGGTTTTTCAAGGATGAGTTTTATATATAATTTTAAATATAAAACTTATCCATAAAAATTTATATCATATTTTTATTCTATAACCAAACATACCCTAAGAGGTAAAAAAAAATTTCCAGTTCTATTTATTCCATTACAAGACTCAAATATATTGGTTAATGAAAACGATTGTCAAACCATTTGAACTAATCAAGCCTGCTATATAATGTAATTTTAACTTAATCATAAAGTTATTTGTGAATTATTTATTAAAAAAATAAGTATATGAAATAATAGATTTTTCTTAAAATAAAAATGAAGGAAATCGTCCATTCCCCTTCACTATCACTACTTACTTGCAAAATAGCCATCTTTAAGATAAAGTTGAGTAATACAACTTTTACTGCCAACAATCACCATTGAGTGCTAACCATTAAATTTTTCAATAGAGTTGTACTAGACTAGAAATATAAGTCCCAAATCTCGGCTCAATCTCAAAGAACTTAGCCAAGGGGTTCTGAAACTCGCTCACGTGGCATAGTGGCTCATAGAGATTCTTTACCAATTTAGCCTATGATATCTCCTAAATTGATTATCAAATTATATCAAATCTCCTATTAGCTCATAGAATCTCCTATTATCCTATCATATTTCCTATTTTATATTATATCTACTACAACTATGGAATATATTTAATCTATACTAAATCCTATGAATATCTCCCTTATTAAAGAAAAATTATCCCCTAACTTATCACGGGACCACCTCTCACTATATATAGGGCTCAACACCTGCAGGTATAACAAGTTTAGTACATACTACTCTTTTACTACTTTATGTCTTATCCATCCATTGACTTGAGCATCAAAATGTCTTTGCAGATAGCCCACTCTCTATGTCTCTGCAATCCGACTAGGAACTCTGTTGTTTCTGACTATGCATGTTGAATATCCTAGGCGAACCCTATCCATCTCTTAATGCCATCATGGACCTCACTAAATCCCTATGTCAACAACTAGACTAGATGATTTACCATAATGGTTACAAGAACCCGAGGACTGGGTTGACAACCAACTTAACATAAGCACTAAAACTGCCTTATTGTCGAAGCTGACAACAAGATCTCCATTCCATGAGGATCGACCACTCTACTCCCGCCTTCACCAAAGGATTGATAGGCGTGGAACTAACCTCTCTCCTCCCATGGCATAATCCCATACACCTACACAGAGAAATGATCTAGCATATCTTCAAGTGTGCAAGCCGAAGAAAGCTAACAAGTTTAAGCAACAAAATGCTTAGATATTAAGCCCAGAATAGAAGTCTTGGTACAAATCTTAGGCAAGAACTATGTCATTCCTAGTCGAGTTTCCAAATAAGACCTGAGTTGGCATCTCGACTAAGCACTCCATCATTATCGGCCGAGCTTTCAAGCAAGTCCTGATACGAATATTGAGTAAGCACTTTGCCATTTCTAGTTGAACTTTAACACAAGCTCTGAGTCGATACCCTAGCTAGGTACCCTACCGTCCTCGGCCAAGTTCTAACAAAGTAAAGTCGATAGCCCAACTAGACAACTAATTGTCCTCGACCAAATTCAATGTCGGGGCTTAATTTTAGACTTAAATGGGTAGATTTAGTCAATCGAGAGGACCCTGAAAAAATCTTCAAGCTCACAAACAAAGAGAAAAATGAACATAACATTTGCTTATAACCTACACAAAGTAAGACCTTGGAGTAATCGATGAACTAAGAGCTTAATCGCCCATTGATATAGATGAGAATGTGCCGCCTGACTAAACAACCATCCAACGTACATCATGTGAACATCCATGACTAGTGTCATTCCATAGCTAAAGGTACACATTTGAGAGACCTCTATGTACTCAATGCATAGTTTGTAGCCAATTACCAAACTTGGGAGCTACGCAAATCAAACTGAATCTATAGACTAATAGCTCGCACCAATTAGTACAAGATTGAGCCTTAACTCACCGAAGTCACCCTCAAACAACTGCAAGGCCATTCAAAATGGACCTAGAAATTGCTTCAAGCAAAGAGAGCAACACGAACATGATTGCAAAACAAATAGCCCACCCAATTAATAGATGAAGACTCATCACTTTGATATAATGAAATATCATAGTAGCCAAAAAATATATATCACAACTGAGCTTATGCAATCAAGCAATCAAGATCGACCCATTGTCCTTGGCACTTATTGCCTGACCTATGATCAAAACCAAGAGATTCGAATTGCCCCCTTATCCAGCTAGTCACTTCTATTGAAGGCCAGCATATAAACAATTATTGCCACTCAAATGTCGAGGTACTTACCCTCCATTTAGAATGAGCCACATGTCATAACATGATCCCCCATAGACTGTCACTATAGCAACTAAAAAAGTACACCAAGCTACACAGAGTAAATGGACTCATTTTGAGCTTGGAACACAGTCATCAGCACCAACTACTTGGCCTACGACCTCAGCCCAATCTCAAAAATCTTAGTCAAGAGGTCTTGCAACTTGCTAACATGGCATAGTGGCTCCTAGAGATTTTCCACCGATTCAGTTAGGGATATCTTCTATATTAATTATCAGATTATACGAGATCTCTTATTAGTTCAAGGAATCCCCTATTATCCTATCATATCTCCTACAAATATGGAAAATGTCTAATCTCTACTAAATCCTAAGAATATCTCTCTTATTTAAGGAAGATTATATCATTACTTATCACATGGTCACTTCTCACTATATCAACACCCTTAGATATAACAATTTTATTACATACTTCTCTTTTACAACCCTATACTTCATCCATCCACTAACTTGAGTACCAGAGTGTCTTCACAGGCACTCCACCTCCACTCTCTCAGACAATTAGAGGAACCTACACCTTTACCGGATTTCCAAGGAAGAACAAGAGCATTTGGAATTAACTTAATTTGACTTCAAAACAACTTATAATCATAAGCTTCTTCTGACAACTTATAAACAAAAAGTGATGATATCCTAATTAAATAAATGTTTCCTAAATTAAAATTTTCCTAAACTTTTATTCACTTACAAATAGTATAATCACCCTCACTTTGGAGGATCATAATCCATATAGTTTGTACACTTTTTCTTTATGATTAATAACATAATAAGAGAACAAATTTGTAATTTTTTCAAATAAAAAGAACATAGTGAGTAATAAGTACTATCTTCGTCCTTGAGAAATTATTCAATTTTAAATGCTCATAGAAATTAAATAAATGATTAAAAAAATGAAAAATTAGAAAAAAAATCAAGACTAATTTATTAGATTGTCCTTCCTCTGCTAATTTCTCTCTGTCCCTCCATTAATGAATCAATAGTTTTTATTAGGGATATTATTAAAAAATTAATTAATATTATTTAAAATTTTGAAATAAATAATTTTTTTAATAGATAATTATTTAAGGATGATGGGAGTTCTACTATTAAAAGAATTAGCGATATATGTTGGTTTTTTTTTTTTTGCTATTCATAAGACTTAAAGTTGAGATTTTTTTAATAAATAATATGCATCATTTACATATCAATATATTTATATAAAAGAGAGTTTATCCAAATAAGGAAAATGCCACATGCCAATTCATCCTTAACCCATTTTCCCATCCAAAATTTCTAAACAAAAATATTTGATTTAGTTTAAAAAAATCATTTCATTCAATGTACTATAAATGATTAAATCCAAATAAATGATTCAAATCTCAATTAATATATGATTGTGATCTCAATGATATATATAATTTCATTCTAAATTAATTTATACAATATTTACAAACCTCAATCGTTGAACATTATTATTATTATTGCTAACAATTTTTATTCTTAATTAATGCCTATCAATTTTTTTAAAATTTATTCTCACTTATTAAAAATATAAATATTTTTTGGGCTTATATAATTAGCTATAAAATTCAAATTTTGAATTCAAAATGATTTTAAAATCAATGCATATTTATTTGCATCTATCATAATAAATGTATATGATGATTTATTTATTTTTTATGTAACTTTTTTGAATTAACTAATCATATTTTTTCTCTATATAAATCAAATTTGAATAGAATATAAATGCATAAAATCAATTAATTAATTTGTAATAAATGAATTTCAATCATATTTAAATGGTTTAAATGCTTTTGTTTATTCTCATTTGTTTGAAAAATAAATTAAAAATATATTATAAATACTTCCCAATAATTTTTGTGATTGGTCATGTCTTTTCAGTTTTACATTACTTTCTTGCTCCCAATGTCAATGATCTTTTGCCGAGAAAAATTTTCATTTTATTCATCCTAATCCATTGAACACCGCAATAGGTTCTATTTCAATTTCATCTTTTGACTTTATCGATACTCATACATTTTTTTTCTTTTTTTTTTTATGTCCAAATTCTTTTCTTCTTTTATAAAATTGTCATTCATCATCTTTTTTCAATAGACCTTCTCTGTATTTTTTTTTGTCTTTAATGAAATATTTCAATGTTATCGGTCATTTGTTGTTTAATAAGTCAAATTTTTTTATTTGCTTTTTTTTTCTTTCATTTGTTATTTTTCTCTAAAAATATAATAATATGATTTTTGGATAATAGATTGTAGTGACATTTTGTAGAATGAAGAGCATGTATTATAGCTTGACAACTTTGGAAACAATAGCAAAATGTGGGTTACTATTATCACCAATAAATTTCTTCTTGGCAAATTAAAGTCTTCTACATAAGTATCGACTCACAGCGCCTTCTTTATCTATAAGACTCTTTGATTAGTAAACATTTTTTAATTAACACGTTTCATCCATTATTTTTAAAATTTTATTGGTTTTCTCAATTATTCTATTATTAGTTCTTATTAGATTTTTGGTAGAAAAGAACACATTTTTTTTTAATGAAATTTTTTAAATTTGATTGGATTTAGTGAGAATTGAATGGATCTTTTCAAATTTGTTTGGATTTGATGACTATTGATTTTTTTTTACTTGATTGGATTCAATCATGATTGATTTGATTTTTAGTTTAAATAGAAATTACTATTTTTTTATTCTTAGGGTATCCAATGTCAACAAAAGTGACTAATCCATTTAAGGTGAAAGCTTAGTTAAACCTTTAGCCACGAGTCCCTTTCCATACATACCACTAGGCATATATTTCTTTAATTTTTAGTTAATATTGTACTTTCAAAAAATGTCTCGATTGGGCTTTTATTCTTCACTGCTTTCCAATTTTATTGTTTAATATTCACTTTCTTTTATCATTATAAATTTATTTTATTCTTATAAATTGACAATTTAATTATAAATTACGAGACTTTTTACATTTACACTGCCAAAAATTGAATCTCTAGTTAGATGTTTAAGAAACCAAACTACCTATCAGAATTTAATTTATTGTAATATGAAAATGATTCAAAATCTAATTAAAAGAAAAAAAATTATTCATTGGTTATCTTATCTCATAATTTAAATAGGTGATGATATCAAACATATATTACTCATGCAATGATTAATTTATCTTGCACGGGCCGGTAATGCAAACATATCAATTGCATGGGTAACATTTAGTGTACCATATAATTATTGACCATGACAAAAGTAATTAATTATAGAATAGTTTCATTATTGTTATTATTATTGGATAATACAAAATTCATATATTACATGAGTGATAACAAAGATGTACATTACATGGATAATAGTTTTGTTACAATATAAGCATTATTGATTTATGTTCAATTAAAATTAGTTGTAGGTTACAACACACACACACACACATACACACACATAAATATAACATTTTGGTAAATTATTTATCTTAAAAAACATATTTATCTCAAAAAGATCAACCTTGCTAAATTACTTTTAGGATAAATTGAAAAATTAATATATTATAATTCAATTTCCTAACATATTTTTATTAATTTTTTTAACAATTTATAAATGTAAAATGCCATACATCGCATAGGTTAAAAACTAGTATATATATACACACACTAAAAGGGTAATGAAAAAACATATTGTAAATTTTGAACTAGGAATTTTCAAAAGCTACACGTCTGTTTGGTATTATTTTTATTTCCTATTTTTACCATTTTTAATTTTTTTTACAAAAGTATACTACCAAAAAAAATTAAAAATAATAAATAAAAAAGGAAAAAAGAAACAAAGATGAAACAGACCTTACAAACGAAAGTATATAGAACGAACGTCTACATCAATAAACTTGAAAGTCAAGTAGCACCGACTTCAATCTTTTAAGATCATGGTGCGACGATGATACACTCAAATCCAAATCCTCAGCAAAGCCACTTATTTTAAGTTCCTCCTCTTATTCTATAGTGTTTGCAATTTCATTAAATTCAAAAGAAAAAACAAAAAAGTAGCGCGCTTCCCTAACACTATGTACATTTCATATAAAATGTGTCTTTTGATATTTACACAAGAATTAAGATATCATTAAATTATATATAATTTGATTTGATATTGTATCTTTAATCTTTTAGTTATAAATAGCTCTTTAAATACTCTATATAGGATACCTGTGAGATTATCAATAATATTATTCTCTCTTATTCTTCTTTATTCATTGTCTTTATTATTGTTGTTTCAAACAATACCCTTTTATACTTTTTTCCTCTCTCCGTTAAGTTGCATTCATTCAATCTATCTCTACCCATTCTCTCTCCATTCTCTCTCCTAAGGGAAAGAGTGGTAAAATAGGTGTAAAGTAATCAATGATTCCCTAAAAACCAAAAACGCCAATTAATTTAAAACAAGAACATTTATCAAAAACTATGTATTCCATCATTTTTACTCTGTCCAAAGATAAAAAAGTGCATAAATTGAGAAAATAGTAAATATATATTGATAACGGTAAAAAGATATATGAATAGACCATATTATTCATATTAATTAAAGTATAAATTTATATGACTACAATGATATTAAAAGATAAACATAATTAATTATATTAGGAATAGTATTAGAAATAAAAATATTAATACTTTTTTATATAAGAAATGGACAGATGTTTTACAAGTGAAAAAAAAGAAGAAGAATAGACAGAGTGAAAAGGAAGGAGTATTAAAAAAAAATGGAGGGAGTAATTGTGTGGTCATTCTTGGATTATGAGACTTCTCAACCACATAATAGGCTTCGAAACCAAACTTTTCCTTAACAAGATTTTTTTTTTTTATGCTCCAAAGCACATTTAATATGTGTTCCGAGTTATAACCACTCGTTCTTAATTTTTTGTGTAATTTGTAAATATTATAAAATGAAGTGGAGCATATATACATTGAATTTAATTTGCTTCGACAACATGCATGCAAGACTTCCTTCTCCTCAACACGATAGATGAGGCAATTCAATTAATATCCAATTAGACCCATCTTTTGATTCACTGATCGCTGGATCCATACGATCTAGGGGGACCATTACAGCTCATCTCTTATCGATAATAATACATTCGTAGTCAATATATAAACTATTATCTCTCCGGAGTACAAGTTGTAGGTTCAGCTAGCTGCAATTAAAAAAGAGGAGGATGAGAGGAGGAGGGGGGATAAAACCATACCTCAGAATCAGTTTAGGGATTGACTAGATGTTACGTACTTTCTTGGAATTTAAAAGTTTAGATTAAAAAAACACATGTCCCAATTGTGTGATTCGAAAAATGTCTTCAAAATCATTAACCTGTTACAAATTAAGGTTTTTATAGATTATTTATTAATTAGAGAACCTTGAAATCAAATCAAATTATCATGAGAATAATATCATGAGAATGTATGAGTAGAAAATCGATCATATGTAAAAGTCAATCCGCTAGTATAATGAGCTATTACTTAACTCTCTCTAAAAAAAAAAAAAAAATCGGGGACAAAAGGTGCTTAAAATTTTGTCCGAATCTTATCAGTATTATTTCCACATGAGATCTAATCTTGTAAAGTTACCCCATCATGAAAATAATTGGTTATTAATTATGATTGTATATTTGTGGTTCCTCCACGTGCATGGATAAGTTACGACATTAGATTCCTTCCCAGAATTTGTGGTGTCGTATTGCCATCTATTTCAATCACCACGTTAAGTTAAAGACAGTGATTACACAGATATCCCTGACGAAAAGAGTGATACTTTTTTTTTTTTTTGTTATGACGGGGAAAAGAGAGATACTTAATGATATGAATATATATATGATTCGAATAGTAAGTTAGGATAAGTTGGGTATCAATAAGTGAGTAATATTACGCACCAATTTTCGACCAAAAAAAAAATAGTACCAATTCCTTCATGTAGTTGATTCTTGATGAAAATTGAATAGATTTGAAGTTTTTTCCAGATGGGAAGAGGAAATTTCTATTTGGATTCAATCAAAATCTATTCAGTGTTTAAAAGTTGTAGATAGAGTTTAATTTTGATTTTTATACTGTCTTCCAATTATATTATGGTACATCAGTAAATGTGATTAATTTTATATCCTACTATCTCAAAAGTAATATAAATGAGAGGATTTGATTGGATACAATATCATTAAAAATATTTTACAGTATCAGTTCATATAAAATTAAATTCATACAAATTTGAAACGTTCGTGATTTAGACAGGATGAATTTGGAAAAATAAAATAAATTAAGAGAAGAATCCATAGTTTAATTTGTCCAAGTTTAACCGTGTCGTACATATGTACGATCAGATTTACGGATTCTGTTGCTGTGCAGTTAAGTTTAATATTTGCTGTGTAATAATTTTTTATGAACAAAAATTAAGATTTAAGAGACGATTCATCTTAGTCTAATTGATGGGGCATATTTTCGAACCTATTAAGTGATTACAAATGTGGTTATAGATGATTCATATCAACAAGAAAACTCAGAAAGAAGATCAACCAATTACTTAATAAATATATACCTTAAATAAAGTTTATCACCGACTACAATCTTAATATCCTCTAATCATATTTCTTATAGTAGATATAAAATAAAATAAAAATAATATATAACGACGCACATCATATTTTCTCATACCAAATCCGTTATCAATTTAGTGCTATGGAAAATTAGTTGTTACAATAAAGTTTAAAAGATTTAATTCAAATATATTAACAATGAAAACAATTCTTAATTATACTATTATTCAATTATGTATTATTATATAAGTAGATATGGCTGACTCTCACACTTAATATGTAAAAGTTCGGAATGAGAAAATTTAATTTGATAATAATATAAAAGTTGTGAAATTTTATAATTTATATGTGGATATATTAAAATTAAATTCAAACTTAAAATCAGAAATTTAACATTATATTGGATTGCGATAATCAATTGTGGTAAGATTTCACCTTATAAACATTTAAAATAATTTTTTTTAGATAGATAAACACCCGCTAAGATTAAAAAAAAAAAAAAAAACCAAGGCAACGGGAGGTGAGGGTGAAAGCCAGGGGACTCCCAAACAAATACGTAGTCAAAGATCCAAAAAAAACATTAAAAAAAAGGACTAAATGCATTTTATTCCTAATTTTTGGATTTCTCAAAAATTTATATCATGATTTTTCAAAATCTGTAATGTACATTCTGAACTTTTTAAACAATACAAAACACCTTAGACTTTTTAAATAGTGCAAAACTTTAAGTCATCCTGTGATATAATAAAAAAAATTAGAGGTTAAGTGCACACGAAAATTCACAAATAAGATGTTAAGTTACACAAATTAAAAGCATCGAGGGGATTAACCAGATATAAATCACAGCTTCCCTGATTGTCAGGCTTATGCTGAGGGTAATTACTAGCCTGTATACGGGGATTCAGTTGGCAATGCACACTCCATGTCAACCATATACAAAGAATAAATATCTTTTGTTTTTCTCTTGTTTGTAGCTAGATATGATTCTTGAATGTGGTTCATAGGCGAAAAAAAAGGGGTCTTTCGGTTGAAGAAATTGTGGTGATTTCATCATGAGAATCAGCAGATGCGCAGGTCAATTTTCCACCAATATGATACATAAACGAGCATCTTCAAAATTAGACTTTTTCAATGTGTAGCGTGTCCTTTATAAGATTTCTTTGGAAGCTGATTAACTTACAGATTTAAGAATCAAAATTATTGAAACACCGGAGATTTAGGCTAGTTTAAACCCATAACTTTTTTTAAAGAATTAAGTATGTTTTGGAGCCTAAAAAATAAGCAAATTTTGATTTAATTCTTGAAAACAATTCATTTAAATATGTTTTTGGTCTTTATAAATATATGTTATTTTTATTTTAGTTCCTTTTTTTTTTGGTTCCCCTTTTTTCAATATTATATTTTTTATCCTTGCACATTATAGTTAGCTCCCTAAAAGTATTTTAAAATATCCATTTAATCCTTACCAATATTACAAATTTTGTTTTTCATCTTTATAAATATCTGCAAAATCTTCCTCCGATTCTTATAAATATTGTTATTTAGTTATGCAAACTACCGATAGCGATCAAAATCAAAATATTAAAAAATAAGGGACTAAAAACTAATAAATTTTTTTAGAGGGATTAAAATCAAAATAGCCTATATTTATTGGGACTTAAAATATATTTAAGCCAAAAAACTTTCTTTGGTTTCAATTCAAACATTTCTATATGTTTTTTTTCAGTTTTGTTTTAGTCCATATCACATATGATTGCTAGTTGTCATGTGTGATTGAATAAGATGACCCAATACTAAACACTCTAACTACATAAATTAAAATTAAGCAATTTTGGAAATGTTTGGACTGAAACCAATAAAAAATAAAACCAAAGTTTATTTATTTTTTTAGGGATTAAAAATCCCCTGGTGGAGGACAAATTCAATACTTAAAAGTCTCTTTTTCTTTTCTCACCATTTAAAAGGGGTCTTGGAGACTCCAACACCTGTGTATCATTTTCTGGTTGAAGAATTCATTCATCACTTACTCAATATTCTAGATATCAGATTCTCTTCTACGTTTACTTGCTCTTCTTGATCTTGAAGCTTGATACCTTTCAAAAAGGGTATTATTTTAAAATCACAAATAAGAGTAAAAACAAAGATTATTTAAATTAATTCCTCAATATCAGCCAAGTTAGTTATTAGAGATATTATTGTTAATTAGTTAGATATATATAGTTAGAAATTAATTATTATTTTTTAGCTAAAATATAAGAGGATTGGAGGTGAGGATAAGAGTCGAACTCACGATTTTGCATAGGTCATGGAGACATATAGCAATCTACCACTAGACGGTGGGCTCTCTTACAATTAGAAATTAATTATTAATTAGTTAATTTTATGAGTTTATATATTCAAAGCTTCTCCCATTTAAGGAATTTTATCATTTGAGTTTTTTCTTTCAATTCTCTCAATTTTATCTATCAATTTTTTTGGTACCATGAATTTCAATATCAATCTCCCACCGTATGGGACCTCATAGAATTTTCAGATAGCAGGGAATAATTTCATAGAATTTTCAGATAAGCGGGAATAATTTGTAGTCAAGTGTTGACTTTAGAGGCACAAGTTATAGTTTACTCATAATTAAGTAAAAAAAAAGATTTTAAAATTTGCATATATATGTGGGATTGCAATAATATGTCCTTAAATCATGTCTTATTCCATATCCCACCAATCAATTCTTATTACATAGAAGATGAGTAATATATATTATCAAATGGTTCCTTCATCTGCATATCACAGATATAGTCCAAAATCATTTATCCCCAAAGTGTGGTCACATCTTTGTCCCACTGATGACTTTTCCACACATATATTCGTGATATGTAAGTGAAGGAACCATCTAGTAATATATATATATATATATATAGAGAGAGAGAGAGAGAGAGAGAGAGAGAGAGAGAGAGAGAGAGAGAGAGAGAGAGAGAGAGAGAGATTCCATTTATGTTGGTATAAATTTAAGAAAATGTTATACTGTTAAATAACTTTTTATTGGGTTAAATTTTAATAAAACCTACCATTGGATTAGAAGCTCACATCGTATAGATTAAGTCTGTAAAATTTCAAATTAATCTAAAAATTTTTTGCATAGTTTTTATGTATATCAAAATTAATGTAATATATTTACTTAAAATGAATATGAATAAGAGCTACATGATTGTATTGCTATTAATGTTCAATTTTTATTAAATTTGACACAAATGATCTTTATGATGGGTAATTGTAATTCAATAGTTGAATCAATAAAAAAAGTATTTCATTAAAAGTTATAAGTGGTATAACTCTGATTATATATATTATCAAATGCATTTTGACTACAAACTGACAAACTCAATTGCCTTAACTGTACCCAGCTGCCACATGAATTATATTAGACTCCTCGACAAATTCATTGAACATGTTATCTAGCATATGGCCTAAAGATGAGTGAGCTAATAAGCCATTAAGTTGAGTAGAGACTGAAGATGGTGGGAACGGATATTCTTTGTATAAATAGGGTTGCACAAATAGACAATATGTAAAAGTCATATTTTTCTCTCTACCCTTCTTGACAGTATTTGTATAATATTCTAAACAAATTAATTTTTGGAACATCTTCCTGATCAATTTTTTTCAATAATTAAAAAGTGCTTAACTTTTTAACGAGAGAAGCAAAAGAAACATCAAATCTTTGCCATTACAATGAAATAAGAAAATTAACGCTCAAAAGAAAAGCTTAACACTAAATCAACAAATAGGCTACATAACAAAGATCCTTATGCATATGTTATACTAATTAAGCTTCAACCACCCTATTAGCATGACCCAAAACCATACCAAAGGCACCTTCAATTGATTGCTAAGTGTTGCCTCCTTATCTAAACACATATTGCTACAACAAAAGGGACAATAATTGATGGGTTGTATTCAGCCACCCTTTTCCTATATAACTCTAGGCATATTACATCATTTACGTGCTTAATTGGCTAACACTTGGTTCATTTATGTTTAGTTTTCATTGTGCATCATTTAGCAATATCATGGTTAATTGCACCATTTTGATAAGCAAATATGTTTTGGAGTTTCCTGAACTTTTAATTCTGTCTTGTGAGTGTAATTTTATTACAAAGACTTTCCCTGGTGGTGAATGAAGACCATAGAGGTGCATGAAGCTTGGAGTAATATTCAATTTGAGAGAATTTGGGGAGCTAAATAGAAGAGTTCTAAAGCTCATATGAATACATTTGCAAGAAGTATTTGGGTTGCATTTATGAACCTTGATCTTTTCCTATATAATTCTAGGCATATTACATTATTTATGTGCTTAATTGGTTGACATTTGGTTAATTTGTGTTTAGTCCTCATTGTGCATCATTGAGTAATATCATGGTTCCACCATTTTGATGAGCAAATATGTTTTGGAGCTTCCTGTGCTTTTAATCCTCTATTGTGAGTGTAATTTTATTGCAATGACTTCCTATGTTGATGTATGAAGATCATATGCATGACAATTGAGCATATTTGTAGGAAATATTGCAATAAAAAAATTTGTATATTTCTCTACAGAGATTGAATTGAGATGAATAAAGATATTTTGAAAAGTTCAAGAGGTCCTTTATAGCTTTTATGTTTAGCTTGAAACCCAATTCTATGAGCCTTTAAGTGAAAATAGAACTACAAGATTAAATGTCACTACTATTCTGAAGCTATCCAATTTGACTTCTAGTTAATATTTTGCTAATATATGGAGCTACAAATGTCCAATTGAGGTGATTCTTGCAGCGTTGCAAAGCTTATTCAAAGGGATGCAACTTCTATTTCTAGGTCCAAGAGTTAATTTGAATATTTTAAAGTTCAAAATAGGCTTAAAAGTGTACAAAATAGTGTATGCACAAAAAAGTGATTCTGAATCGCTATAGTGATCTCCTATAACAACATTAGTTCATAAAATAACATTTTTTTTTTATTTTGGCACCCATGTTTGACACTATGATGATATATTATATATACCCACTTACCGTAGGTTAATGGGGATCTTCAACACCTTTTGTCTATTATTTTAAGGATTGTTGTCAAGCTTTCTCTCTATGCTTCGTCTTTCTTCATCTCTCTACTTTCTCTAGGTTTTGGAAGCTTCCAATCCATATTTTGGCTCCCTATTTGGGATTATAATTGTACTCTCCTGATTGTACATTCACCGTATTATGAGTTGCATGTATAATTAGGATTTCATAAGGGTATTTGGTCAATCGATTAAATTACATCCATTTGGTAAACAATATAAATTAACTCTGTTGGGAGATAATGTTGTTGTAATTGGTAATTGAATTGGCATAAACTCATAAAACCATGATTATAAATTACAAATACACTTAGTTAAATGCCCAATGAGAGTGCGTTCGTGGGACCATTAAGTAGAATTGCATCATTATTTTTTGAGAACATAAATAATGAAAGTAACCACCGCTACGAATAAATTCTTTGAACCAATGATTTAAAAATTCTTAATCAAAAGGACTCCTTATAAAATAATTTCTCTCATTGATTTTCTTCTTTACTTTTTAGTATTATTGCAACAAATCTGAATAACCCTCAATTTTCTCAGTTAACTAGAAAAACTTCCTTGAGAGATGACTTGAGTTGCACTCTAAAGTCTAAACAACATTTTTGTGAAATTTAGCAATTATTTTATTTTAAATTTGTTGCAGGTAATGACAATCTGCATCAACAGTTCTAAGATCTTCGCCACCTACATTATTGCTTGAGTACTCAAACCAAAACGGCACCAAGATCTTACCTAATGGAACTAATCAACACCTCCAAGCTCTGACAACTAGAATTTACGATAGAAAAATTCCACATTCCACCTTCTTCGTAAGTAGGAGAGCTTAGATCGTTCAAAAACACCAATGTAGTAAGAGAAAATGACAAGTATAAAATGATCTTTCAAACATCCATACATCCTATTTAGACTCAACAATCAGCCTCTATCTACTGATGATATACTTATGTAAAGATAGAATTTTTAACAAAATAAAAGTGAAGCTTCCCAAACTCAGCAAAGCTTCCAAAAAACACACTACACTGCATCTACAACACTTGCAAAGCAAGCATTAAAAAACAAAATGCAAGAACATCAAACGCCATTAGTAAAGATAGAATGTAGGCCAACTTGAGTCATCTCCAAGAATATTGGGGGACCAATAGCACAAGTACCATTGGAAGGGGGTTTCTATGAGTGCATCAAATAAAAATAGAACATAAATTAAAATAAGAAATTAACTAATGCACTAGTACAAGGATTTCCTAGGCCTAGAATCCATCTATCCTTGACACATATTTCAACAAACACATGGTAGATGACTAACTTGTTCCTAGAATCATGCAATCACACAATCTTGACACTACAATTCACTTAGCAATCAATAATCATGAAGAATTTTATTAGCATACAACATCTTAGTAATTGAGATCTTAATCCCTAAATGCATGCACCAACTACATTAGCCTAACCTCAAACAAGAATTAATCCCAATTTTTGAAGGTAACCAAGCATTCATTCATTAATCAATCAACTCATACCTAGTCAACTATCCCAATTATGCATCCAATCTACAATCATGAATTAGAATACAAAATTAAGATTCTTTCCACCCACATACTCATACATTCACATATTATAATTAATTAATTAATTAATCAATCAATATAAACATATGAGGAATGGGAGGACTGTAAGAAAAGGAAAATCAAGAAATCAAACCACCCATTCATTGAATATGTAAGCCTCAAGAGAAATCCTTCAGACTTGCAGAATCCTTGATGCTAGTTACAAACTCATTATTTCATAAATAAACTACAATAAAAATAGAAAATAAAGCCCAACCTAAGAGAACAAAGGAGTGGATGCGGAAGAAGGTGGATGAAGAAGAGAGAAGAGGAAGGTGGAGGAAGAAGAAAAAGACGGAAAAAGAAGGAGAAGAGAAGGAAAACCTAAAACTACTCTAACCTAAGCTATACCAAGTGTGTGGGTCGTGTTCTTTTGTTCCAAGCATACAACAATGTCACAAATCTTTAGAGGCTTGCTGTAGCGACTCTAGGTTATTGCAGTGAGTCTGCTCAAGTTATGACCCCTGAAACGACTGTTAACTCATGGTGTTTTATTGAAAGTTGTATATCTTTTTCTTCTCTTCAAAATGAATATCATATTTGCCTCATTTGGACTTTGGATGAAGGAGATATGCCTTGATTATTAAAGCATGCTTAATCTAGAAATTTGACACCTCATTTATAACTTTCAAGTTTATTTTGACCAACTAGACTTCTAATCTAACTTTTGTGCTCTTCATGAAAGTTGTAGATAATTCTTTTAACTTTCCTAAAACCAAAGAACGCAAGTTTTAGAGGTCTACAACTCCAATTATATGCAAAATACAAAACAATGGTAGAAGCACAATTACGTAGAAAATTGTTATTAATGCTCAAATCAATGTCCAAACTCAAATATGATGAAAATATATGCAATTTAGCATAAAAGAAAGCTAGAACACCAAGAATGTGGTACATGATATGTATACAAATGCACACTTATCAGCTATTAGCAAACGATCTGCAACCCCCATCAAATACAGAAGACACAAACTTGCAAAAGGCCTTATTGTGGTAGCCAAAACTGAATCCGAGCACAAAAATGGAAAACAAAACAAATACCAGTGAATCGAGATCGCAACCTTCTATGATTCTGAAGATTCCAAAAAATGCACCAACTAAAATCATAAAGGAAACAAAGGATGGAGGAAGAGGAATTAACTAAGAAATTTTCTTTTATTTTAATTGATTTAATTTTTTTCTTTAAGAATACAACCATCCATGGAAGATAGTCAAGGATAATGGTGGTAGTTGCTCCCGAGGAAATTTTTTTTTTTTTAGTGCACACACAAACACACTATACATATGTTGTCCCTAAAAAAAAAAATATAAAATTGAAGAATACCTTGTTCAATGAAACTGCCCTAATTTTTTGCTAATCTATCTGATTTCACTATATTCTTACCCCATGTTGGTTCTTCCTAATTTTAAATAATTTTCCACCATAGAATATATACAACCATTTTTCTTCTTATTTTCTAATATATATATATATATATATATATATATCCTATTCACCTTGATTAACTTGAATCGAACCAGTTATAAAGGTAAAATTCTCCGATCGATATTTTCTTAACAAAATATGAACTAAAAAATTTACTTTAAAATAAGTATTAAATCACTTAAATTAATCAAATATAAATTATAACTTATTGTATATTTTTAGACACGAGTGCTTTAAATCATTGCTCTTTTAATCAAATTTAATTTTTTTAAAGTCTACTAAAATATTTTATATTTATTTCTCTTTATTAAGGCGTTGTTATCTGAAAACAAAAACACAAGAATTCATGCAAGTGAAGATTTTGTCTTCAATTATCGGATGATTAATTAGTTGATTACCTCCCGATTATTGCACTGTTGACAGTTTACTTTCCCATCGGATGTCCTCTTTTTTCACTGGGCACGCCGTGGGATGCTCTATTATGCACTTTTTTTTTTTTTGGGCCATGCTCTATGATGCAAATATTGTTTGCTGTTTGATTGTTTTGGACTCCGGGCCCAGACTACTTTTCTAGCCCAATTGTCATTTTTGGTCTTCGATGGGTCAGACATTTTTTTGTTGCAGGGAGGTACTTTAGTTAACGCTGTTATGGTGTTTTTATGGTCTGGAACGCTACCTTATGTTGACTGATAACAACAATGTGCAAGAAGACCAAGACTTCAAATGTTCCACAGCTTGGAATCAAGCTACAGGTCAACCTTTCCACCATAAAAAATAAAAATAAAAAAGCTATAAGTCAACATCAACCTTTAGCTTGCACAAGACTGGGTTTTTTTTTTTTTTTTAACTCCAACTCCACTCACTTGAGATTGTGTTTGGTTCGAGATTAATAATTAGGATAAATTTTTTATGGATGAGGTTTATATATAACTTTACACATAGAGTTTATTTTAAAAAATTTACACTCTATTTTTACCGTATATATAACCAAACATACCCTAAATTATAATGTATCATAGGAGCATAATTTATTTACAAAGTGAAAGCATGCAACTCAGTTTATTTAAAAAGGACAGAACTCACTAAGACTAGTTCTAAAATGGTAAAACTTGAATATGTACAGATGTTGTTAAAGGATCCCTTTTCCTTGGTCTCCACCCTGTAAGTTCGAAAAACTATAAGATTAAAATGATTTTAATAATTTTTTATCCATATAATTGTTTTTTTATACGATCAACTTGGATACCAGCTAAAATTTGGTTATGACATAATCTGTTTTGTTTGAATTGAATGAAAATAATAATTTAAATAGTAAATTACTAAAAAGAGTATGAAATAATTTGTTTATGTTATATAATATTTATTTAGCATTAATTTGGTACAAATGTTCTAATTCTAAAATAATTAGTTTTTCCTAATAACAAAATTTTTTAAAAATTTGCTTCTAATTATAAATTGTTTTTTAGCTTAAAATTATAAGTTTTGGATTATAATCAAATTTTGGTTTTTATCCAAACATACCACATTCTTTTATAAAAGTTTTTTTTTCTATGGTTCCCAAATACCAGTTTTTTGTTGGTGCAGCTCCGTCCAAAATGGTCCAAGAATATGTTTTTATTTTCAGATGCAAATCCTTATCTGATGTGCCAAAAAGCTTTCTCTTTCGTGGTGTATTAAATTTGACCTTTTTTCTCGTTGGACATATTTTCTTCTTGCTCATTCAGTACAAGTTGATCAACCTTTACACCGCTACTTGTTGGCCAATTTTAAAAAATTAACTCTGGAAAATATATCAGGGCTCAAGTAATAAAAATGAGTGAGGGATTATCATTTCCATGAGGATTAAGAATAACTACCAATTCGTTTGGGTGCGTCACTATTTAGACAAACGTAGCATAAAAGGATTTTAAGAAAATCTATATAACACAGAATAATGAAGAAAAGAGCAAAAAGAAATAAATGAAAACAATTAATGAGAACCCGCGTTAAGAAACAATTTCATCCGAGTTATTGGATTTTGCCTTACCTAATATTAAAATAATTTATTTCCCAATTCAATTATTGGTCAAATTCCTTAAAACTTATAATTACAATTCCTCTTAAGATAAATTGAGTAAATTAAAATCTTAATGTTATTCTAAATTTACCTAAAAATGAAGAATAAGAATTCATTTAACCACACAAATTAGTATTTTAATGTCTACCTTCTCTAATTTATGACAATTTTTAGATTAGCTTATTTTATACCATAAATTGTCATTCAGTCAATATAAAACCATAAAACGTTCAGGTACTAACTAATTCCTAGAAAGCATTAAGAATGCTAGCTAAAATCTGTGTAATTAATTGAGAAAAAAATTAAACCAATAATAGGAATACAAAATCTATACCCTCCAACAACATTAATTGCCCCTAAAACCCAAGGAAATTTAGCAAATGAAAATAAAAAAAAATGATAAACCTCAAAGTCATGCACATTAGGAAAAACACCAATCCTTAACCCATGTCTCTCCATAAACATCTGGCTTTCTCCGCTTTCTTTAAAACATTCTTCTATTTAAAGAAAACAAAAACCACTACTAAAAATATGCTGATAGTGACAAAAGTTATTGATGAATCCATACTCATCAGTAATTTTCGATGGGCATACTAATGAGGTGGCGTGTTTTTTATACATAATTTTTTTTACTAGAAAATAAATGACAACCCACTGATATACCTATTGGGACTGCTTGGTGCCATTATGCGTTATATGGCACACATAAATTCTGAGGGTATACCATCATGTGTATCAACAGAGTGGATATTTATTCCATGCCTGTCGAAAACCCATCGATATAAGCTAGCCCACCATCTAGTACAAATGGTTTACTGATGGGTTGGTCGGCGGGTATTTTTTTTTTATTTCTTTTAAAATCTAAAATTCTGACAAGTATACTGACGAGTAAAAATTATATTAAAATTTATTTTTTTCACATTACAAAAAGGTTTCTGACAGCTTTTAAATTTATTTTTAATTTTATTATTAATTATCGATAGGTATACAATGAGTTTTGAATTTTTGGGACGTTGGTGCATGTCTCTTGGGATTCTTTTTTCTGTCTGTATACTCGTCGGTAATTAGTGAAACCGAAACACACGTTTCATTTACTAATTATCAACAGGTATACTTGTATCCGTGTAAATAACGCATGATAGAGCCCTTCACCCTCAGTTTTCAACAATCTCCCCCAAAAAAAAAAAAAAAAAACTGCACTGCCACTACCACCACTAGTTGGCTGCCATGCCTTCTTTTGCAAAAAGCAAGCCCACTATTGCAATCAAGGTACATTTATAAGCATTTTAATTGGTTTAATTTTTTTTGTTTGGTATTTTTTTTGGTTTGCTTTCGTTGCCTAAAGTGTTGGTTTTTAATGCATTGATGAGTTATTATTGTTGCTATTTTGTTAATGTAGGAGTTCCATTGGAGGTGGTGTAATGCCCATTCCTTCTAAAGATATTGCAAGAAATGTAAACAATAAAAAATGATATTTAATGTTAGGCTATTTAAGTGCAGATAGAATGTTATGAAAAAAAAGTAATAAACATTACTGTTTACAAACTAAACTAACATATTACACATAACAAGATTGAGCACATTATTTAATCATAGCTCCAAATGCTCCTATAAACTGAAAGGGACCGTATTTCTTATGGAATAACTTGACTAATCTGAAACCATAAAAAATAGGACTAGGAATTGAAAATTTTTTAGTAGGGAATCAATATTTATAAAACATTTTGAACTATGATGGTTTCAACCGCATTTACATAAAAACTACATATCACCACATATCTTTGTATAACCATAACCAAATATCATAGTATAAATAGAATATAATAGATAAAGCATATCACGCAAAGCTTATTAAGATTATCATTTCTTTGCTTTAATTTTTCACTTTTATTTGTCTGCTTGTCTCACACATTGTCAATAATATTCTCTTAGGGAATTCTCATTCTGGTGCTACTCTTTAACTTCGTGACGACAAAGTTAAACTTTGACACCATACTAACCAAGGTAGGTATCATAAAATGACCTCACATCAATCTATGTCCCTTTGCCTTCTGTGGTTAACGGCAAAATTTCAAATGTCTTCTTTTTCATTACTTTCTTGCTATTATGCATAGTTTCATAATAAACATAAAACTGTATAAATTCATAATAAATATGAAATGCATAATCTTAAATAATAAATAAAACTTACATAAATAAGAGCCCAATAGAAATTTTGGATATCGTAAATAAGTTCATTAAACCATAATAAATCAAATAAAACTTAAAATAAAGTAGTGAAATAAATGAAATAAAGTACACAAAACTTCAAAATATTCGAGCATTTAATATTCAGTCTTAGCTGCCTACTTCAACTTGGTTTGGTATTGTTATGGTTTTTTATAAGTCGTTGAGTTCTTTGGGCTCTCAAAAATTTGCTCTTAGAAAGTCATACTAGTATATTATTTGATAAAATAATATAGAAGTTGTTTTCGATAAGAAGCTATAGTATTTGGTAAAAATACTCCAAAAATCCAAAATGATAATGATGGATATAGATATTGAAAAGGATAATTTTTACATTTATTATCATTAATCAGAGTAAGGGCATATTAGTCTTTTGAATTTTAGAAAAGAAAAACCAGCTTTGAAAATAATCTCATAAGGTGCTCTCAAAAACGTCATTGCCTTTTAAAATCTAGGATCAAAAGCACCCAAATATTTTGGTTTGCGAAATAGAAAAAATTCATTTATTCCCTTTATAGGCCGAAACACCCATTAGGAGAGTATTGCCAAACCCAGCCCTCACGGATTGTTGCTTTGTTAGATTTTCAGTCCTCTAGTACTTAAATTAAATTTTCTAAATTTTAACTCATGATACTTCAATAATTAAATATATGAGAAATAGATTTTTCCAGTGATAAACTCATTCACAAAGAAGAAAAAAATAATAATAAGTAGTAGTAGTAGTGGAATTTTCATTGGTTGTGTTAGATATAATTGAAAGTAAAATAATTCATGTGTCTCTCCCTATCTTAGCTTAGATTTTTGGGAAAGATAGTTTTTGACATAATAGTAAAACTTTAGTAACGAAGTGATTAGGGATTCTTGATCTAGTCCAATTCTTTTTAATCGGCTCTTTTAAGTTTTCAGTTAGGAGTTTATGAAGAGTTCTTATGTAAATCTATAATTTGACATTCCAGTATGAATTCAATTTTAATATACTAATAGTTAGAAAAGAGTTTTATATCATTATCCAATTAAATTTCTGTATTTATTTAACTTGTCAAGTAGTATGGGATGGAAGTTAATCATTTGTGCATCAAAATTAGATACTTTTTATATACAAATTCTTTTTCCATCTTCGAGCACTTCCGATTTCCTCACTCAGATGTAGACAACTTTGGATGATAACAAATATTTTTTAAAAACTAGCCATAATACGAGTCACAATCAATGCCTAAACGTTGGTGCATTGAGCCTGGCCATGATCACCAACACCTTAGCTTCAAAACCTACAAGACATTTGATTCACGAAACTATATATTTACCCGTTACCAAGTTACCGTTCGACACGTTTAAAAATAAACAAATGAAACACCGTTCGAAGCACATTTAGAATGTGAAAGCAGAGAGGAAAGCTAGCGTCACATAGAAAACGCTCGGGATATATAGAAAACCAAAATGGCCCATTTGGTCGAACTATTAATAATGGTTTGACTTCACTTTAAAATGAGAGATGCGCACCTTTAATTAAATAACTTAACCCTTTTGTCACTTAGTATTTTATAAATGGCATATGTAAGGACATACTTGATGAGTTGCAGATTCATGTACCAGTAACATCTTCAATAGAAACATGGTTAATTGAATCCTTCATAAGTTGTGGAACTAAGATATATATTATGAGAGCTTGTAATAATTAAGTGTATTTCATTTCGGGTTAATCCGTTCGTGATTCGCATTAACGTGACCCTGTGAATGCGACAGATTTGATTCTTTCCTAGTTTCATTCATTGGCCAACGGATTTAGCGCAGTTGAAATTCTAGATTGAATTCAGATTTCAGTGACGTACTGCGACGAATTATTAGCTGCCAAACATTAGAAAGAATTTAACTTCTATATATTCACAATTAAGAACAATCTTATCAACCAATAAAAATTTAAGATGTGTATAATTTTTGAAGTAATAAGATAAAAGTCAAATTCAATTTATAAATACGACAATATATGATTATATTATTGTATAAAAATAAATTACACTATCAATATATCAAACTGAAACTTTTTTTCATATTCTAATAAAAACTGGATTTTCTTTCAAAGAAATATTGAAGAGTTGCTTTATTAATTTTGAATAGTTATTGTAACATTTTTTTTTAAATTTCTTTCAGATAAAACACAAAAAGCTTAATTTTAAGTTTATTAATACTTCCGTTTCTTTAATAAAGTCATCTTATCATCCTAGAATATAAAAATTAAATATAAACAAATTTTATTTACATCCAATACGACAGGCACAGATGCACTGTGCAACTTTTTTTTAATTAATATCTATGTTTTACTTTTTGAATCAGGTTTAGTATTGTTTAACAATATTAGGGATATTTAAAATCAATTCAAATTGAATTAAAATAAAAATTGATAAAAAAAAATCTGAAAATTAAAATAGGATTATTTTAGTTTGTTCTTTTTTTTATAAAAGTAGATTATTTGATTTTATCATTTATTTTATGAAAACTAAAATGTAAACTTTTTGGTTTCTGTTTTCATTTTTTTGTTTTCTGTTTTTAATATTTTGTAAAATAAGTAGTGAAAACAGTAAAAATGATAAAATTCTGTTTCTTGTTTTTATTTTCTATTTTTACTATTTTATTCATAAAATCTTGAAATCAAAAACTGAAAATATAAACCAAACACTTTCTAATATTGTGAGAAATTTATCCCATAGTAAAGTAGTTAAACTCAAACCACACACATTACAACATAATTTCCATATAAAAGTGTTGATAAAACTTTTTAACAATATTTTTTTACAGTTTTACCAACACTTTTCAAATGTTTCCATAATATTTTATAACACATTGTATAAACAAATGTTGTTAAAAATTAAACATCGTACAGTGAGATTAATCAATTTCAATATCCAATATATTATATATACAAGTAGCTAGTTCAAATTAAAAAAATGGATGAGTTATATTGATCTCCTTTGAGAGGTTATGTGATATTACACACGATGCTCTTTAAATTGTAAAATTACACACTAACCTCCCTTGAAGTTATGGATGTATACACTCAACAACGACCTTTATTTTATAGAGTGTGTTACATTATATTTAGCATCTCCCGTAAATATAACATTGAATAGTCATATAAGTACCAGGTGGAAATGAGCTAAGTTGAGTCGAGCTTGTTAAGGTTGTGGCTAAACTCGTTAATATTAGATTTGAGCTTAAGCTTGATAAGAACTGAACCTAGTTTCTAGACTCAAGCTTGGTGTAATACCCTGGTTATAAACGTTCTATAGAACCCAAGAAAAATACCTCTAACATTACCTTGAAGACCACATTCTAATTCTTGTATATGTTAGGTGAAAATTGGAACACAAGTTTTGAAATAAAAACCTAATCTCATGCTGCCAAATGGATTACAAATGAGTACTCAACAAATATCATACTTGAGCAAAATTTCTCCCCAAAACGCAACATAGAGAAAAGGAGAAAGGGAGACGTCATGCACAATAACCCTTTCTTAAGCTTTTATATGATGGTGATTGGGCACACAGGAATTGATGAATAATTTCAAAAATTCCCAGTGAGAGATTCGAACCCTACACTAGGAGGAATAATGTGCACATACAGACCAATTGGCTAACTTGCTTCTTTTCCTATAATGTGCTAATAATTATGTATATATAATTATTTACACATTATATAACAAGAAGCAAGTTGGCCTGGTGGCATGTGCACTGTCTTGTTCCTCCTATGTAGGATATATATATATATATTATACTTAATATATTTTATATATTTATTTAATTAAATCTGGTTGAACTAGTGACCTATTGGTTGAACCAATGATCTAGTGATCCAATAATACGGGCGAGTCAATCACCGATCCCAGTTTAATAACTATGATAGCAGGTATGTATTGCCCCTTCTTCTCTAAATCCTTTATCATGAGGCCACTAATGCTACAGATTGCTTGACTAAGATTGGCCATTCCTTGGGCCTTGGGTTTTGCTTTTACTTTTCTGCCCCTTCTAGAGGTGTGTTTGGGTTCACAACTCATCACTCTTTTTTCCATTTTAGAAACAACTATTGGCACAGACGCTATTCTTAATCCACCTCAATAGTTGTTGACATTTCCTAGCAATGTTATTTAAACTCTAGAGTTTAAATAAACTCGTTTTGTGTGGTAAGATAGTAAAGTCGTATGAGCTTAAGAGTTGACTCAAGAGCTCAATGACTATGTTGTGTTGTAAAGTTATCAAACTTGATAGTTTAGATAAACTCATTTTTGTATGATAAGATCATGACTTATAAGAGTTTAAGAGTTAACTCGGGAGTCTAATAACTTTGACTCCTAGTGGTAAGCCTTCGCTTCATAGTGACGCCAATTTGAATTCAGTTTGTTAAACAGTGTTGTTTATATGAAAGTTACACATAAAAGAATTCAGTTATTCTAAGATATTTATTTACTTTAGTAAATCTTTTAAAATGCATGAAAATGATATTTTTGCATGCCATGTCAACACAAACGCATTAGTATATTCGCATGAGGTGTAGTACTCATTATGCATTGGTATCGACTTAGTTGGGTAATTGGGTGGAGTAAGATTGATGATTTACTAATTGATTTACCATTTGCAAATAACTTGCGATGCAATTATGAGAGGTATCAAGATTAATTTATTTTCGTTAGAAACCAAATTCTGTCCATAGATGACATTGTCATGCACTAATTTAGGGATTTCCTCTTTAAAAATAACATTAATCGATCACCGTTTTCTTTTTCTCCACTTGTCCGTATAGCTCAGCGGCAGGGTGTCGTCTTGGAAACATTAGTCAACAATCAATCTTCATGAAACTGAAGATAATATAAATGTTTGTCTTTTTTTTTACAAAAAACTCAGTAATTTTGAGTTTTAGCTAAGAACGTGTTCTAATATGTCATGTCACTACCATTGTGCCGGCAAAAGCCAGATTAATGAAAAATAAAATAAAATAAAATAAAAAGAGGTTGATGCAGCTATCAAACTAATCAAAATGATGTCACCATAACTGTCTTTATATATTGCTGCACATCGCCCATGCATCCTCACACGAATTATGAGATAACTCTAATTCGTTAATTAGTTATTAAATAATAATTTGGAAAATATTTCTGTATTAATTATATGAACTATAATATCTTTGGTTATTTATAATCTATAGCCAAATAAAAATTTAAAAAATTCTAATTTTGTCCTTAACTCAAATTTCACATAAGAACGCTTATTTCCAATAAAGGACCGTAAGTAAATAAGATCACCATAGACGCTTAGTTCAATAAAATACAATAAAATAAAAATATTTATTTCGTTAGTAAAGACAAGTTAACTAAGGAATACTTATAGAGTGGTAAGTTCTTTTCGATTTCCTTGTATCCATGCGTATTGAAAATTTAAACAATTTACTTTCAGCATTTAATAAAAAGAACTAAGGAGTATATATTTTTAAATGTTTGCCCATAGCAAGACCTTTAATTTTTTCGATAAAAGGAAAGAACTGTAGTGGAAGCACACTAGACAAGCGACACATGTGTGGTAGTGTGAGGAAGGAAGAGCAGACCTGGGAAGGCTAGGTTGGTGGGAAGGGCACGGGAGTGTCTAAGGTCATATCTGAGCAGTTGAAAAGCTTAGTGGGTAACGCGACTCACTCGTTGGATATAGGGGGAGACCAAGTTCCATGAATCTGTAACATCACTTCTTGCCTAACGATTTAGACAAATGTAGGGACACTCATGATGGGTCCTATTACATGGCTTATGTGATTTTGGACTTTTCCCTCAATTTGGTTGCTGTCTCACTGATGGAGAGTGCGAGAGTGATGAGGGTGAGCGGGGGTGTTATTACTCATCGGCACTGTTTATAGCCTGTCTCATCCTATAAATTTGATCTGACCTAAAGTTTATTAGAATAACCTCATATCTTAAAATTTGATCCTATGTCAGGTTTATCTGACCCAATCCGAAATTAAATAACCCCTTCACTGATATATATTTTTATAATAATTTATGAAAAATTATAAGATTTTTAAACTTCAATTAATATATTTTATATAATTTGATATTATTTCTATATTGATATGGTTTATTTTGAAATCTATATAAAAAAATATTTGAAATTTATATCATAAAATATTTCTAACATTTTGTTTCCTGCTTGTAAAATTTTATAACTTTATTATGTACAATATCTAAATTTTCATATATTGTTTGAATGTCGAGTTGACTCAGTACGACTTTGGACATAGTCATGTCATTATCGAGTCGGATTTAGATTTCAAAAATCGACCTAGTCTAAAAATCAGGCAGATTCAGGTCTTGTCCAACCCAACACGTCCCTTATACACTCCTATTACCAATAATGGGTGTCCCATAACCCAACTCAGTCCACCAACCCAATCCATCTATAGATAATTAGGTGAGGCTTTGGATTTTGAAATTTGATTCAATATATTTTTCGAACCAAGCTCAAATCATATTTAGGATTGATGTGACTTGATCCAAAATCAAATAGTTCTCCTAGAAATATATATTTTCATAAGAATTAGTGAAATGTTATAAGATTTTTTAGTTCAATTAATATATTTTTATATTGATATGATACATTTTAAAACATATATTATAGAACATTTATTAAATTTTATTTTTTATTTATAAAATTTTATAAGTTTATTATGTATAATATCCAAATTCTTATATATTATTTAAAGATTAAGCTAATTAACTTGGTCATTAGTTGAGTATTATCAAATTGGATTTGAGTTCTAAAAATTTACCTATCTAAAAATTGGATTGGATCCACGTTTAATTCAACTCTGCCCAACCCATTCTTTTTACACCCTAATTACCGATGAGACATGCACCACCATTACTATGCTAGTGAAAATAGCAAATGGGGTTTAAATTGAAGAGTCAATCTGATTTAGTCCCTCTGCTTCTCTCCATCTATTAATTTTTATTTTTTAAAAAATATTTATCCATTTGCAATACCAATGAAACATTAATTATTTTTACCAATATTATTCTTAACATAATTAATTATATTAATGGTTATACGTTTATTTTATTAGGGATAATCATGTACATTTGCACAACTTTATACTATTATCAATATTTATTTATTATTTTCTTTACATATATATATATATGGACAAATGGAGCAAAATGAATAGAGTGACTCATTAATAATATTTATAAAAAATTGAATTTTATAGTTTATTTTTTAAATAAACTTAGATTTTTCTAATGGATTTATTCAAAAATAGCAATTTTTTATTTTTTCGGTACATCAAATACATTGAAAACTTGAAAAACTTACTCCTCAATATAAAAACTTGTCACTTTTAATATTTTAATAAGCTCTTGTTAAAAAAAAATCCAATAAATTATTTTGACTTATTTTGCATAGTTGACTAGTTGTAACAAAATGAGATATATTCACCCGTTAAATTATTTTTTCATTTTGAAGTTAACTAATTTGTCAATTTCATTTATTTTTGGGTGAGTTTATTTACTTATTTGTTAACTTACTTTTATTATTTATAATTTTAAACGGGTTAACTCATAAAACAGAATAAGTTAGCAAATTTAATATATTTTCAAAACAGATAAATTTATTTTATCAAATTGTTAAGCTAATTCCTAACAGGATGGGCCACTTTAATTTGGCTTCTTATGCTACGAATACGTGCGAACTTCCCATCAAGGTCGCTGGGCTCGAGAGTTACATGATCACGTGGGAGTGTTCTCCTTGTTTTCCTTAGGTTATTAATAGTACTGTGATTTTACTGTTATTTTCATTACATGCCTTTCAATTTACATACCATTGTAGTGGCATGCACAACACTCAAAATAAATGTGCATGTATACATGTTGATAAGCCTCTTTCTTTGCTTTTGTTTTTTTCTTTTGCCTTTTACTTTTTGAATATTTTCACTTTCTTTTCAAAATTCTCACAAACTTATGATAAATAAGAGAGAAGTTTTATATAACAGTACAGATAGAAAAAAACCAGGTAGAATTTTTAGTGAAAATTTTGTATATTTCAATTTTTGACTTAATTATGTTTGTATTCCTTAAAATATCAAATTTATATTGTTCGGTCCTCTTTTAAAAAAATATGTTTAGGTCATAAAAAAAAATATTTGTTTAGCCCCTCTTAATAATTAAGTTAGTTCCTATCGTCAAGTGCTGAATGTATCATCTACAGGGGGAAAAAAAAAGGGACCAAACGAAAATATTGCGATATTTAAGGGTATTCAATCGAAAAGTTATAATGTTTTACGTTAAAATTTATTTTTATTTATGTATAAAACATCAAGATTCCAACTAAATGTTTAATTAAACTAATGTATTTGTATTTTTTTTTTCACAAAAGTATTAAGGTTAGGATTTCTTCTTGGAGGGGACCATTAAATGATTATCTCTATAAATTATCTATTTTGACCGGTAATATTTATGGGTAAATTAATTTACTTAAATTTTAATAAAATTTAATTTAATTTTGCAAAAATTAACTTGATTTTTATATTTCATAAAGTACAATATACAAATTTGCAAATATTCCAAGTAAAAATAAATATTTTGTACAGATAAGTATTTAAAAGTATATTTGATATGATAGTTTAATTTCATAATAATAATCACAGATAAATTGTTTGTGCATCAATAAAAAGTTATTATTTTATCTTCTTTGAAAATTAATAATAACCAATCTAAAAATATCAATCCTTTTTAGATTGGTGATAAATTATTATGTCATTATATTCTAATGTAAGAAAATGAGTAAATAAAAAGTAATAAATTTTTTAAAACTATCTCATTTATTAGTAAAACAATTCTAAGGCATAAAAAATGTGTAGATAGACAAACTTTTTACGCATTCCAAAAAGAGAAATTTTTAAGTGTTTTTAGAGCAAGATAAATTACCTATTGTATAAAGTATTTGAGGCAAAAATTATTTGTTTTGCTACATTTATTGATCGATAAATTACCTATTGTACTAAAAATATAGGGAAAATAAGAAACAATAATGGGCCATAAAACTTTTATATCAATTAATAAATATATTAGAGCAATTATTTTCTCTTACTCTTAATACACCTAAGTATTTCTCTTTTAAAAATAAGTATTATTTTAGAACAAAAAATATTATAGTGGTTTTAGTAAAACTTCCTCCATACAAGCAAAACTCAATGCAATTAAGAAGAAATGAGAAGCTCACTCCAAGGTTTTTTCCATTAACTTAAGTTTTTTAGAGAAATTATTTTCATAATATTAAATTATTAGAGCCACGATTGACCAAATGTGAGTATCAAATCCCTTGTTATGATAAAATTGTTTACGCTTCAAACTTGCAACTTAAAAAGTCAATCAACTAACTTTTATCAAAAAATTGAAATATCCAATTTGATAATCTCTCTCAAACCCAAAATCTCAAAACACCAATCTCACAAGACAATTGTTCTCAAAGAAATTAAACAATCACTTTACTTGTAAATTTTCTTCACCTAACAACAAATCTCTCAAGACAATTTCATTCGCACCATAAGGAGGATTTCTACATCGACAGAATAATCGTTCATAGGATAGTGTATGTATGCACGTCTCAAGCTTAATATATCACTTCACTATTTTGCTTTTCTTATTTTGTAGGATTGGAAATGAATTTTTCCAACATGCTTAAAGAATATTATTCTTTCCAAGAACAAGGATGTGCGTCTTAGCCCCTATTTGACTTTTGCCATTGGATAGGTCGGGAGACAGGCTGCCTTTTAAAAGGCCTGAGTGGTGAGTGATAAAAATGTTGCTAAGGCAAGTATATTTATTAGAGCAACAATCAAGTAAGAACATCCTCCATATATTATCTCTCCATCCATTGTTACTATTGTCACGGTGTAGCTTTATTTGAGTTGGTCCATGAGAGCATATATGTTAGATGAGTGTGAATCATGAATAAGTATGGAGGACACGCCATTTGATTCATTTCCTTTCCATTTCAGTTTTGGGAAAATTGTAAGAATTTTGATATTTCAGTATTTGATTTAAAGCTATATTAATATTTGATTATAATTTAAATTTATAACATGTGTTATGTAATATGATTTATTTAGAGGGTTTTTTTTTCTAATAAGTTAGAAAGAATATTTTATATATATTTATATATAGAATGAAATTTTTGTGATCTTTTAGTGACAGTGGTCAACGTTAGAAGGCAAAGGGTTTTTATCTGTTCAATGCATTAATGTTATTCTAATTTTACTGATACCTTTTTTATTTATTATCCATTATTGATATTAATAAAATTATGGGCATAAAGCTTGGTATTTGTCATCTTATGAATTTTTTGTTGTGTCTAGATTAAGTAGATATAGATATAATCCAAACAATGAGTGTTGGGCTACTTTGACTACATCCATTGAAACATCTTAGAGATATTATACATCTTCATTTATATTGTGGGATATCCTGATGACAATTTGATCAATAATTTAGAGGAGACTAAATCCAAAAGTGGATTTGTTTCAACAGTAGCAGTATTGTCACTTGGAAATCATTCAAGTAGACACACAATTGATGAAATGTTATGTAATAAAGTGATCGCTAAAAGATTAAATCATATCCATGGATTATGTGAAGTTAGAGTGAAGTTTTATGAATGCCATATCGAGGGGAATGGGAAGCCACTTTGAAAATTAATAGTGATGGGAACCTAATCTTTGTGAATGAAGATCCCAAGAATAAGGTTTATATGGATAATAAAAAGTCATTTGTTAGTTCTTGCTAGCATATTATGTGTCCTGTCCTATGGTGTGATAAATCTGAGTTGTGCTAACCTGCATTTATGTGAGAGGAAGCCAAGTGGTTTTGTTGTGAAATGGTGGGCCCAAAAGGCAAAAAACAAAGTAGCACAAAATTAATATGGGAAATGTAAAGCAAAGATGACACAAAAAGATTAACGTAGTTCGTCTTCAAAGTCTATGTCCATAGGCAAAAGCGATAACCAAATATTTCACTATGGAAATATGGAGATACAAAAATGTTTACACACTCCACTCAAAACCAAGTCCCAAATATACTCAAATACCTTATATTATTTTCTTACCAATGTATACGCTCAACACAACAAGAGAAGTACCTACAAAATCAAACCAAACTTCTCTACTACAATATGAGCTAAATGAACCTGGAATAACCAGCCATCAAGGCAGTGGTACATAAAGAGAAGATAAATAAAGGAAGCCAAAATCTTCTCTGACTAATGCCAACACTGAATACATCTGGTAGTCATCTTGCAAGCTTGAATTGAAACTCTATTTATAGAGCTTGATAGTGCATAAAATCCTAACATTCATTTAATGCTCCATGCGCTTCAATTAATACTTCAACACCATTGTAATAAATGCAGCACACAATCTTGACTAAATTGCAAATTAATATAAATGCTCCATCGTTGCAATAAATGCATTCCATTGGCAACATTGACTTTTGGGGCCAAAACTTTGAAAACAAGCCACGTGCATCTCATCACAAATCTCCACCTTGGCTTGATTTTCGTCAAGTTTCTAAAGTTGCCTTCTCCAATGTGCCAAAAATACCTATTGACGAAATAGGTACTGGGTTCCACAAATTAGAATAAACACCCTTAGTCCTGTGAATACTAGTACTAAACTTGACACTAGTTGCTTCCCACAAACTCGAAGCAAAGGTCAAGCATCACAAAATTAACTAAGCAGGTCATGCTTGCACAATAAAAGCACTATTGCCTCTCAAAACTCGGCCTTCAGCACAACACTTTGCCACTTGACCAAATGTATTCAGCACCTTCTGCATTGCAAATTTCCTAGAAACCTACATGCACTCTGATAGCAGTTTGTTGTGAAATGGTAGGCCTAAAAGCCAAAAAAATAGTTGCGCAAAATAAATATGTAGAAACATAAAATAAAGATGACATAAAAAGATTATCGTGGTTCGTCTTTAAAAGCCTATGTCCACGGATAAAGGCAACAACCAAATATTTCACTATGGAAATATGATAGAGATATAAAAGTGTTTACACACTCCACTCAAACCTAAGTCCCAAATATACCCAAATACCTGACGGTATTTTCTCATTGGCGTATATGCTTAACACAAAAAAAGAACTACCTACAAAATGAAACAAAATTTGTCTACTACAAATGAGCTACATGAACTTGGAATGACTAGCCATCAAGACAGTGGTATATAAAGAGAAGATAAATAAAGGAAGCTAAAACATTCTCTAACTACCCAAATGCCAACATTGAATGCATCTGGTAGTCATCTTCCAAGCTGGAACTGAAACTCTATTTATAGAGCTTGATAGTGCATAAAGTTCAAACATTCATTTAATGCTCCATGCACTTCAATTAATGCTTCAACACTATTGTAATAAATGCAGCACACAATCTTAACTAAATTACCAATCGACATAAATGCTCTATCATTGTAATAAATGCATTCCATTGGCAACATTGACTTTTGTGGCCAAAACTCTTAAAACAAGCCACATGCATCTCACCATGGCTTTATGAGTAGGAGTGAGGCCAAAACCCTTATCGATAATGCATAAAAGTACAGTATAAACTTAATGAAAATCACTTATATGAGTGTAGGAGTGAGGCCGCTCTTATGAGATTGTGGCCAAATCTCTAGAGCACTCATAAACCACTAGGCATGCACATGGCCGAAAAGTGCAAAATAGCTGGCGTTAACAATGGTGATGTGAGGGTGTAAATTTGATCATATATGATTTTAAATTATGCCAAAAAAGTTTGGTTTATAGAAGTGGATAAAACTTCACTAATACATTGTAATTTAAAGTTTTTTCTATTTAAGTTTGGTTCAAAGTTGAAAAAGTATTAGATTCAAAGCATTTTTACCCATATGTAACCTAGGATTTTATTTATTTATTTATTTTACATTATACTATTATTCTTATTATCTGGGTTATCATTAAAACATATCTCTATTATAATTATTGAGTTCCTAGTCATGTCAGCAAATCAACCTGTTACATCCTGGAAAAATTCTATACCACTAGAATAATCCTTAAAGATAAATTCTATACCACCAGAATAATCCTTAAAGATAGTATATGTATGCACACCTCAAACTTAATATATCACGTCTCTATGTTTTATTTTTTATTTTGTAGGATTATTGGAGATCAATTTTTCCAACAAAAATCTCATTTGCCATCAAAGAACTATCCAAAATTTGCCTACAAGATATAAATGCGGACTGAGCTTCATCCACAAGGGATGACATGACGATTTTAATTCTTTCTGCCAATTGGCTAGAGATAATTTTATAAATACACGCCACCGTACTAGTCAGTCTAAAATCCTTAATTTCCACTGCTTGTTCAAATGTTGGGCTCAATGCAATTAATGTCTCTGGAAAACAAACATGCATTGAAGAAAAGAAGTATCAGTTCACATATTTCCTCTGCCATTTCATTTCAAAATTGAACCCATCATATCTTGGAGCTTTATGAGAATATTTGCCTAATCTCTTCTATGGAAGGTCTCCTTTCCAAAGAACAAGCCCCTAGCTCAACTCAAATTTTGTGCAACAAATCTGGTGGCAATCGAATTGTTGACTAGAGTGTACAGTGCTTTATAAAAGTGCAAAATCTCATTCTTAATTATTCTTGGGTTTTTTATCAACATGTTATTCACCTTCAATTGATCAATCTGCTTTTTCTTCCTCTTACCCAATACCATGGCATGAAAATATTTCGTATCTTTGTCCCCCATTTTACAATGTCTTTCTCTAGACAAATGCTTCCATCAAGTGTCCTTCCTCTCATACCATAGCTTCAGATAGGCATTTATTGCATTCAACCTAGCCATATGTACATCACAATTACCATTTTTCTCAAGAGTCTTCTCCACCTTCATATGCGCTTGTTCAAGCATGTTGACTACTTCATCAATATTTCCAAAAATCTCTTTGTTCTACTTTCTCAAATGAGGTTTCATTTTTTTTCCAGTTTCTCCACTATCGATAATGCATTTATATGTTGCCATTCTCGTTTAACAAAACGATAGAAATCTAGTTGCGTGAACCAAGCATCCAAAGACCTAAAAGTTGTTGGACCCATTAATTATGTTAAGGCACAAAGGAGATTGGCTCGTGCATGCAGTTTCATATCCAGGAATTTCATATTTCATTCTGAATCAATCCTTATCTTAGTGTGTTTTGAGCCTTGTTAGTATTTTTTTTTTTATTGTTAAGTCTTTCTTTTTCTTTTTCTTTTTTGGCTCTAGTTTTGTTGTTGAGCTCTTGATATTATACTATGCTTCTCTTCTTGAGAGTCATTCTTTAATTATTGAAAAAAAAAAGCATTTTAGAGAAAATAAAATACAAATTAATAAAAAGGAAATCAAAGGTACAAATGATAGAGAAATGAGATTTTTTTTATGCGCAAAATAATATAATTTTACACCATTGTTTAATTAAAATTTAAAAAATATCATATTTTATGCAATCATTTAATATGATAATTATTTTTTGAATTCTTTTTAAATAAGTGTAAAATGATTTACACTTTCATCTTGCTGTCGGATGAAGTAAAGTAATTCTCTAAATTATTCTACATGTATGATCTATTATATAAATAAATGCTTATATATCATAAAATCTTTCACAGATAATTTTCTTACCAATAATTTAGATTACAAATTTACACTATATCCTATCCTCAAAGTCAAATTTTTCCTTCAGGGTCAGGACATTACCCTAGGCCATAATGGTGATGCCACCACACGAGAACGACGAATAGTCAAAGCCTTAATTATTAGCTAGTTGGAGTTGTAATCACAAGGGGACCTGCATCCTTGTCCCCGTGCAAGAGGGAAGGCATCTTCCTTCTAGTTTCCTTAACACAATCTACACTTCATTGACAAATACTTACCTTTACATGATATTACCTTCTGGCCTCCGTTAACCTCGAAGAAATTAAATTTTTGTTATGAATTAAAACACATTAGATTCACTTTATATGTTAGTTTTAAGTATATATGAACCAAAATGGAAATTCAAAATTAAGACTTAAATATGAAGTACTATAAAAAAATTAATTTTGAACTCTTAAATTCTATTCAGTCATTAAATATAAAATAGTGTTTTAAAAATACTGAGGAATAATAAGAAATATTTGGTTTAAATATATTTTTGGTCGCTAGAAAATAAGTGAATTTTGGTTTTGGTCATTGAAATTTTTCGTTTGTTTCGATCAAATTTTTTTAAAAAACTTCTTGACTTTAGTTTTTACTGTTAGTGTGTCTTTATTATATGTTGAGAGTTTGATTAACAAAATATAGGGCAACAAATATTCTGCATGACAATTAATAATTCTACATAGCTTATCATAATGTGGTCTTCTTCTAGTCAGTTCAATATTTAATATAAATAAATTAATAATCAAGACTAAAATTAAATGATTTTAAAAATACTTGGATAAAAATCAATTTTATCACTAAAAACTAAATTCACTTATTTTTCAAAAATAATAGTCTAAATATTTTATTAAGATGTGAGGGTGTTGTTGGCCTAGAAATAAGAATACAGCCAAGGTGAAAAGTCAAAAAGGCTTACATATCAGCTATATGCAAAACTTAAATTTGAATAAGATTGGTTTGTCCTATGTGGTGAAAGCGATGTTGGCGAATAATTAACCCAAAAATGGGCTTTCTCAGAAGCTGCAGGTGTAAGTAAGTATTGAATTTTCCTTTTTTTGTTTTAAATGAAAGTCTTGAATTTTTCAAAGATGCCTATTGATGGGCTAACGTTTAGAGGAAGATCAATCTCAATCAAGCAATGTACAGTATCCATTCTTATTGGAGGACTTTTCGAAACATTCAGCTAAAATCCTAGCTTTGGTGACTTGGAAGTAAGTTCAAGGGGGCGTGCATCTAGACCATTCAATGCACCCATTTCCAACTGAGATTGAAAGCTTTCGTATGCAAAGGATTGTGACTTCTCATGACAGGCTCAAACAAATTAAAATATTCTCGAATAAAGTTCATTATGCACAGGTGAATAAAATGAAGGAGTCATTTTCATTTTGGTATTCACAGAGGACGATTACATCCATTTGCAGCAATAGTACACGATCTTTACTGAAACCTTTCACATGAAACTGTTGCGGCCAAAATGCAAATGGCATGAAAAAATTGCATAAGAAAAATAACATTTTCTTCTTGTTTATTAGGAAGAGCAGCGAGATAAAAGATTGTCAATAATCAAGTGTATTTTTCCTTTGAATAGGACAAAATTCCAAAACTCCTTACACATTCTGCAAATCATGGCATACGGCATTATATTGAAAGGATTTAATCATGACTATAAAAAATATTTCACGCAATCAGCTAATTATGTAATGTTATATAAATAATTAAGGTTAATTTTTATTTCACCACTTGCAAAATCATTCAAATTTAGAGATTTCATTGAATATCATGGTAAAAAAGTTTTATGATATTAATGTATGAAAATTAAACTGATAGTGAAAATTAACTACAGAGTGAAAATGCCGTGATTCCTTTCACTACTAGCAATTTCTTTTCAACCTGTTCAATCTTCAAACACAGGCATGTTTACGGCTAAAATAATTGATAGGCTTGGAAGTCGCTAGGAATGTGGGCAAACATCTTCTTTCTACCAATTTTTCAACCTGAAGTAAACTGATAACTAATTAACCGGACAACACCTCTAAGATTGTAAATTAGATATGTACATTTGTATTGTGTTATTGATTTTGTTTGATGCAATATAAACAAAAAGTCAAATAGATTTGTACAGCTAGAATTGTTTACATTTCCTCACATCATCAAGCACCTCTCTTTTGCACTGACATTCATTGAACTTAAGAAAATAGTTAAATTAAACCGTTTTTGTTTGTGAAAACGATTCATTGTGCTGTAGGGATAACAGCGACTGATGTACCGATAGCAATACGTGCGTAAAACAGCCAATTAGTGCATCAATTACGTTAGTGCAATACTTGGTGGCTCCTGGTTATCTGAATAAAATTTAAATTAAAAAAAAATGAAATCAAAATTTAAAGATAAACAAGCTATCATCATATCAACTTAAGGCTACACTGAATAATATACATGGTTAACGATTTAAATGCTTATATGCAGTGTTTCAGGACTTTTCTTTCGTTGGTAAAAAGTGCTTCGCGTCGCCAGATACATAATCGAGGGGCTTGTCAACAAACAAACTTATTTTTAATGTTTTAATCAATCCTTCATCTAATTCGAAGGCAAAGATCTTCTCCACTTAATTAAGCAGCATTTTATTTTATTTTTTGGTATTAATGTAATTAAATGTACATGTACATATTTATTTATTGCTATATTGTGTAAATACTGAAGCATTTAATTATATCGTAGTATTATTCATGTAACAAATGACCGTCACGTAATATATATATACAATATTTTTATATTCGTTTTGTATTTCATAAATAAACTTAAAGCATTATAGAATCAAGTCATATAAAATGAATAAATTTTTTTTTGATATACCTATAAAATTAAAGGGCATGTTACTTTTTAGTTATTTATTACTACAAATGAGTCGCATATCCTATCAGATTAAATTACTAAGATCTATATAATCAATGATCAAGTCATAACTGTCAAATATATATAAAAGGACACCAATATCCTATGTCACTTATACTTTCATAAATACTTTGATATAGTTTAATTTAGATAATTTAGTTTATTCCTTTTTTTTTTCTCATTTTCTCTTTTGTATCGATAAATCATTAAAAAAATTGACAATTAATTATTAACTAATTTTTACATATACTTTAATTATAAATATCATAGCTAGAAAAATATGTTTATAATTTCTTCCATTGAAATATTTGATTATTATAATTTATCTATTCTCTCATTTATCCCTTCTATTTTAAAAAAAAATATTAATTTATTAAATTTTCACTTATGACTTAGTTTTATGATTTTAAGGTATAATTGTAAAATGCTAAATGTTCTAAGCTAATTTTAAAGTGTCCAAATAATATATTTTAAATATACTGTAAGAGATTCTAAAGCTATTAATATTATAAATTAAATAATTGTGCATAATTTCCAAAAGTTATCTAAATCATGATATAAATATAAAAAATATTCACATTAGATGTTTAAACATCTGTAATTTCAGAAGAATATTTTATCGAAAAATTAGAAGAATGTTATGCTTTTAATAGCAACAATATTTAAAAGTTTAATTTTAAAAACAACTTTTAAGAGATGCCTACAGGGAAAAATGGGATATTGGGAAGGATAATGACTACCCACACCATTCATTAGCATAAAGCTCATAGGTAGCATTTGCTAACTGTTTTTGAATAGTAGAGATGGAGATAATGAAGAAAAAGACATAAAAATACTATTTTTGTATCGTGTTTAGTTAAGGAGTACAAAATATGATAACTGTCTCCGTATTTTTCTTTTTTTGGCAACACGAGGACAATGCAACAAAAGTATAGTAAAAGACATATGCATCCTATCGAACCGTCATTAACTGACCATTGACTGATGTCGAAGGATTGTTGAACCGGTGCCGAAGGTCTCGAAATCGTTGCCGGAGGTCGCCAGATTGCCACTAGAGGTCGTCGTTCGGTCGTTGAACGTTGCTATCTAAAGGGTATTATTGGAAAAAATATATGAAATTGTTATCTTCATATTCTGTTCCTATTATCCCCATTTTTTGAAGAGACAGAAATTTTTCTGTCCCTGTACCTTGTCTCCCTCATTAAACAGGTTTGTGTATCTAATATCTTCATATTTCTATCCCAGAGACAGAAACAAACACTATCAAAAGGTTATGTGCTAGGGGCCAACGTGAGTTGCATCCTTTTCTTCCATATATCTTTCTATTAGTGATTTTGTTTTTTTTCTATTCTTGGGGTGTTTTTTATACCTTTTTGAACTCTTATATTGTAACCTCTGATCACGTCCGTCTAGATCGTTTGAGCTCTATTTATCGGAAAAAAATGGCTCATAGAACCCATCCAGCCTCTAATTTAATTTGGTGGGGAAAATCGAATAAAGTAAAAGTTTAATGAAAAGATAATGATGAATTCAATTGAAAATAACATTATTCATTTTTTAAATTTCTATACCACAAGAGATTGGGATTAAGTTCAGATTTAAAAAAAGTAAATAAATAAATACAACTTACCAGCCACCAAAGAGGAATGTGGTCAGTGATTTGACAGCTATCGATAATTAAATATAACATTTGCTTATTTGTTTATATATATATATATATATATATATATGTATTGTGGGACATTTTTTTTTTGTTATGCACTAAAAGGGCGAGAGATATTCACGTGAAATAACAACGTAAGTAAAATATTAATTATGATATTTGAAATAATAAATTATAATAATAACATAAGAGTTTAACTTCATTATATTAAGAACATATAAATACAGTTATTTAATCATTATTGACACAACAACAAAATAAGTTTAATAATCACCCTGCTACTTTTAAAGTTACAAACATTAAAAGATTTTATTAGATAATAATTAATATATTTATATTAAATCTATAATATAATTATATATTTATATCAATATTAAAGGTAAAATAAAATATTATATATATTATATCTTGTAAAATAAGCAAGCATATGTAAAATCTATTAATATTTAATTGGTTTAAGAAATTTGATACTTGTTTTTCTTAAATGAACCTTTGGGTTCAATGATGGATTATGGTAAAAAAACTAGTGATAGAAGAGTTATATATATACTCATGTTATTGGATTCGAATTAGGTTAATTCAACAAACTCTAAATATTGATAGAATATAGAGAGAAAAGCATGCAATACAGAATAGTTTAAGTATTATTGTCTTCGTATTCTTCATCAGAAATTATTTTTATATGTTTTATAATTTTTTCTTCATGCTTATCTATTCAAGAAAAAAAAAATGTGTATTGGGAAATAAGACTTTTTCTCATTACATTAAAAAAATATATGTAAAAATATATATAAAATAAAGTGATGTAAATATGTTAAAAATTCAAGAGGAAAACTATTTTAATACCTAAAAGTGGGTGTCTAACACAGGCATCCACTTTATAATCATTGGATATGATGGATATCTCCATTTATTCTTAACATTCAACATATCCAATAGTTATAAAATGGGTGTCTAAAATAGACACCCAAAGTGTTAAGGTATCATTTCTCAAAATTTAATGGTTAAAGAATTGAAGGGGGAAAGGTTTTAGCAATTTTCAATGGATAAAAAACAAAATTGTACTATTGTCTTTCTGTTTGTCGAGGGCAGAAATTGTCCGATGTGGGCGCATGTTAAATCCAATAGAATTTGGTTTGGTTTTGGCTGGTCCCATTTTTGCAATTAATAGTAGTGGTTATATCAAATGTTAAAGAGTGACAAAAGAGCAAAAATCAAAATCAAAATTACAATTAATGACGTCATAAGATGAGGTCACCGGGACCCACCCAGAGATTGGAATTCTGACCTGGCCGCCATCCACTTAATTGAATTGACCCACGTGCTCTCAACGCCATTTTTTTGGGCCCCACTTCTCACACACTACAATCCCTACCATGTCCTTTTATATTGTTTCAATGGAGACAAAATTGTTATGGAAAAGATAATGTTATATATGTCCGAATCAAAAAGGGGTTAAAAAAATTGTTATGTTTTTAATGAAGGCTTTTTTTTTTTTTCTTTTTTAATGGGGGGATTGTATTCAAGATCTCTCATTAAACTAAAACCATAACAGTTAGTTTTTTTTGTTTGGATGAACCTGGTGTATCTATGGTAAAAATACAATGATGAATTCCTTTTAAACTTATAGCTCATATATGTGAGTTTGTCTCTGGTCACGAAATTATCTTTGTATATATTACTAGGAGTCAAATATTTGATTAAATGCTTAAGAAGGTTGGTCAGCTACCAATTGTGCTGGATCTTGTGATTCGTTGATGTTAGCTGATTTACACAATCTTCAGTATCTTTAGTAAAGTTTGATAAATTAAAGTGTCTTACAATGATAATTAATTGAGATTAATTTATAATTATTTTATATTATTAATCAACAAAAATCTTTAAAGTTTCAAATTATAGTGGATTATTATTTATCATGATTTTATACTTTCTTATAAGAGTGTGATTATAAGAAGAAAAAACTTTTATAACATGACTTTAGAAGTATTATATTTTCATAGTCGAATGAAGATCAATTTTCTAAATAATTCAAATAAAATAACATATAAAAAATTTTATTGTTAAAAAAACTTTAACTTTTTATGCATTGATAATATAAAAAGATTTTGTACGATCATATGATTAAATTTCATTGTTTACATGAATTTTTAAGTTTTAGGAATGAAAGTTAATCATAGTTATTGATATCACAATATATAAATGGATAACACTTACTAATATAAGACTTCTTCACATTGATAGTATATTATAATTAAATCTTAAAAAGAAACATTTAATCAGTCAATACATATCGGCTTAAATGATATAATTAAGATTTAAACCTTCAGCTTCTCAAATTTCTTTTTCACTAGTAATTTATTTGGTGATCATTCCTTATGCGTGAGTAGGCTCAGTGTAAGTAAATAATTGGCTTTGTTTTTTCTATTTGTTGTTTTCTTTCTTTATTTTGATCTTTGAATCGAATGCACGCCATATTCTTTCTTGTGGATTGAGCTTTCTTATACGTATAAAAAACGAATAATTTGGATGAGTATTCCAGTGGTGTTCTTTATATGAAACCTTTACTTATTTTAGATTTGGAAAATAAAATAAAAAACAATTTGTTCTGAAAATTTGAATCATATACTCTTTGGGTGGGTTTCTTAAAAAGCGTACAGCAGAAGTTTTTTCTAACTTTTTGAAGTATATATTTGACCTTTTATTAAACTTTTTATAAAAGGTTAATAAATATCATCACAGTCAAGCGGTATGATTGTTTTTGTATTAAATTACTTGATAAAAATTTGAATTTAACTCCTTTACCTTGAACTCTAATATAATTTAACCTCAAAATTTAAAAATATGATACATTTTAGAGTAATATCTTTTTAGTTCCTAAAAAATAAGCACCTTTATTTCCATCCTAGAAGTTTTTTTTTTTTGGGTTTTAGTCTATGAAATTAGTCTATCTCTATTAAATGTTGAAATGAGTGACAGAAAATCACATTGTCCAATCATATGATAATTAATATCCATTTGTATCACATCATGATCCTATTTGTCAAAATTATCAATCAACAACTTAATAAACCCAACTTATTAATGCATTTTACCGAAACTAATAACTCATTTTACAATAGACTTTTGACACATATGGTTATAATATGACACGTAAACTAGTGGCTACTATACACAACTAGAAAATATGGTTTCTTTTGTTACTGAGTTTAGCATTTAATAGAGACAAACTAATTTCAAGGATTAAAATTAAATCATTTTATAAATAGTTGGACCAAAATCTAACAAAAATTTTTCAAGACCAAAATCAAAATTTATTGTATTTTCAGGAATAAAAAGATATTTAAACCTAAATTTTATTAATAGTTGATGAAAATGAAATAAAAATGGATAAAATACACAAATGACAAATCATAATCATACTACGCGTTCTTAAAATTTAAGAACTAAAATATCAAAACTTCGAGATGGGAAAAATAAATTTCACTTAACTATCAACCTAATTAGTAATATTAGGGAAAATTTATTATTATTATTATGAATTTATTTGAAAGTAAAACAAGAGTAAATTTTCATAAATTAAATTAAATTTTTATATGATTATTTTTATTTATGAAAATTTATCATGTCTGAAAGGTTCTTATGTCCAAAAACTTGTTACACACAAATCAATTAATTAATGTAATTTTATAAATAGTTGGTCTATAAAACTTTCCCCTCAGTCTCTGCCTACCAATTGAGAACCTTGGCTTCTCCTTTCTTTTTCACCTAAATTTTTTTATCTCATTCACTTTAGTGGCAACTCTTACCTTTCTACTGCATATGGTCCCAAAATGGACACTATATATAAAGGCATGGAGGTTCGCTCAGAGTGGCTTACGAAAAACAGAGCGCTACTCCCTCTCTTGTACTCTGTTTCCCCTGTTTCCCCTGCACCTCAACACTCTCTTTGCCAGCCACTTAGAAAACTCTTCCCATACCCCCACACTATGGATTCCTCTTCCATCTTCTTCAATTCCTCCACTTCCGAATTCTCCTCAGATCACTCCTCCTCCTGCTCCTCTTTTGGCTCCTCCCCAGAGTCATTCTCGTTTAACTGGAACCATTACCTCCCGTTTAACGAGAATGATTCTGAAGAGATGCTCCTCTATGGCATGATCGCCACGGCCAACACTCCTCATCAGCAGCCCTTTGAGCCTGCCAAGAGGGTCAAGGAGGAGGAGGTGAGCTCTGATGGCGATAATGCCGGATCAAGGAAGGAGAAGTCATACCGAGGCGTTAGGAGAAGGCCATGGGGCAAGTTTGCAGCCGAGATAAGGGACTCGACAAGGCACGGCATAAGGGTGTGGCTGGGGACATTTGATAGTGCTGAAGCAGCGGCTTTGGCTTATGATCAAGCTGCTTTTTCCATGAGGGGGTCTGGGGCGATTCTCAATTTCCCAGTTGAGACTGTCAGGGAATCGCTTAGGGAGATGAACTGTGATGGTGGAGCTGAAGAAGGGTGCTCCCCTGTTGTTGCCCTGAAGAGGAAGCACTCATTGAGGAGGAAAATTGGTGTCAAGAAGAACAATAAGGAGAGTGATGTCAGTCATGTTAGGATAGACAATGCAGTGGTGTTTGAGGATCTAGGTCCTGATTACTTGGAACAATTGTTGATGTCATCTGATAAGATTCCTACTGCTTGGTGAATCATCAATTGGAAGTTGGATCACACCCAACAAAAAAACAAAATAGAAAAAAAAAATCCAGTCTAAAATCTTAAGCCTAGCTCTATATATTAGTGTCAATTCCTTCCTTCCTTCTTTCTTTCTTCTTTTTTTTTTCTCATCTATTCCCCTCTGTTCTTTTGTTCTTGTATTTTTTTTTTTATCTTTTCACTTTTTTTTGTATGGCAAAAATAGCTTTGTCATGCTTGAATGATCAAATTTGGAGATCATTTGAGTCTATCTTTTCTTTGTATGTTCTTGCTTTTTTTTTTTCTTCCTTATTGTAGGAGAATTTTCTTCTTCTTCTTCTGTTTTTTTTTTTTGGCTGTAACGCATAGAAGATAAGAAATGCATTAATATTTTGGGGGCTGAGTTCATGTCCATGTGATTTGAGGTGACTGTTAATTTTAGCCTTATCAGCCTATAAGTCAACATGCATGGTCTTGTTTTGCACGGAGAGCGGCACGCGTGGTTGTGCACACAAACAAACGATTTCTTAAACAAGTTGGCAACTTATTTTCGTTTCAGTGTATATGAAAATTCGAGAGTTCGGCAAACAGATTTTCATATACAGAAAATGCTGCAGGGTGCAAAATATATGGTAAGAATTTGAGTTTGGTTATTATTAAAAAAAGAAAAAAAAAGGACAATAAGGGTTGAATAATAGTGACATATTTAAGATATGTAAAAGAATATACCAATAAAAAGCTTATCCATATAAAACTGGCAAATAAATGGTGCATTTGTTTGTGATTATTTTGATTAATAATTATTTTTTTCGTTAAAAAATCACTTTTAGGATATTTGAATAATTTTAAAAATAATTAAAATTAAAAAAAATCAATTTTTAATTTTTTTTGTAAAAGTTAAAATTAGTAGCTTCTTAAAAAAAATCAATTTTTAATTGTTATATATAAAATTTAGTTATCATAATCACTTTTTTCAAAATCTAAAATAAATATACTCCAAAAATAGGTGCCATTAGGCACTTTTTTTCTTTTGTACTTCAGCATCTTAACAACAATTCTATCCAGTGTTTTATGGTAGAGCAAGAAGAAGAAAAAATGGCTTGCTTAGGTGGTGATTTAATTAATTTTATGAAGTTGGTGAGTTATCATTTATCACAAAAGCCCTTGTTAATTGTGGTTTGCGTAAAATTCACATATAGGCGATATGCCCTTGTTAACGATTGATTGGTCAAGCAAGATATTGTCCCATCACGGCAACAGTAGTAGTGATTGTTAACATGGTGCATAACATGGTATATGCTTTTTTGGTGTTAAATGAGGAAATGACACAAACGTTGCATATGCCTTTATTTTTTGGTGTGTTAAATGAGAAAATGATAAAACATTGGTCATCATGCTTATCTATCTGATCCTGTTCACAACAAACAAGTGGCAAGGCTACTTTGCCACCATGTTAGGCTAAGTTTGTCTTGTGAATACAACCGCATCTACAAAACACATAGACTATGACGTGTCATTGGTATAAGCAAAGGAATGAGGACAGAAGTACCAAACTTTACTTGTTCAATAGGCAATTAAAAAATTCAAGATAAAAAGATTAGCAGCAATATTATTTATGGAGGAAATATGATAAAGGAACGCGGAAGGAAGGAGCCTGTAAAGTAAGTTGGTGGGATGTCTAGAATTTTATGAAATCAGTTGGAGTATAAAATATCAAAACAGTTTTCTCCAACTGTTTAGTCCAACTTTGAAACAATAGAAGGTTCTTGCGGCTCTCGTGTGGTCTAAATGTCTAATTGAACTGGTTGGACGCTTAGACCAACATCTGCAATCTTATGACTTATCTGAAATCTATAAACATCTTCACGTGGCCTTTTCTTGATTTATTTTTACATTTTTCTACCTGTACTACCAGTTTATCATGGACAAACAACTACCAAAGATCCAAGAGAGTTTGAGTTGAATTGGTTGAAGCAGTTCAAATTTTATGGAATTAACTCCTGTGAGGAGATTACATAACTCGTGTATTCCCAAAATTAAATGAGGATTAATCTTATGATGACTCAAATGAGCTGAATGGGTAGAACTATCTTATGTTCATAACAAAAACTACCATCCTACTTACTCAAAAAGTCACACTCATTTCCCATATTTAAATTAATTTAAACTTTGGGAAGAACCGTACTTTAAAAATTTAACTATATATTGAGCTAGGAGGTTTTAACACTCTAGGACTCTTAGATTGTAACATAAATTCAATCTGTGTGAAGTAATATCTTTTTCTCTTTTTGTTTTCTTCCCTTTTTGTTCCATGAAGTACTGTTCTCATATTGATTAGTTTATTAAAATGTTGAATTTTTTTTTTAATAGTTTCTAGTGAACCATATTGACATTTAATAAGGGCGTCTCAAAATTAATAAGCCAAACCGACCAGCTGCTGAACTCAATTTTCCTTGTAATATGTAATGAGCCAATCTAGTGAACCATGTTGACAACTTGCGCAGCTGAAGTAACGTTATCATTTTAGGATTTCAAATCTTCCCGTTCTATGTCCTCCAATCACAATTTGACATATATTTAATCATAATACCATATATGACCTTTTATCTAATTAAAAATTTTTAACTACTCATAATTTTTATACATTGTAAAATTTGGTAGGGGTGGGGGGGTGAAACAGGAAAAGGGAAAAGATTATATTTGTTCTCTTTTCAGACTTTTTGTTTTCCTACTCTTTAGTATCTGGTCTGAAATTGGAATGTGGAAATCTAAATCTGTTGGCGTATAGGAAACTTCCTGGATCATGAGTACCTGAAACCATACAAAGGACCATGAATTGTTTCTGTGGGATTTTACACCTCAAAGGCACTGTTTTTGTCTCCTCTTGTGATGGGATGACAATGTCAATCGCTACACTCGTCAGCTATCACAGCTCTCCACCCACCCCCACCTCGGAAAAATGCACCTACATCCATGCATAAACATAAAAAGATCACTGATAGATAGCGTAGTCCCCATCATCAGATTTCTTAACTAGTAACTATACTTAGATTACTAATTATCAAAAGCTACCGGCTAAATCAAAACAATTCATATAGTCTACCGGAAAATTTGCAAATCATCTAGCCTTTTCACACACACACAAAAAATAAAGGTTAAATTAAATTATTAGTTTTTATAATTTCACTTTATATGAATTTTAGTATCTGCGTTTTCATTTTTTTTGTTTCTGATGTTGATCCTTATCCTTACTTTTTTTATTTAATTTGTTAGGGTGCGTTTGGTTTGTGAAAATATTTCCTATTTTCATTTTCTATTTTCGTTTTCTGAAAATAATTTTCATTTCCACTTTTTAGAATTTTGAAAACATGTTTGGTTTCTTATTTTCACTTTTGTCAATCAAACATGTTTGGGAGTTGGGATTGAAAGTTGAGACATAAACAAAGACTGTGTTTGGGGGTTGCCAGAGGAAGTGATCTAACGATGGAGGAAAACAGCAGAGCTGCGGCGGTGACACAATACTGGTGGTGCCAAGGGGGTAATGTGAGAGTGGTGTGGTGGCGCGCCCGGAACCTCGTCGAAGGCATGTCGCAATGGAGGTGACCGACCTCGCAACGATGAAGGATGGCAAAACAGTGGCTTCTCCTGTCATTGTCTTCGCGGCTTAAGGATGGTTCGCGGTGGACGAAGACGAAGCACAGTGGCAGGGGCTATGGGGCATACTTCCTCGGCGGTGTGAGCTCGTGGACTGAACAGCAAGCGCGGGCTATCACCACCGATCTGGTCTCGGATCGTCGTCTACCTCAATAGCCTGCTGCAAAGTGCAATCATTGTCTTCATCCCTAAAAGACTCGAAAGGAGGTTAAGTTCTTCCTTTAAATCAGGCACCAAAACAACATTTAGATCAAGGCCTCACGAAATAGATGGTTGCTACTCTTTTGGGTTGCTAGGCGTGGTCATTTCTCTTGGTCCAACAACAATTTCTAATATCAGCACAGCAAAACTGCTCCAGGCAACCTTGTTCTTGAGCCCAAGCAAGATGCAAAATTTTTCCAAGGTCTCGAACCTTAAATCCCGAGTCAGCCATTGTGGGATTGGGCTCCATTTTGGAGCCAGATAAATGGTCTTTAGTCTGAAGACTCTCCTTCTTTCGATCCATGGCAACTGATGGAGAAGGATTTTTTCCTAAGATCTCGATGGTCTTGGGGAAACACTTGGACGGGAGAGATATGAGATATGAGTTAAAAGAAAATGCCCCCATAACTACAGAAATGCCGCCGCTTCCAAATGAAAATATTGAAAATGGCATTTTGGCGTTTTCAAAATTTCCGAAAACGCAGACTTCATTTCCTAAAGTTGGAAATGGAAATGATGGACCAAACGTATTTTTATTAGCATTTTCTGTTTTTCATGAAAATGAAAATAGGAAACGAGGAAACCAAACATGCTCTTAAGTTTTTTTATTGAAATTGTGCTAGGAAAAAAGTCTCACATTGCTAAGAATTGGGATGGAAGTGGGTTGCCAAGGTTATAAATATGAGCCCAAATCCTCCATTTCAAGATACACCAGTCGGAAACACTTTAAACTTGTATCAGACTTTTCTTCCTATGTACTCTTGCTTTAGAGTGTTGTGAGATATAGTTTAAATATTTACTTTGGAGAGTGTGGATCTATTGGGTATGGGTGTTTAAGAGAGAAGTCTATGTGTTGAAATAATTTTCATATAGTGGTATTCTCCAGTTGTCTTTTTGGCAGTGATTGTGATTTTTCTTCGGTTTTGGAGTTTTCCACGTTAAATTTTTATGTTATGGTTGCGTTTCTATTTCGTTTCTCTATTTATGATGGTTCTCAAGGAGAGGAAGTGGCCTATTTTCCCAACAATTGGTATCAGGAGCTTTGGTTTGGTGGGATTTATTTTTAGTATACTCTATGGTTGCAACTTAGTCTAATATTCCATATCAGAAAAGAATTTGTCCCTGGTACTTGAAGATCATCCTTGGTTGTTGTTGCTGGAAGGTAGTGTGATACTATGAGTGCAATTTGAAAAGGTTCTGGCTAAGAAAAGACTTGGTATTTAAGCGTGTCCATTGTGACCCACCTCTCTTTTCTGGGAACCCTCCTGTGCACTGTTTACAGTTAATTTACACTATTCTAATACACGGTTGCAACAATACCAAGTTTTTCAAGTGTTGTGAAGTATGACATAGAGAAATTTGATGGAAGAATTAGTTTTGGCTTGTGGCAGATACAAATCAAGGATGTGTTGATACAATTAGGTTTGCGCAAGGCATTGAAAGTGAAGAATGCCGATATGGATAATGAAAACTAGGGGAAGCTAGATTCAAGAGCAGCAAGTGCAATTCGTCTGTGTTTGGCTAAGAATGTTTTTGCAAATGTGCAAGGAATATCAACAGCTAAGGAACTTTGGGAGAAAATTGAAGGGTTATATCAGGCAAAGGGTATCTCAAATCGGCTGTTGTTAAAGGAGCAGTTTCATAATCTATGCATGGATGATATCATAAAAGTCTTTGACCATCTTAGTGCTATCAATGATATTGTCTATGAATTAGAAGCAATTGAAGTGAAGATTGATGAAGATAAGGCACTAAGGCTTATATTGTCTCTTCCATCTTGTTGTGGGCATATCAAGCCTGTTTTGATGTATGGGAAGGAAACTCTGAATTTTGAAGAAGTTGCCAGTAAAGTCATTGTTGAAGAAAGAGAATGAAAAATGAGGATAGCACTTCCTCAAATTCATCGTTGGTAGCTACAAGTGATACTTATAAAAAGAATCATGGAAGGAGTGTGACATGTTGGAAATGCGGAAAGCCTAGACATGTAAAGAAAAATTGTCCAAGTGGTGCAGTGTTGGAAATGGGTTCTCAATTTGATGTTTGCAACATTGCTCTCCTAGGGGAAGAGGATGATCTTTACTAGAAGGTAAGAAATGCATCATCATGGTACTACCGCGCTGTCATAGAAAAGGATAAGTTGTTGCTAGCGGATCTATAATTGCACACGAGCATTGATTGACATTGAGATGTAGGGTGTGTGGGGGGGTTTATACTGATGGTTGAAGAACTTCCGGAGAGAGCCAACGTGGATGTTGCACCATAAATTTTTCAGCAAGGTTTCGACATGTGCCAAAGTGAAATTCTTGGAATTATTTTATTTTGAGTAAGTATACTTTCTTATGGTAGAATATGATAGTTCTTTGAACTATGATTGTCAATATAGACAATGACAGCAAAGGATTGTCGGTGTTGATAATGGAAGCTAAAGCTGTGTCTATTTCAATTAAGGTGGAGATTGGTAAGTTTTTTTGTATTGAAATTGTGTTAAGGAAATAAGTCCCACATTGCTAAGAATTGGGACGGAAGTGGGTTACCAAGGTTATAAATATAAGCCTAAATCCTCCATTTCAAGATGTACTAGTCGGAAACACTTTAAGCTTGTATCTGACTCTTCTTCCTCTGTACTCTTGCTTTAAAGTGTTGTGAGCTGTAATTTAAATATTTGCTTTGGAGAGTGTGGGTGTACTGGGTGTGGGTGTTTAAGAGAGAAGTTTGTGTGTTATAATAATTTTCACATAGTGGTATTCTCTGGTTGTCTTTTTTACAGTGACTGTGGTTTTGCTCCAGTTTTGGAGTTTTCCACGTTAAATTTTTGTGTTGTAGTTGTGTTTCTATTTTATTTCTCTATTTATGGTGATTCTTAAGAAGGGGAAGTGGCATATTTTCCCAACATAATCCTTATTTTTTTTCTTTATTTACATTTCTTTATTTTTATTGATAAAGATATCAGGCCTTTAACCATCTCTACAAATATTGCTGCTAGATTTATATCTCTTTAGGAGAATCGAAACTAAAAGACTTTATTTGAATCTTGATCCTCTCCCTAAAAATGCAATTCGCTTGTTATTGTACTCAATCTTTGTTAACAGAATTTAAATAATTATGATACTATAAGATTTGAGACTATGTTTAACTTAATTTAGTGTCACATTATGAGTATTTAAAAAGATATTATAGTACCATCGAGGGTTGAGTATATATGGTGGCAAACGAGCTGTACCTCTTGAGAAAATATTAAGGTTTAGATATTGAATAATACAACAATTGATGAGAATATCTCTTAGTTTTGACAACGCTTAATAAATAATAATAGAGGTACCTTGAACATTTAAAAGTGAAAAAAATACCCTGGTAAGGAATCGCTGATGTCATGTTTCCATTACCGAAATCTAATTAAAACTGGATAAGACGAACTTTGCAAAGAATTATTAATTAGACTATGGTTATTAGATTATTATTATTAATTCCGAATTTCAGATTCAAGTAAAAACTACTTCATAGTGAATAAACTAAGTGCGAAAATGCTAAAATTTTCGTGTGTAATAGCTGCGACTTTTGTTCTACCTTTCCCTTTTCTATCTGATTGATTGGATCGGCTTGTGTGGTTGCGTTTAGAGAACAATCACTAGCATACTAATTAATTGTCACGTGATTCATGACCTTTGGCCAATAAATTTCAAGGTCAAGACTTGATAAATGGTCAAGTCCCAGAAAGATGAGTCCAAATTAGTATAAAGGCATTTGTTAGGAAGAGGATCAGCAAGGTTGCTTTTGTATTAATTTAGTGGAAAATCCATGATTTTAACTTTGATTGGATGAAGGTTTCCTTGGAATGGTTAAGTGAACTTGGCCACCAATTTAAAAGAGAATAACAAATAGTCTTATTACTCTAGCTAAGAATTATTAAATGACAAATCAAACTTTTTTTTTCCAATAGAGAAATAGGGGTTAGGTGAAAGTCTTAGGAAGTGTTAGAAAATACATCAAATGTTAATTGTTTAAAGGTAAGTTACCATTCACAATTGGCTTGCTTCATGAGTACATGGCCTACTGGGTCCTATGTCCTAACCTAACTTTTGCGTTGATAACCAAAGATCAAATTCAAATATTATTGGGTCATAACAATTTTGTTAATGTTAAGCTTTTCGGTCAAACATGAAGGTCCAACTAATCAATCAATTTAGAAAAGAAATTTGCTTTTCTAATCTCCATCTCTCTGTCTTATATGTTAAATCTCGGCCAATCATTTTATCTCTAAAATATTTTAAAGAAAATAAACCACATGACAATAATGCATTTCCTTTAACAAGATGACGTTATGTATAACTTGGAACCAAACTCAACTTGAATTCTGTTTGTTTAATTTTTAGGGCATGTTTAGTTAAGTGAAAACAGAGTAGAAATTCTTATAGACGGACTCCATATGTAAAATTGTAGTTGGAGCTTATCTATAAAAATTTTTACTTTACTTTTACCCCCAAGTTCCAACCAAACACACTCTGGATGAAAATGCACCATTACAAAAGTTGTTTACAATAAATGAAAATGGGTAGTTAATAATTAAAAAACCTAATAACAAAGATGTCTTTTAGAGTGCATTTATTCCAAATTATTTTAACTAATAAATTGATTTTTCAACTAAAACAATCAATTTTCATGTAAAGTATTCATATTAACTTCTACTCAAAAGTAAAAAAAAGGGGAGGGGGATTAAAAATAAGTTTTTTTAATAAACCGTTTTTAACTTTTGAGTGAAAGCTATTATAAATAATTTCTATGAAAAATGATTTTTTTACCCCAAAAAAAAAGAAATTTTCTATCAAAATGATCTAAAACAAACACACTTTTCACTCCAGCTCCCCTCAATTTATTGTCCTGGTAATATTGACCTCTTTGGATGACACTATACACTATGTAATAAGGGTGAGGATGGTGTAGTAATTTTATAAATTTATGAAATGTTAATATAATAATTTCAAAAATTTATCAAAGACCTCTTAAACAACTTTTATCAAAATGGGGGAGTCAAAATAAATTTCAGCAAACTATGTAAGTGTAATTTGTTCTTAGTTTTATCTAAGGATTGTGCTTTTGGACCTTGCTCACCATTGTAGGACACGAGCCCTGACCATGGACCTAAAATTGAACTATGGGCTCCATACAGGACCCAGGAGAGAATACGTAAGCCTATTGGGCAAGTTGTCTTCGTAGAAACTTTATGTTGGATTGTTCTTGGACCTTGCCCACCATTGCAGGCCACAACCTTTGACCATGGACTATGAACACCCTAGGCTTCATATAGGACCTAGGCACGAACACATAAAACAAAAGCTATCAAGCTTTACTATCGAGCCTCAGCACACCCTGGCCACAAAACCGTTGTATCTTACGAAATACAGAAAACTTTGTGTCAAAAAAAAAAAAAAGATTCATAGAAATCGCATTGAGTCACGTAACTAAAATCCACGAGCTTTCAATCAGCCCTACAAATCCTACCATGTCACACCCCCAGTTGGTTTATTTAAAGCTCACAAAACAGTAAAAGACAATGCATTATGAAGACTTTTACTTTTGGCGTGTAGTGACATATTAAGCTCATGGCAAGAGAAATAATGCACAATGGAATATATATGACCCCAGCACAATGGATAAAGGTAATGTGTTTATGCAATAATGGAGAAAAGGTGCTTTTAATTTCTTTCCCATACTACATCATCAACAGTAAATAGAAATGGACTGCCAGGACTTACCTTGAGTGATGGGAAAAACAAAGGTCACAAGCAATAGCCACAACCACTCAAGCTACTTACAAATTTATTGAATTCACGTATATTAATTGTACGCCGGTCTTGTTTAATCTGTAAAATAATATATATTTTATAGCAAATGAATAAATTGTCGAACAAACATAAAGAGTGTCGACCAAAATGGCAAGAGGGCCAGAGTCCTTATTCTTTGACCAGAGAATTCATATGTGGGCAGAGAATAGACTACAAGAGATATATAGATGACAATAAAGTGGAAGGTCAGAGAAAAAGTTTGACACTTTAAGTTTAAAATATAAAAATGGGAGGCAAAAGTGTTAGAGTGCATGATGTTTGTTGAATTTGTTAGAAGTTGTTAATTGACAACTCATTAGAGGAATTGTTTCAATAAGATCTTGAAACAGGATATTGACAAGCACTTAATTTGCTTAAGTTTAATTCGTATTGTCAGCGACCAAAAATCAAAGAAAAAAAATCTTCAAATCTCATTCAATCCTCAATCCCCTTAATCAGGATGCTACACGCCATAAAACAAAATCAAAGTCCTTAATTTCACTTATACCTTGTCAATTGATACAAATGATATTACGTTGTAATAAGTAAGAATTTGGGAATAGAATAACTATGAGATCAAAAGGAGAATAGAGAGAATATTTAGGAAGAATACTCAATTTACAGATCATCCATTTGAATCGACTAAGCATTAGCCAAGAACTCACGATAATATTCTTTGATGGTATTAGTTTGCTCCACAAATAAGGTTGAACTCGCTAATGAAAGTGCCATTGTAATAAGTAAAAATTTGAGAATAGAAAAATTATGAAATCAAAAGAATAATAAAGAGAATATTCAAGAAGAAGACTAAATTCACATATACTACTTAATAAACTACAATTCTTAATTGCTTCTATTTATACTATAGTGTGCTTAACTCTCCTAATTGGGCTCCATGGGCCCACTTCATAATGTTACACACATACTCAAGTGTGTGCGTGTGTGAATAGTATTTGCTAGATTTGAGAATCATTCCTCCTAGGAGATTAAACCTAAGATACTCATTTTCTGTCACCACAAGAACTTGGGGATGGAACACCGAACAAAGCCAAATTTACTAATTAGTATTGCCATTAAGTACCATGCACATGGAGCCGCTCCAAGAGCTGTAATAATATATATAAAGTCAGCGGTTGCGCGATTGGAGAATAAGGAAACCATATCAAATAACTAGCTCACAACGAATCAACTAACTAGGAACTAAAAACGAAAGAGAAGAATAGGGTAGCCAGTTTCAAGTTATTGGGCCTTCATTCTCATCTTTGGCTCAATATCCTGTGGGCTTATTACACTCATTTGACACTAACAGCTTTGTGAGATAGGAGAGAAGAGAAGGTAGAGCGTTGAAAAGAATAAAATTGCATCTAAGAAGCCATACAACTAAGGACGCGCGAGTTCGACTCGCACAGAGGCAGAGTCCTCATAACCCCCCCCCATACAACTAAGCGCGCGCGGGATACGTTTGAGTGTGTGACCAAAAAAAAAAAGACAAAGGAATAAAATTTTATTCATATCAGATAGTTCACTGCACTATTTCGGTGAAGGTTCAAAATGGCTTGATCCATACGTGTTTTCCCTCAAAGAAAAAAAAGAAGTGTTTATTAAAGCTTAACAGCCTGGACCCATTTCAGCAAAAACAATTTGGGCCGTAGACGCAACGGATTCTTTTTTCTGTTGTCGGAGCACGAATGGATGCCAAGCGTAGCCTTGTTGACATAAACAGGCAGCTTATGGGGAGTTTTAATTGAGCCCAACAACACGCAGGCCAAACTCCCCTAGGCCTGAATGTATGTAAATAACGGCTCAAAAAGTTAGTTAGCCTTAACAATAACCTGAAGTTGGTATTAACAGCACTTAGTTTAGCCTCAATAAGTGGAACTGTGGAAGTAGACAGCAGTGTTAATTGTGTCTTTTAGAGTTCATTTTCCTCTGTATCATTCAGAATCAAATTCCACTACAAGTTTCTTCAGTTAATGGGTTTTCCCAGCTTCCGCCTTCTTCTGCTGTTTCTTACCATTTTTATTACAATGGGCATGCATGTGCGTTTACAGTGATAAAAGCGAAAAAGGGAGGGAGGGTACATGTTGAATTGGCGGAACCGTGAAAAATTACTATTAGGGAAGGGGTTAGCTAGATTTGCCAACTAACAAGTTGCTAGATTAGTGTTACAGCTTAACACGCAGTTAGTTAATAGATGAGTCAGCTAATGATCATGTATATAAAGATAAATGTCTTTGTACTCTGTATCCATTCAATTCATTTCTTTCAATTCAATGCATACCAGATCATCTCTCAGCACCAAGTGCACATTCTCTGTTCTGATTCCTTTACCCCCAACCTTCTTCCAAATCCTCTAGCTTCTGATACCTTACAATTACAATGCATGACAAGTTAACATAACTTATTCATTAACGAGAAGAAACCTAGAAAAAGAAAGGAGTGTAAGCAGGTAGTAGGTATGAGTTTGCCAATTCGTAAGATCTGTTAAAAGGTATGGCACAAAGTTTAGGCCATGATGAGTCACTGGTGGGTTTTTATAATTTTCATAACCCCTTTTTCCTTTTGTTCAATCAGATCTAGTAGTTGATATATTATGGGTTTAATAAATGGGTTTGGTAGGGACAAGTTGTAAATAGACAAATACGTAGACTTAAAAAGAAAGATATACACTTCATTCCCCTCCCCCCCCCCCCTCTCTCTCTGAATGGTACTATTTTTCTGCAAAATGACAATTATACATCACCTACTTTTTTTATGCCTTTTGTTAAAATCATTTTTTCAAAAGTATATTATTTAAAACATATATTTCTCCCAATTAAAAAAAAACACTGAAATGAAACATACATATTATTTCTCAATCCTGTTTTATTATTGAAAAAAAGGTATTAAAAATGATATAGAGAAAAAAGATCTACAAATAACATTATTATTTTCTTCAACGTTGAGAAACAGGTTGGAGAAACTACAATCTTCATTATTTAGCAAAATGAAAGAATAATTATTGGACTCAGTGATAAGGGCACATTTTCTTACATTTTATTTGCAGAAGATACCTTTTTTTTATTTTATTCTTTTTCTGCCGGACTAAGAAACCATCAATATGTGTAATGCCAAGCGAGCTATATTCTTAATAAAAAGAATCATGGTTTAAACCCTGAATAAGGTCATTATAGGGAGGGCTTCTTAATCGTAAGAATATCGCATAGTAGAGAATTACCTTGACAAGAAGAAACGGAAAATTAGATTGAACCCATGTGCTTCTGATTTTTTGTTTTTTTTTTTTCCATTTTGATATCCAATTACATATCGATTCGTCACCTTGCTAGGACTTGCGTAAAAGACAAAGAATGAATGGTCGGTTCTTTTGCGCGTTGAAATAATTGAGTTCCGCACATGATTGCATTCACCGCAAGGCTACGTGCATGAAATGAAATTATTTGATTCCTATATCTTCAAAAAAAAAATAATTCATTTTCTTGTTGAGAACATCCGTACAAGATCGTTTGACAAATCAGTGTGTTATTGACCTATAATTAATATATATAATGTGATGAATTCTATCTTGCTGTCAAGGGCTATCAATATACCTACGTGACGAGACACGAATAGTGACAAATACCGTTGTACAGTATGAGGGATTAATTGCATCAATTTAACAAATAATATAGTTAGTTGTACGAGCCTTCCTACTTATACAAATACTACAGAAACGTCGTGCATGCCTCATATCAGCCATTCATCTTTTTACCCGGTCAAACATCTACAACCCATGTTAAACCTCTGTGTTGTGTTATAAAGTTTCTGTATATTAATTACAGAAACTTTACATCTACAACCCATGTTAAATCCGTGCACTGTCCTATAAAGTTTCTGTATATTAATTGTGGAAACTTTACGCCCCCACCAAAACATGAGCCACCTTGAGAGATGTTATTTGAGAAGTCCAAAAGGCATTGAGTTGAAAAAACTATTTCCCGTATGGTAGTAAATAAGGGTAGTGGTGACAATTGGCGATGGAGTACGTGAGCTGACCTTTATCAAATGGTCCAATACTGCAGTTCTTAATTAAAAGTACAAGATTTACCGGAAGAAGTACGGCGTTGAATAATATATAGCTTTTAATTTTTTTTTCCACTTATTACCGGTAAATATTTTTATTTTCTGCCACAATTTTTAGAGATTGTAGCATTACTCTTCATAAAAATAACAGCTAAAGAAATATTTGTAGTTAAGTGCAAATTAAGACAGCTGATTTAAGCACTAAGAAATATTTATTGCAGGCATAGATAAACCCACAAATTGACATTACAAGTTTACAACATATACCAGTTTCTGAAATGGAAATGGAAGGTAATAACGTAAGGGACAGATGCATAGAGTCTTTTATTTTTAACAACTATTCCACAAGAGGCACCCCTAGTACTTTCACATCTTAATTAAAAGCGCTTCCTAATCGCAAATTGAAAAAACGAACGAGTGCTCTTGCTTCGAGTGGATCAAAACATGGCTTGTTGTTCATCATATGTCATCAATTTTTGGAGGGTTTGTAGTGGCCATATGGTGGGGGATTGTAGCCTGGTGGTGGCTTCACATAAGGAGGTTCATGCACTGGTGGAGGCTTCACATATGGGGGTTGGTACACCGGTGATGGTGGTGGCTTATTATTACCATATGGTGGTTGGTGCACTGGGGGTGGCTTTTCAATTGGTGGTTGATACACTGGTGGTGGCTTCACATAAGGGGGCTGATACACTGGTGGTGGTTTAACATAAGGAGGTTGCTGCACTGGTGGTGGCTTCACATAAGGAGGTTGAGGTTGGTACACAGGTGGTGGTTTTACATAAGGAGGTTGCTGCACTGGTGGTGGCTTCACATAAGGAGGTTGAGGTTGGTACACTGGTGGTGGTTTAACATGAGGAGGTTGCTGCACTGGTGGTGGCTTCACATAAGGAGGTTGAGGTTGGTACACTGGTGGTGGTTGATTGTAAATTGGTGGTGGCGGCTTCACATGAGGAGGTTGAGGTTGGTACACTGGTTTTCGTTGATTGTAAATTGGTGGTGGCTTCACATGTTCTGGAGGTGGTTTTTCATAAGGAGGCTCATACACCGGTGGGGGCTTCTCATGTTCTGGTGGTGGTTTCTGATAAGGTGGCACATACTCTAGTGGTGGCTTCTTGTGCTCTGGTGTTGGCTTCTCATGAGGTGGCTTCTCATGGGTTGGTTTCTCATAAGGTGGCTTCTCATGTTCTGGTGGGGGCTTCTCATGAGGTGGCTTCTCATGATGAGGAGGAGGGTACACTACTGGTGGAGGGTAAAATGGGGGCTTATTATGCACTGGTGGTGATGGGTAGATTGGTGGCTTGTATGTTGGTGGGGGTTCATATGTAGGTGGCTTCTCAGTTGGTGGAGGCTCATAGTAATTAGCCAACACTGGAGTAGTGGTCACAACCACCACTCCAAGCAGGAGCAACACTAGTGAGTTTATTGAAGACATGTTTCTGCTTGTGATGGATGAAAATGGGGAACCTCCCGCGGCATGTATTTATAGTGGGGGGATGGGGGAAAATTTTGTGGTCGTGGTCATCAATCTTGTGTTATTTTATTGTGAAAAATATTATTTTAAAACAAAAAAATAAATGTCCATTTAATATAATAGTGATTTACATTTTTCTTAAACACATACTTCTACAATATTGAAATAATAAAACTCTTTTATTGCATATATAAATATTATTTTCAATGAATGAGATAATATGAATATCAAAATATTATATAAAAAGATTATATACATAATCATAGTATTAAAACTCGGCTCAGAACGAGCCAGTTTGATTGGAAAACTTGTGAACTAGTCACAGTCACTAATTGGATCGGTCTCGCATCGAAATTGGTGAGATCCTGTTCGACTTGGTTAGGTAGTTATTTAAAACAGTGAACCAAAGCTGACTTTTTTTTTAACTTTTTTGTTAATAATATTTAAAATTTTATATTATTTATTTATATTTTAACCTCTTAAAAAATATCAAATTCTTAATTAATTTATTATATTTATTTAAATTTTTATATATATTTTTATATAAATTCAATTCAACCGATTAACCAATAATACACTAATTAAATCAGTGACGTAAAGATCTGAAACCTCAACCATATGTTGGGTTATGAAAACTATGCGCATAATACAACATTGTTGCATATCATGATCTCGGGCAAGTGAAGTCAAAGCGGTAGGTGTGATATTTGAATCTAACATTGTGGCTTGGGTGTACTGCCGCGCGAAATTATCTGTCCACCAATTTAGGCCGAGTTCACTCGCACTTGTTATGCGTGGCAAGAAATGAGTTTGAGTTATGTGAAAATAATTAATGTAACGAGGAGAATAAAATTATATAATAAATATATATTATATATTTTATTATTATTATATATAATTAGTGAGTGAAATAAGTAAGAATCACTCATCACATCTAATGATGATAAGATATATAATATATATTTGTTTATTATATAATTTTATTATTTTCATAATATTATTGGATAAAAATAGAAATAGTGTGGAAATGATGATTTTCTATAGGAAATGCCGTAGGTCACCATTACTTCTCTAGTTATTATGCATAGAGTAATGTTACAGTCTATATATATATATATATAGTGTGGACATGATGATTTTCTATAGGAAATGCCTTAGGTCACCATTACTTCTCTAGTTATTATGCATAGAGTAATGTTACAGCCTATATATATATATCTAGAAATAGTTTAACATTACTTCTATAGGAAATGCCAGAGAAGTAATGGTGACCTAAGGCATTTCCTATAGAAAATCATCATGTCCACACTATTTCTATATATATATATATATATATATATATATAGTGAGAGAGAGAGAGAATTTTTTTTATAATAATTATAGTGATTATTTGATAAAATATTACAACATAACCCTCTAATTTATCTAAAGATTAATAACTATGATATATAATTATAAATACAAAATTTCTAATTGCCTGGTATTTTCCTTAGACATAATACGATAATAATGTGTTTACCTGCTAGTTGAATATTAGTGAAACATATTAATTTATTTCTTCTAACTGTTATTTTTATTTTTGTAAATTTTCTTATAATTTCTTTAACTATGAGCTCGTTTGAATAAAATTACGTGAGGAAAAAGTTTTTTTTTTTGAAATTTTGTTAAAAAAATTCCTTTAGGATGGATTTAGGTGAATTTTTATTTGTACTTCTAAAAAAATAAAAAAATAATCAATTTTTCTATTTTTCTTAGAGGCAGGTATGACATGCTTCTATTAGAAGCAAAAGCATTCCAAGAGAAAATACATTGTTGGTTATTTATTGAAATCAATTGAATTATAAATCTATCTTCACAAATTATATAAAAAGACAAAAAATAATCTTCCATTAAATAACTCTCACCATTTGCCCTATTTAAATTATAAATCACATTCTCAAATGTAATTTTACCGAAAAAATTACTTGTATATCTATTCCATCCAAACAAATTAATATTTTCTTATTATAATAAAAAGTAATTCTACAATTACCTCAAAATGTATACAAATTTTCTGCCTCCACTTCTAATTATGCTTCTATTTCTAGTTTTAAAATAGTACTTCTACGAAAATTTTATCCAAACAGGTTCTATTTGGCTTTACTATTCTTATATGAAATGATAGGAAAATATCAAGATTAAATTGAAAATTAACTAAGATGAATGCTGCCCAAGGTTAAGGTTACTTAAGAAGCGGTGATCGATCTGTTTTGATCTTCGTTGGCAACACGAATTTGCTTTGATATATGTGCATTTTTTTTCTTTTCAAATCAGCTAATCTGATACTCAATAGGTGAAGTCCCTTGTCATATTTTTTTTAATCGTTCATTCGGGCCCAGAACCCCAAAGCAGCAAAGGAAACACATGAAAGAAAAGAAAATGTGAGCAACTAAAATTAAAAAAAAAAAAAAAACAGAGAGAGAAGAAAATGTATAATGGTAGCAGGTACTAGGAATAGCTATTATTAGCTGGCACGTCCGCACATAGATTGGATTAGAAAAGGGTACTTAAGTAACCAAACCATACTTGCAAGTTGTAAGATCTATTGTTTGTACCATCATATTGTCGCACTAAAATTCAACATCTTAACAATCATCTTGACACACATGCATTCTGGTATTAACTCATTCAGAATTATGTTTGGGACATTCAATCCCTCCACAATAGATCAGTTGTGTCAAGGAATTAACGTAAACTATAAAAGAAGCCCCCAGCCACACGCAAGTGCAGATCCAAATATACTCGTACAACAATCTTTTCTTTCAACACGCACATCATTATCGCCTAAGTTTAATTATATATGTTCAAATTTCGTATAATCTTCACATTTTTTTAACCAGCTTACCGAAGATACATGTTAATGGAATTGGCTCAAGTTCTTCCAATGAAGCGATATCAAACCTGAAAGGACCTTTGTATATGTTGTTACTTACCATATATAGAGTAACATTCAGTTTATTAGCTCATATTTGAAGCCAAATAGACAAGTTTTCAGCCCCAAAAGGCAATATTGGGACCGAGAAAAAGAAAAGTCAATTGATAAAGAAACGCTTTCTTCTGTATTTTATAATTTAGGATAACCGGAGGCATCTTTGCGTTTAAAATTTTAATTCTAACAATTGCCATCCAAAATGTAATAATAAATGTAATAATTCAAGCCATTGCATAGTCAATTATTTATTCAATTGGTGTATTTGTTATAACATTTTTCACTAAAATAATAACAACTTCAATGTAAAATGATTATTCATAAAGAAATTTAGAAAACAGAAAGCACACCTCAAATGGCTCTAAATAATTGAGAACTCTGCCTTAGGTAGGTTCTTAGGCGAATTTGGATATTCTTGTTTTACTTACTAGCAAGAAAGAGATAAGAGAACAGAGTATTATTCATTGTTAGTTTTGAGTGAAATAAAACATCTTGAAAGAAATCTCACATTATCCAAGAATGAAAAGGGAAAAGGAAGCTTCTTCGAAAAAGTCCCACACAGCACAGAATTGCAAGTGAAGAGGGTTGTGAGGGCTATATATATGAAGTGAAGTTCTTTGTTTTAACTCGCACCAATCATAAACACTTTAAACTTGTATATGATTATTTTCTTTTTTTATTTTATACCCTTGTCTTAGAGTGTTGTAAGATGTCGGTCAGATATCAGTTTTGGAGAGTGCGTGTATACTAAGGGCCAATAAGGTGTTTGAGAGGAAGTCTATATGTGTTGTAAAAATTTTCACAAAGTATTATTCTCTGGTTGTCATTTGACAATGACCATCGTTTGTTTTTTTAATTTTGGAGTTTTCATGTTAAATATTATGTTGTGATTGTATTCTAGTTTCTTTATTTCTCTGTGTTCAAGGACAACTCTCGATGGGGGAATGACCTTTTTTCCCCCCAACAAGTGGCAGCAAAGCATATGGTTCGATGGAATACTTTCTTAGTATGCCTGTGGTTATAGTCTTCCACATAAAAAAAGAAGTATGATACTCGATTGAGAATTATCCTTAGTTGCTAGAAGGAAGTATCCATTGTGACTCACCTCTCTTTTTCTGGAAACTTTCCTAGTGTGCAATTTTACAATTGGCATATACTTTTTCAATATATGACTGGATAGAGAGATTGATGGAAAAATTAATTTTGGCTTGTGGAAAATACAAGTCAAGTATGTTATGATACAATCATAATAATTACATAGGAAAAAAAAAATTAAGGTGTTGCTAGTAGGTCCATGATTGCACTTGAGCATTGATTGATGTTTATGCAAGCTGTATGGTGCGATTATGTAGGTGTTGCTAATGGATCCAAAATTACACACGGGCCGTGTATTGGCTAGCATTGATACAATGTGTGTAGTGAGATTATGTTAATAGCTTAGGAACTTCCGAAGAAAGCCAACGTGGAAATTGCATCATAAATTTTTAGCAAGGTTTCAACATATGCCAAGATGAAATTATTAAAATTGCCCTATTCTGAGTAACTATACTTTTATGGTAGAGTATGATGGTCTTTGAACTATGATTGTTAATGTAGACAATGACCGCAAGGGATTTGTTAGTAAAGACAATGGAAGCTGAAGATGTATCCATTTCAATTAAGATGGAAATTGGTCGTTTTGATTTAAATAAAACATCTTGGAAAAAGTACCACATAATGTTTTTCCAACAGAGGGGATGCCATCTTTTTTTTCTAGTACTTTTACTACCATTGTTCTTTTTCTTCTCTATTCATTTTTTAGGGTTTTTTTTATCACTTTATTTTGTCCCTTTTGTAATTGTCTTCTTTGTTCTCTTTATGGGTGTTTTTCTGTTTCTGTTGTGATGTTTTTGTCTCCTTTGTGGTTGTTTCATGTGTGTCTCTCTATGTCATTTGGACATGAAGATTGTTCTTCGATAACTTCTTTTTGCTTCCCCATCTTTTCTCCTCCTGTACTTTCAATCTCTTTAGCATCAGGTAGAGCTATCTATTATGGTAACCACCAAGAGGAGGCTTCATCAAATACCACATTTCTTGAGGTATAACATTTGCCAGTTGCAGGATCGCAACATCTCCATCCTTTTCTTTTACTATCGTATACCACAAAGATGCATATTTTTATCCATTTTGGTTCTCAAGTAATTTGGAGTAAAAACATAACATACATAGCCGAATACTTGGAAATGACTCACCATGTGTTTAAGCTTCCATAACTTCTCAAACGGTGGGAGGAACGTTAATTTGGCTTGTGGGAGTCGATTAATTACATGTGCTATAGTCTTCATACACTCAGCCCAGAATCTGTTTGGGACATTTTGGGTATGCAGCATGCTTCGACAAATCTCAACCACATAGTGATTCTTTCTCTTTGCTATGTCATTTTGTTGAAGAGTGTTTGGGCATCTTATCTGTCTTCATATTTTACACTCTTTCAAGAACTCGTAGAATTCTTTTGAAGTATACTCTCCCCCGTTGCCTGTGCGAAAGCATCAAATCTTCTTTCCTACTTCACTTCCAACCATATCCTTGAATTGTTTGAATTTTGCCAATGTCTTAGATTTTCCCTTCATAAAGTAGACCCATACATACCTTAAGTAGTCATCTATGAAGGTCACTATATAGCAATATCTGCTGATTGATAGTAGTTGTTTAACTGGTCTAAGCACATTTGAGTGACCCAACTCCAATGGCTCTTTGGCTTGAAACTTATAACTTTTATATGGAAGTTTATGGAAGTTAATGGGCCTTGTTGTATTGACACCCAGCGCAAACAACATCTTCTCATACTTCTAACTGAGGGAGACCTTTGAGCATTGTTTTCTTCATTATCACCTTTGGCTTGTCATAGTTCATGTGTCCAAGGTGTGTATGCCACAAGTCCACTATCTCAATCTTTCAAGTTTTTCTACATAAGTGGATCTTGCAGACATTATGCAGATTGACTCTAAATACCACCTTTTCAATACTGGCATCCCAATAATATTTAACTTGTTATAAATCTTAACATCTTATGGGCCAAATAGCACATATCTCCTTGACTTCGTTATTTGTGATATTGAAAATAAATTTTTCTTCATTCTAGGCACGAAATAAACATTTTGTAATTGTACCGAATTGTCATGCGGCAAGGTGAGATCATTACTCTCCTAACATGAGTGATTGGGAACCTCGTATTATATGTTGTTATTACCACCCAGTTGCCTTTGTACTCTATTGTGCACTTCAGCTTCTCCTTCTCTTCTGTCATATGATTGGAATAACTCGAATCGATAATCCAATCTTTGTTGTAGTTAACAGCTAACTGGTGAGTTAATGCAAGTGCTACTTCTGTCGTGCTGACTCTTCAAACTCCAAGACTATTTTATCAAATTTTATTTCTTCCTTGTAATACCCCAAATTTTAAATAAAGAGATTAGAGAATTTTTCAAATCAGGAAGGGTGTCGATTACCTTTATCTATCACTCCGGGTCCTGATTTTTTTTCTAAGTCTAGACCCTACATACCCTTGGAGGGCCATATGATAGAGTCATATTCTTGAGACCAAAAGTCCCGGTAATTGTTCCTTAGAGGAAAATGAGTTAAGGAGAGATTTTTAACGAATTTTATGAAGTATTTAAATAGGTCATTTTTAAATTACAAGTTTACGGAATCGTAAGAATTCCCAAATTTGAACTAAAACCCAAAATCTAGACCTTTAAATTGTTGAGATTTTGATTTTTCTAATATTTTATTTGAATCCAAATGGGGGGTATTCTCTTATTTACATTTATGTTTAAAAATTAATAGGAAATAAAAGTTAATAGGAAATAAATGATTTAACTTTAATTAAGAAATGTAATAAGTGAGTTCTAAGGAGTGAAAGACCATCCTGGAAAGTGAGAGAGACCATATTGTAAAGGGAGAAACCATTCTGGTGAGCGTTGCAGCGCTCTTAGCACTGCAGTGGTTAGAAGAGCATTGAGTCGGTGCAAGAAGTGAATTTTATGTTCTCTGGTGAGCACCGCAACACTAAGAGCGCTGCAGTGCTCAACAGAATAGTAAGGCGGTGCGCGATATGCTCTTGGGTGAGCGTCGTAGCGCTAAAAGCACTGCAGCACTCGACAAATGACTTATAAACCCTTGTTCGGGGTCTAGAACATTCATTTCATCCAAAACACTACTCACCCCCTAGGAAACGCTAAACTCTCATCCCCAATCTCTTTCTCTCCCATTTTCATCAATCTAGCCTCAATCTTTCACTTCCAAGGCTTCAAGGTAAGAGATCTTGATGTTTCCTCTCATTTTCTTCTATTTCCTCTTTGTTCTTGAGGTTGGTTTTGTTATTCCTCTATATTATCCAAGAGGTGGAGTTCCTCTTTGGTGTTAGAGTTAGATATGAGTTATTTAGTGCTTTCTAGAAGTTAATCTAGAGTATTTTGGCTTCTATGTCAGATACTACTGCTGTTCATGCTCCAAGGAGCTCTGTCAATGTAGATTCTTGACTGTTCACCCCTCCAGGTGAGTGGGTTTTCATCTGTGACTTCTATGTTCTGCATTAGCATTATTTTCATAAAAAAAAATATGAATTACTAGTTGATTTTAGAGATTTCTGTATAAAGGTTGATGTCACTGATGGTTATATGTTTTAGAAACTACTGATTTGAGAACATGAAACCTGTTTTTGGAGAAAACTCATGGGACCGTGCTTGTTAAATTGATTTTAAGTGTATTGATGATAATTTTGATTATAGAAAGCTTTTATGAATGTTAAATTGATTCTAGATATGGTATATGTAATTGTTAGATACTTTCATCATGGTTTCTAATTAATTCTAAAACTGGTTTATATATATGAAATAGTTTCATAACTAGAGAACTTTGAGATGTTAAGAAATGTTATTATAATATTAGAGTTTTCAAGTTCATGAAAGAATGTTATTGAGAATTGAATTAGAAACTCAGACATAAAAAGGATTTTAGAGCTTGAATCTTCATGAGATTTAGAACAGTTGACGGCTACATATTCTGTGAACTGTTGAAATCACAATTGTCTGCAGAGGGTGATCCCTTGGGCATGATTTCATAGCCACAGTTATGCTAAGGTCAGACTATTAGAATCAGATAGATTCAGAGCTCATATAGAGTTAAATGTTTAAAGGTTCCTACATTTATTTGTTTGTCTAGTTTAGGCAGTAGCTATAGAGAAACAAACAGTGAGTTAACGACTGAATGATCGTTAACCTTGGTACCAAGTTGCCTAAGGACAATCTCATAGAGCAGAGCAGAGAATGGAACCTAGTTAGGTATCTGACTTTGGTTCTATAAGAACCACAGAGTAGAGAAACATTGATACTATAATTGATATACGTAATTACAGAGCAGAGACTACTGTTTCTTTAGGAACTACTATATTGCATTATTTGTATGATTTTGGTCGGGAAAATAAATTTAGAGAAATTGTTTTAAGTGATAGCCTGGTGATTATGAAGGTTATTTTTAGAAATATGTGTATGTCTGGTTATGTTAGATTATCAGTATTATTCCTGTCTTTATAATATTATGCATTATTTCCTTGATGTCCCATGGAAGAGGGTTTCAGGTGAGGATTCACTCACTGAGTTTTTCACAAAACTCACCCTTCTCCTTTCTCCTTTTTCACAGATAAAACAACTGCTGCAGAATGTTCTCAATCATCATCCCCAACCAGCACTAGAGCTTCAGTGGTAAGCTTCACTTGGGTGAAATGGTTATAGTTGTCTAGAGTGCTCCAGTACATTGCAGGCAGGATCCCGGACAATAGAGCATGTTTATATTTTTGCATATTATAATATTATTTGAGGTTGTATTGAATAGTTCAGTATTTATGAATATTTCAAATCAATGTAGTTTTACACATATATGTTTTGTATTATGATTCACAGACAGTAAAGTTTGAGCTATGAAATTTCAGTATAAACTAGCATGATTTGATAAACAGGTGATTTGTATGTAGAAAATGAAAATGAGTTTGAATAAAATTTATAATTAACTACGCATATAGAGAAATTCAAGTCATGAGGCTTACGTGGGAATAAGATTTCTCACGTGCCAGTCACGTGCCTAAATCGGGTTGTGACATTCGTCTTCTTCCTATAAATGTCCTCTTCAACTGCTAATGAAGCAAAAGTGTCCTATTCTTCTTCGCCATCATTTTCTCTTCCATTTGATGACTTGAAGTTGAAGCATTACTCTTTACTGAATTCTTCTTAAACCAACAATCTCATGCAACTTGTTGTGAACACCATATTTTTATTTTCAATTTATTGTTATTATTGTTGTTGTTATTTTTTATTTTGTGTGTATTTGAATTTAAATTTAATTTCATCTGACAAAAAAAAATCAAATCAAAATTTTAACTGGCTCAACAAAATAAATCAATTAAAATCCTAATTGGCTTAACCCTAACTAACCCCAAAATCTCTTGGCTTTGCTTTCTATATAATAATTAACCATAAAAAAGGGGGCTCATTCATTCACTATTCTCTTGCTTGGCCTCCATCACCATCATCAAATTTCCATCTTTGATTTTATTTCTTACATAAGAGCCATTAATTCACCATTCTTTTTCATTGAATCCATCACCACTGTCATAGCCCCCTAAAAGAACTAAACCATAGCCCATCACCATTATTATCATCACAAGCCTCTTATCAAATCACAATCATTTCATCATCAATCATAAGCCATCATCATCAATAAACCCCATTACTATCACCATCCTCATCTTGGATCTCATATTTTATCATAGTCACAATCGTTATCAACTTTGCATAGCCTTCAGAACCGCTGCAACCACCATATCCACAAAGCCACCGTTATTACAGTAATCATCCTTAGCGCTACTATTGTGCCATTGTTTCCTCATGGTTTTGTTTCTTCCTTATTCTCACATTACAGTGATCAAGTATGTGTAATCTTCTTTTTGTTTTAGTTTTCTTTTTATTTTAGTTTTATTTTATTTCCTTTATTTCTTTTTTCTTAAAATAATTTTTCAATTAAAATTATTTTTATAAATAAAATGAATCAACACATTTTATTTTTGTTTCTCAATTAAAATCCGTTAACACACACTTATTTTCTACAAGAACAATGTGGTTTTGAATTCCTCATTGTACCAGAGGATACGTCGGTATAACAAATAAATATCAAACCAAACTTATTTTTTTTAAAAAAATTTTGCTCTCTTTTAATTTAATTTTCTCTTCTTTAAATTTTTGTGTGTGCATATAATAGTGACTTTTAAAGGAAAAAATAAATGTTATTAAGTTATAAATTAATTTGCCTAATGAACATTAAGGTAACCGTATTTATACGTATGTATTAGGGGTGCAATGAGATTAAGTTTTCACACTTCTCTAATATTTTCGAAAGACCAGTTTTGATCAAATCAAAGGTTTTTCAATTTTGACCAGAATTAAAATTGGTAGTGACCCTAATTTTTAAATTTATTTCTTTTTACGAATAAAATTTTTGTTGTTATTTTTGTTATGCCACCTTCCAGGTACATTGTAACACTTGTCCTCGCTTCCCACAGTTGAAACAGGCATCATCTCGTTTCTTTGTCTTTCCAAGTCAAGAATCTCCTCCTTACTCCTCACTTAACATTTTATTCTTGTTATTTAAATTTTTTACTAAAATGTGGCCTCCTTATTCCCTTTCTTCTACTAGTGAAGAGTGTTTCTTCTTCGCTCTTCACAAATACTCTAGCCATTTATTTGGTTAACTTCTTCTAGTCGGTTAAAAAAATTTCTAATTATAAAATGAAAGGCTGGTTAAATTAACCTTTAGTGGTGACAAGAAAACCTCTATATTCTGATGTTAGTCCATGAGTAATAATTCTTTTCATGTGTTGATTAGATATTTTATTATCAGGATCTAATTCTAAGATTTCTTGGTAGAGAGTTTTTACCTTTGTGAAATATTAAGTAATCATCAATTCTCCCTTTGTTATCGAAAAGAGCTCATTCTCTAATAGCTGCATCATTTCATTATGTGCTCCAATAAGTGGAACTGTGGAAGTAGACAGCAGTGTTAATTGTGTCTTTTAGAGTTCACTTTCCTCTCTATCATTCAGAATCTAATTCCACTACAAGTTTCTTCAGTTAATGGGTTTTCCCAGCTTCCACCTTCTTCTGCTGTCTCTTACCATTTTTATTCCAATGGGATGCATGCGCATTTATAGTGGTAAAAGAAACAGAAAAAACAGAGGGGGGGGGGGGGGTACATGTTGAATTGGCGGAACCGTGAAAAATTACTATTAGGGAAAGGGTTACCTAACAAGTTGTTAGATTAGTGTTACTGCTTAACACGCAGTTAGTTAATAGAGGTCAGCTAATGATCATGTATATAAAGATAAATGTCTCTGTACTCTGTATCCATTCAATTCATGTCTTTCAATTCAATGCATACAAGATCATCTCTCAGCACCACGTGCACATTCTCTGTTCTGATTCCTTTACCCCCAGCCTTCTTCAAAATCCTCTAGCTTCTGATACCTTACAATTACAATGTGCATGACAAGTTAACATAATTTATTCATTAACGAGAAGAAACCTAGCTAGAAAAAGAAAGGAGTGCAAGCAGGTAGTAGGTATGATTTTGCCATTTCGTATGATCTGTTAAAAGGTATGGCACAAGCCATGATGAGTCACTGGTGGGCTTTTATAATTTTCATAACGCGTTTTTCCTTTTGTTCAATCAGATCTAGTAGTTGATATATTATGGGTTTATAAATGGGTTTGGTAGGGACAAGTTGTAAAATAGACAAATATGTAGACTTAAAAAGAAAGATATACACTTCATTTTTTGTCCCCCCTTCTCTCTCTCTCTCTCTCTCTCTCTCTCTCTCTCTCTCTCTCTCTCTCTCTCTCTCTCTCTCTCTCTCTCTCTCTCTCTCTCTCAATGGTACTATTTTTGTGCAAAATGATACATTACCTAGAACGCACCATACATTACCTACTTTTTTTATGCCTTTTGCTAAAGTCATTTTTTCAAAAGTATATTATTTAAAACATATATTTCTCCCAATAAAAAAAACTGAAATCAAATATACCTATTATTTTTCAATCCTGTTTTATGATTGAAAAAAAGGTATTAAGAATGATATAGAGAAAAAGATCTACAAATAACATTATTATTTTCTTCAACGTTGAGAAACAGATTGGAGAACCTACAATCTTCATTATTTAGCAAAAATGAGTGAATAATTATTGGACTCACTGATAAGAGCACATTTTCTTACATTTTATTTGCAGAAGATACCTTTTTTTTATTTTATTCTTTTTCTGCCGGACTAAGAAACCATCAATATGTGTAATGCCAAGCGAGCTATATTCTTAATAAAAGAATCAGGGTTTAAATCCTGAATAAGGTAATTATAGGAGGGCTTCTTAGTCGCAAGAATATCGCAGAGTAGAGAATTACCTTGACAAGTAGAAAGGGAAATTTAGATTGAACTCATGTGCTTCTGATTTTTTATTTTTTATTTTTTCCATTTTGATATCCAATTACATATCGATTCGTCACCTTGCTAGGACTTGCGTAAAAGACAAAGAATGAATGGTCGGTTCTTTTGCGCGTTGAAATAATTGAGTTCCGCACATGATCGCATTCACCGCAAGGCTACGTGCATGAAATGAAATTATTTGATTGCTATATCTTCAAAAAAATAAAAAATAAAAAATCATTTTCTTGTGTAAGAACATCCGTACAAGATCGTTTGGCAAATCAGTGTGTTATTGACCTATAATTAATATATATAATGTGATGAATTCTATCTTGCTGTCAAGGACTATCAATATACCTACGTGACGAGACGCGAATAATGACAAATACCGTTGTACAGTATAAGGGATTAATTGCATCAATTTAACAAATAATATAGTTAGTTTTACGAGCCTTCCTACTTATACAAATACTACAGAAACGTCGTGCATGCCTCATATCATCCATTCATCTTTTTACCCGGTCAAACACCTACATGTTGAACCTCCGTGCTGTGTTATAAAGTTTCTGTATATTAATTACAGAAACTTCACATCTACAACCCATGTTAAATCCGGGCACTGTGCTATAAAGTTTCTGTATATTAATTGTGGAAACTTTACGTCCCCACCAAACCATGAGCCACCTTGATAGATGTTATTTGAAAAGTCCAAAAAGCATTGAGTTGAAAAAACTATTTCCCGTATGGTAGTAAATAAGGGTACGTAGTGGTGACAATTGGCGATGGAGTACGTGAGCTGACCTTTATCAAATGGTCCAATACTTGCAGTTATTAATTAAAAGTACAAGATTTACCGGAAGAAGTACGGCGTTGAATAATATATAGCTTTTAATTTTTTTTTCCACTTATTACCGGTAAATATTTTTATTTTCTGCCAAAATTTTTAGAGATTGTAGCATTACTCTTCATAAAAATAACAGCTAAAGAAATATTTGTAGTTAAGTGCAAATTAAGACAGCTGATTTAAGCACTAAGAAATATTTATTGCAGGCATAGATAAACCCACAAATTGACATTACAAGTTTACAACATATACCAGTTTCTGAAATGGAAATGGAAGGTAATAACGTAAGGGACAGATGCATAGAGTCTTTTATTTTTAACAACTATTCCACAAGAGGCACCTCTAGTACTTTCACATCTTAAAGCGCTTCCTAATCGCAAATTGAAAAAACGAACGAGTGCTCTTGCTTCGAGTGGATCAAAACATGGCTTGTTGTTCATCATATGTCATCAATTTTTGGAGGGTTTGTAGTGGCCATATGGTGGGGGATTGTAGCCTGGTGGTGGCTTCACATAAGGAGGTTCATGCACTGGTGGAGGCTTCACATATGGGGGTTGGTACACCGGTGATGGTGGTGGCTTATTATTACCATAAGGTGGTTGGTACACCGGGGGTGGCTTTTCAATTGGTGGTTGATACACTGGTGGTGGCTTCACATAAGGGGGCTGATACACTGGTGGTGGTTGATTGTAAACTGGTGGCGGCTTCACGTAAGGGTGTTCATACAATGGTGGTGGTTTCTCATGAGGAGGAGGCTCATACACTGGTGGTGGCTTCACATGTTCTGGTGGTGGTTTTTCATAAGGAGGCTCATGCACCGGTGGTGGCTTCTCATGTTCTGGTGGTGGTTTCTCATAAGGTGGCGCATACACTGGCGGTGGCTTCTCATGTTCTGGTGGTGTCTTCTCATGAGGTGGCTTCTCATGAGGTGGCTTCTCATGGGGTGGTTTCTCATAAGGTGGCTTCTCATGTTCTGGTGGGGGCTTCTCATGAGGTGGCTTCTCATGTTCTGGTGGGGGCTTCTCATGTGGTGGCTTTTCATGGGGTGGCTTCTCATAAGGTGGTTCATGCTCTGGAGGTGGTTTCTCATGTGGTGGCTCATGTTCTGGTGGTGGTTTCTCATGTGGTGGTTTCTCATATGGTGGCTCATGCTGTGGTGGTGGCTTCTCATAAGGTGGTTTCTCATGATGAGGAGGAGGGTACACTACTGGTGGAGGGTAAAATGGGGGCTTATTATGCACTGGTGGTGATGGGTAGATTGGTGGCTTGTATGTTGGCGGGGGTTCATATGTGGGTGGCTTCTCAGTTGGTGGAGGCTCATAGTAATTAGCTAACACTGGAGTAGTGGTCACAACCACCACTCCAAGCAGGAGCAACACTAGTGAGTGTATTGAAGACATGTTTCTGCTTGTGATGGATGAAAATGGGGAACCTCCCGGCATGTATTTATAGTGGGGGGATGGGGAAAATTTTGTGGTTGTGGTCATCAATCTTGTGTTATTTCATTGTGAAAAATATTATTTTAACGTAATAAAATAAATGTCCATTTAATATAATAGTGATTTACATTTTTCTTAAGCACCTACTTCTACAATATTGAAATAATAAAACTCTTTTATTGCATATATAAATATTATTTTCAATGAATGAGATAATATGAATATCAAAATATTATATAAAAAGATTATATGCATAATTATATTATTAAAACTCAGCTCAGACCGGCTAGTTTGATTAGAAAATTAATGAACCGATCACAGTCACTGTTTGGATCAGTCTCACATCGAAACTAGTGAAACTCTGTTCGACTTGGTCAGGTTATTATTAAAGCCAGTGACCCAGACCGGACCTCTCTTTTTTTTTTTTTGCTTTTTTTATAAATAATATTTAGGAATTTATATTATTTATTTATATTTTTTATATTTGGATCCCTTAAAAAGTGTTAAATTATTAATTAGTTATCATTTTATTATATTTATTTAAATTTTTATATATTTTTTGTATAAATTTAATTCAACTGGTTTGATCAATAATCCATTGATTAAGGGTGCTTTGTTTCTAATTATTTAGGTAAATAATCACTTTTTTTTGCCTAAAAAATCACTTTTTGTATCTTTGAATAATTTTTAAAAAAATTGAAATTAAAAAAAAATAATTTTCAACTTTTTAATTATATATAAAATTTAACTTTTATAATTATTTTTTTTAAAATTTAAAATAAACACACCATAAACCAGTGACCTTGATTCGATTCATCCTAGTCAAGTATCTGTTCCGTTCTGAAAACTATGCAGATAATACAACTTTTTTGCATATCATGATCTCTGGCAAGTGAAGTCAAAGGGGTAGGTGTGATATGTGAATCCACATTGTGGCTTAAGTGTAATTCCGCGTGAAATTATCTGTCCACCAATTTAGGCTTAGTTCACTCGCATATGTTATGCGCGGCAAGAAATAAGTTTGACTTATGTGAAAATGGTTAATGTAACAAGGATAATAAAATTATATAATAAATATATATTATATATTTTATTATTTTTATTATTATTATATATGATAAGTGAGTGGGATAAATAAGGATTACTTATCATATATAATGATAATAAGATATATAATGTATATTTATTATACAATTTTATTATTTTTATAACATTATTGGGTAATTGGATATGATATTTGCATTTTGAATTTGTCACAATATGAGTTTTTATAGTTATTTACAAGAATATAGGGTATTTTAAAAGCAAATCTCGCCAATAGTAAGATTTTAATATTAAAATATTATTTTTTAAATCAAATATCATCAATAACAATATTTAATAATAAAATATTATTTTTTTAACTCAAATATTGCTAATGGCAAGATTTGAATAATAAAAATATTATTTTTTAAATCAAATCTCGGCAATAGCAAAATTTGCACACCATATTTATGTAAATTTCTGTACAATCTCATACATGAAAAATTGTTAAATTAAAACATCATATAAAAATTAAATAACCAAAAATAGAAATAGTACGGACATGATGATTTTCTATAGGAAATGCCGTAGAGTTACCATTTTCTTCTTTAGTTATTATCCATAGAGTAATGTTACAGTACAAATTATATATATAATTTTATAACAATTATAGTGATTATTGGATAAAATTTTGCAACATAACCCACTAATTTATTTAAAGACTAATAATTATGATATATAAAACATAATTATAAATATAAAATTTTGACAAAATTTCTAATTGTCTAGCATTTTCTTAGACATAATACAATAATAATGTGTTTACTTGCGAGTTGAATATTAGTGAAACATATTAATTTATTTCTTCTAATGATTATTTTTATTTTTGTAAATTTTTTTACAATTTATTTAACTATGAGCTCGTTTAGATAAAATTATGTGAGGAAAAAGTTTTTTCTTTTTTGAAATTTTGTTAAAAAAAATACTTTTAGGATGGATTTAGTTGTATTTTTATTTGTACTTCTAAAAAGAATAAAAAATAATCAATTTTTCTGTTTTTTCTCAGAAGCCGGTAGGGACATGCTTCTATTAGAAGCAGAAGCATTCGAAGAGAAAATACGTTACTAGCTATTTATTGAAATCAATTGAATTACAAATCTATCCTCACAAATTACATAAAAAGAAAAAAAATAATCTTTCACTAAATAGCTCTCATCACTTGCCCTATTTAAATTACAAATCACATTCTCAATTGTAATTTTACCAAGAAAATTACTTTTATATCTATTCCATCCAAACAAATTAATATTTTCTTATTATAATAAAAAGTAGTTCTACAATTACATTCAAATGTATAGAAATTTCCTGCTTTTAATTCTAATTATGCTTTTATTTCTACTTTTAAAATAGTACTTCTCCCAAAATTTTATCCAAACAGGTTCTATGTGGCTTTACTACTCTTATTTGAAATGACAGGAAAATATCAAGATTAAATTGAAAATTAATTAAGATGGATGCTGCCCAAGGCTTAGGTTACTTAAGAAGCGGTGATCGATCTGTTTTGGTCTTCGTTGACAACACGAATTTGCTTTGATATATGTGCATTTTTTTTCCTTATCAGCTGATCCGATACTCAGTAGGTGAAGTCCCTTGTCATATTTTTTTAATCGTTCATTCGGGCCCAGGAGCCCAAAGCAGCAAAGGAAACAAATAAAAGAAAAGAAAATGTGAGCAACTAAAAAAAAAAGAGAGAGAAGAAAATGTATAATGGTAGTTTTATTATCAAAAAATGTATAATGGTAGCAGGTACCAGGAATGGCTATTGTTAGCTGGCACATCCGCACATAGATTGGATTAGAAAAGGGTACTTAAGTAACCAAACCATATCCTTGCAAGTTGTAAGATCTATTGTTTATACCATCATATTGTGGCACTAAAATTCAACATCTTCACAATCATCTTGATACACATGTATTCTGGTATTAACTCATTCAGAATTGTGTTTGGGACATTCAATCCCTCCATAATAGATCAGTTGTGTCCAAGAATTAATGTAATCTATAAAAGAAGCCCCCAGCCACTCGCAAGTGCAGATCCAAATATACTCGTACAACAATCTTTTCTTTCAACACTCACGTCATTATCGCCTAAGTTTAATTATATATGTTCTAATTTCGTATAATCTTCACCATTTTTTAACCAGCTTACCGAAGATACATGTTAATGGAATTGGCTCAAGTTCTTCCTATGAAGCGACATCAAACTTGAAAGGACCGTTGTGTATGTTGTTACTTACCATAGATAGATTAACATCCAGTTTATTTGCTTATATTTGAAGCCAAATAGAAAAGTTTTTAGCCCCAAAAGGCAATATTAGGACCGAGCAAAAGAAAAGTCAATTGATAAAGAAACGCTTTAATTTCTTCTGTATTTTATAATTTAGAATAACCGAAGGCATCTTTGCGTTTAAAATTTTAATTCTAACATTTGTCATCCAAAATGTAATAATTCAAGCCATTGCGTAGTCAATTATTTATTCAATTGGTGTATTTGTTATAACATTCTTCACTAAAATAATGACAACTTTAATGTAAAATGATTATTCATAAAGAAATTTAGAAAACAGAAGGTATACCTCAAATGGCTCTAAATAATTGAGAACTTTGCCGTTCCTAGGGGAATTTGGATATTCTTGTTTTACTTACTAGCAAGAAAGAGATAAGAGAGTGGAGTATTATCAATTAGTGAATAGCCGAGTCACATATCATCAATTAGTTTAAAATACATAATTATTTTATTTTTCTTATTCAATTTAGATTTATATATATATATATATATATATATATATATATATATATTTATATTTATATGTGTCATTAGACTTATCTATGAATAAAATTTTCTTTCATATTTTTATTAAAAAAAAAATAGAGACAAGAGAAAAATATATTTCTATCATTGCTTGTGTATGAACTCTCCTAGTTTACAAAAATTGATAGTATTTGTCTCTTTCACAATAGGACCTATTTTCAACCTTGAATGAGTAGGGGAGAATTCATTTTGGACTTTTGGCACATGGCAGGGTCTAAAAGATAAACATGTCACGTAACTATATTTTATTCCTCTTTAATTTAGTCTGTATTCCGTTAGCTGCGAGCGAGTAATGGCTTGCTAACAAGTGTTTGAAAAAAAATGGATAGGTTCTTGACCTTTCGCAGTTAACAAAGAAGACTACCCAGTACATGCTCCAATTATTTTCAAGGATTAGTTAGAACATCAATGTCTCCGACAAAACAGACTTTGCTTGTGTCTAAAGTGGAAATAAGGATACATCAACTTATTGCGTAGGAAATTCTGTGCTAAGTTTGGCTGCAGTTAATATAACACTGTAACTTTCACAAATCCAAATTTGGCCAACACAGCAAGGTCTTGTGGCACATCGCTACTTCCAAATTTCTCTCCCATATTTTTTTCAGTGGTAGGCTGTGGAACTTTTTACAATGACAGAAGGTCCAAAAGAATCTACTTAATTTATTGCTTCAATGGCTCTTCATCACTTAATTAATTACGTGCAAGTAACAAACCCTTTACAGGTAATTGCCAAAAGAGATAGAAAAATCCCTTTACTAGTTCGAGTGAGAAAATGATAGCCCTTTCTGTAGAAGAGTGAACTTGTGTCGGTGGATGTAGAGATGAGATCAGAACTCGAGATGTGAATGAAAAAAAAGAGAGATTAATTAAGGATGCGTTTGTTTGTGAATTTTTTGACAGATAATTATTTTTTCATCCAAAAGAATCACTTTTTGTATCTTTAGATAATTTTTAAAAAAATAATTGAAATTTTTAAAAAATAAGTTTTCAATTTCTTGTAGAAGTTAAAATCAATAACTTCTAAAAAATCATTTTTCAACTTTTTCAATTATATATAAAATTTAAATTTTATAATATATTTTTTAAAATATGAAACAAATGCATCCTAAGCTGTAAATGAGAATTTTAGTAATTGTTTTCATTGATACTCAATGGAATACAGTGATGAGCTTTTATACAATCTGCCTTTACAACTCAGAGATAACAGATAATGCTTAACAAATCTGCATGATTGCTAATTTTAACTAACAGTTGAGTTATCAGGCTCCATCAATCCATCCCCAAACCGCAATACCTCTCATATTCATGTTTAGAAACTTGATTTTTTTTAAGATCATATTTGAAATAAAAAATAAAATTAATTCTAATTATTTTTAAAAATAATTTCTTTTATGTTATTTTATAAAAATTTAATATATACATATACACGGCTATTAGCTAATAGAATTTTTATCAAAATGATAGATTAGTGGATGGTTATGAAAATGGGTAGTTGCTTTATATTATTTATTATTTTGATGAAATTATATTAACTAATAGTGTAAAATCATTCTATAATATCAATATATATAAATTAAACTCGTGTTATAATAAAATTCTTCAGCTGAATTTATAAAGTAAGAATAAATTACATTGAATCCAAATCCAAATTTGATCAACGTTATTTGATCCACTTCGTTAACTAAGAAAAAATATTAGGTGACTACAATTTCAATAACTCATTTTTATCATGCTCACAATAAAGTTTGTGGGATTTATAAACAATTGAATATTTCATAAATAAAGTTGATGGATTCCCCTTTTATTAAAAGTGTGTATAGAGATAAAGTGTTGATGAAATTGTATCCATACAAGAATTTTTGATTGGTTAATTTAATTCTAAAAGAAGATAAATTGACCAATTCTATTTTTTTGTAATTATTTAAAAAAATTTAAAAAAATTAGAATTTTTTAGAAAGTTTAATTGTTAGAATGACATGCAATGATTTTAATCTTAATTAAATAAGTAGATCACGTCACTTTACTTTATTTATTAATTGTCATGATTTTTGTCAAAAAATTTTACTATATCTATTGGATATATGTAGCCTTGTTTATTTTCAAAACAGTTTGATGAATATCGAAAATAAGTTAAATTAAAAAACGAATGAAAAACTTAATCTGCTGGTTTTATAAATTTACTTTTAATTTTAATGTTTTCTTTCCCTATATTTAATTATAAATATAAAATTTTAGAAATTGGTCTGAGCTATATATAATATCAGTTTTCCAAAAGTTATAAACTACAAATTAATTAACATGAGTTTCATCTGGATAAATTGATTTTAATATTTAAACTGTTGTCTTTGTTCAAAATTATCGAAACGGAAATTTAAGTTATGTTACACTTTTAATTGTAGTTTACAGATGTGAAACATTTTGCAATCTAACAAAATTTAAGACATCTACCAAAAAAATATAATAAGATTTAAGTTAATTTCAATAAATAAATAAAATTCATAATATGTTTTAAATATTGTAAACACTTCTGTATCCGCATATTATGGAACGAACAAAGAAGAGGAAAACTTGTATTTTATTTTTTTGTTTTTTGTTTTAAGTAAATTTTATGAAAAAAAATGATAAAAATACCAAAAATAATAAAATATTATTTTTATTTTTATTATTTTGTATATAAAATTTTGAAAGAAAACATAGAAAATAAATGAAAATGTTAAACAAAAATAGCCCCTAAGATCTCAATAGTTTTTGTTTTCATTTTATATGTTTTTTTCTTGTAAGATTTTGTAAAAAATATATATAATGAAAACAGAGAAAATAATAAAATTTTATTTCATGTTTTATTTTTTATTTTAAGTATTTATTTCATAAAATTTTCAAAATAGAAAATATAATAAATAAAAATAAACAACTAAATACATAAAATAGTCTCTCTAAAATATATTAGAAAATAAATTAGTCTCTTAAATTTAAAAATGTCATATTAATCTCTCATAATTAAAAAATGAGACATTGATTGGTCCTTCTATGCAAGTTTGTATAATTTTTTTTAATTATGCAGCCTATAGAGAGATCAATTTGTTATAATTTTAAAATTTTGTGAGAAGAATTTGTTTTCTAATATGTTTTTCAGAAATTAAAATGAGTATTTGGTCAAACAAAAACCAAAGATACCTTAGAGGTGGCTCCCTTCTGTCCAAGCAGTTGTTAAGAGCCCCTGGTCACTACTTAGTAGCTTCCTCTAAATTATATGATATATTAGTTTAATAAAACTAAAAGTTTGGTTAACCAAAAGTAATTTGCTGCGTCATCTTTCTTTTATTTCTACATGCATAATGAATTGGATGATGGGACTTAGAGAGAGCATATTTGATGTTTAAACGTGTTCCTATCTGCAAAACCTAACAAGGGTCCTCCCATCTGTCTTTTCTCTTACTTGTCCTTGCTATAGAGGAGCAGCTGGACCCTTCTTGATTTCGTGCATCGATTTGGTGAAAATATGATTTTGACCAGCATAAATAATTAGACTTTTTATCATGTGATTGTACATCGACTTCCACCATGAAAATTACTTAAGTAGGCGAGTGGGCACACCAAAAAGGACAAGAAGTTTGTTGCTTTTAATTATTATTTTTTATATATTTTAAAAATTATATTGATCGCGAGGTTTGAATTTATTAGTTTATGCACACTACCCAAAATCTTCTAGACTAATCCTAATAGTTTCCCTTTTATTTAGTTTGAACAATGGGCTCAATTTTAATTAGTATAAAAAAAAATTTATATCAGGCAATTTATTAGAATATTAACTAGTATAAAATTTGTATTTCAGGTAATTGGATTTGCAAAACTGAGTTTACTCCACTTGCGTCAGTCTTGCTTGCCAGGTCAAAAAAAATCATAATTAATTTTTCTTTAAAAATGATTGTTTCATTGATTACAATGTTTTTTTTTTTACGGTAATATAATCCTTTTTCATGCTAAATGTGGATAAAAAATTAAATTATTGAATAATTTTACTCATAAACGGAGTTAAACACTAATTCAATCAAAGGCGCAATTTAACTGGATATAAGCTGTTATTAGAATGAAGCCTAAATCGAACAATTAAAATGATGGATTATTGTCTGTAAATTGCATAAATTAGAATTGCAATTTTAACTTTAATTTTCTTTGTCATGAATTTTAACCTTCATTTGAAAGCATTTTTTTTCAAAGAAACTGATATCATTCGTTCACTTAACAAGTCAATTATCTGCTAGATAAAATATTATAAATATAATGATAACCTATAGTTGGTTGAAACTCAATGACTAAACAAAATGCATGGTAAGCAATACAAGAGCACTAACAATTCACTGAGAGGCATCCTCATGACCCATTATTGGCTTTTCTACAAACTCCATCCAATGTCTTCAATCCATTGGAAGAAAAGATGTACATAGATTGACCTGATACTCTATAGGAGCTCTTAGAAGTTTCTTGTGATTAATTAATCTTCCACTCTAGACTTAGATTGAACTAGTTACTGTAACCCAAAAAGATTGAACTAGTTACATTATTCCATCTAACTTTACAGGAAGCTTGAACACACTCATAGATCAACCTGGTTTAATGGAACCTTTATCTCTAGTTGTGCGATGAGTGAAGTAGCTAAAAGCTTAAAATACTATCTATGCAACCATAATCCTTCCAAATTAAAGTGTTGATTACACAGTATCAATCATTTCAAACACCGGCACCAAAAAACTAGCCACATATTAGAGATTGAGGCATATTGCCTAGTAAGCACCTACAAGGAGTGCAGAAAACATAAACACATAAACCACATCTTTTCCCCCATCGCCAGTGATCGTTGTATATATCTGCTCCAAATGCAATCTTCCGATGTTGCTTGAAAAAGAAAAAGAAAATCGGACCGGATATCGAACTAGTCAAGGTACTGGTTTAAAGGTTTAGAGGTCCAATTTTAACTGAAATATAATAATATATATATGCACATGTATGATTAATTAGAATATAAAAAACATATTTAATCATTAACATTAATATAATCAACACATAAAAATATATGTATTCATATGTTTATAAAAATAAACATAATCCATATAAAATTTCTCTAGTCTCAGTCTCACAACATGGTCACAAAACTATTTGAAAACAATATTTGTTGGTGAACAACCTGCAATGACATAGAAAGAAGAAAGATAATCCAACAATCTTTATTAGTACTCTTCTTTAGTTTCATTTTTTTCATTTTTACTCTATGACTGCCACAAGATATCAGTATTTAAGCTTTGAAACAAAAAAAAAAAAATCAAAAGCTCCGAACTGGTTGGACTAGTCCGCTTCACCGATTTTCCCAGTTTTCCCCGATTTTGACTAATTTTGACTTCCCCCTATTTTTTGAGGTTAACCGAACCGGCCAAGTGACTGGTTCCTAGTAGAACTGGTTGGACGGGCCGGTCCGATCTAGTGGTTTTCTCTTCATTGTGTATTTTAGTAATAGTGAAATCCATCAAATATGAGCAAAGCTCATACCATCTCAAACTAATCAAACGCCACAGGCATTGTAAGACCCCATTTTATGTTATTCTTAGTTCCTTTAATTTCTTTATGTATAATTAATTAATATGTGTCAGAAAAATATTTGGTCCAGTGTCGGTAGTACAGAAGTAATGAAATTTAGTCAAGAATAAAACACATGATATATATTAATTAAGGAAATATTGTTGTTTTAAGATAAGATATAATTGGATATATGTTTTAAAAATTTAAAAGAGATTCTCTTTGCAATTAGTAAAGAAGAAGGGACTACACCATTTCTATCTAAGAGTAAAACTAATGTCCCACTACCCATATTCTCTTATTTTTATTTTTAATTGCTACCACTAAACTCTAGCAGAGCATATAGTTATGCAGCTTTAATTTTCACCTCCATCAAAATTCCTTCACTTCACCTCATTGATCTTCTCAAAAAATTAAACTTTCCAGTATCCCTACACTTTCTAAACAAAATACATCATTAGTTTTGGAACAACAAAATTCATTTCCAATTTTTCCTTTTGAAGTCATAGCACACCCAAGCGTAAACATAGAGAAGGAGAGAATTTTGCTCTTTTTGATCTCACCAAGTTCTAAGAGTCTCTAATTTCTATTAATCTTCAAATCAAATAGGGGTTTTTGTACGGCCTTCATACCGAAGCAAATTTATGATTTCTCTTATCTTATTTTCCATTATTTGATTATCTTATCTTCAAGATACATATATCTATACTATTCCTTTTTTATTCTTGTCTCGCATTTAAAATTGTTCTTGAAAGGTTCCAGAACCGTTTCATAGAGATCAAGGTGTTGATTATTAGTTTTTTATTGCTTTTAAATCTATCGTATTGCAACCCACATATTTATCCATTTGTGTCAAAATCTTTAACAAGTTATGTGAGGTAAATTCTTCTTTATCATTTATCTATTTATTCAAAATCTATCCTTTAGTTTGGTTCTGAAAATTTCCTCTATTTTGTGAAAGTATTTTACGTTAGTTCTTTTAGCTTTCCATTTCAATAGCAGTTGTTGTTATATTATTATTGTTGTTGTTGTAGTTGTCGTTGGTTGCAATAGTTTTGTAAAAAAGAAGACATTTTACGTTGCAATAGTTATATATTAATTTATTCTTGTTCTTTGTTAGTTCTTATAATTTCACGGTGATATGTCCGCCTTTAAGTTATGTTAGTATGTTCTAATAGCATTTCATTTTTATTATACTTTAATTTGATGGAACTTTAACTGTCTATTGTTATGTTATGAATGAATTATGATAGTAATTTGAACCCTCTGATAAGAAGAGGTAATCCCCACTAATCACTCATTTTATTCCCATTGATGTTTGCTGATGATAACCAACTTTTGGTATGAGCTCATTATTCCGCTATCAGGCTAAATTGGGTGTATTAAGAAAGAGATTGCCTCCATGAGTTGTTATGCATGCATATAAATTTTGGATTGCATCTGCGGTAAACAATGTCATATTGAAAGACATGCTTATCTCGAGTAAAGATTTTTGGAACTTATTATTAATTGGATCTTAATGTATATTCATTTGTTTTTTTTTTCAAAAACTAACCTAGGTTGCTAGAGATGATTTCGATAACACAGATAAATTTGTGTATTTATCCTTACTGAGAAATTTTGAGTTATCACCCTTTTTCCTTTTTCTGTATTATCTCTAAATGTGGAGTAAGCTAGTGAGGCTTTTGAGGAGAAGTACATACCTAAAGAGTAGTTAGGATTTAGTTTCATTTAGGACATTTTAGTTAATTAGGCCTATTTAATTATTCAATATTTTAGTTTATTGATGACTGGACTATTAGTAACTGAAGATTAAATATTGTTTATGATATTTAATTAGTAGCTATCATGTATTTGTGAAATTGTTTACCTATTACTATAATATACTATTTTAGACTCGTGATTGAATGAATGTGTTTATTATTACTTAGCTGATTCAACTATGAATTAGTATTACATACAATTATATGTGTCAGACTTCTAATTTGATATTTAAATAAGAAAATTATTACTGTTATTTTTCTGCCTATATTATGTTTCGAAAGTGAAAAATTATGATATTAAAGTGTAACAATTTAATAATAAATTTCAATATGACTTAAGCGTGTATATATGAGATTAATGGTTAGGATGTTAGGACGTTGCAGGTATATGGAAAACTCACCGGTTGGACTCGTTGGAGTACCAAACGGAACATCGCGTGACAAGAATGTGGGGTCGGCTCCTCCCGCTTCGGGTTTGGCTAAGGAGGACTTTTGGTGCAAAGGGGAACGAATTTGAGATCTGAAACACACTCTCTCTTGCCATGACTGCGAATAAACGAGGTTGGAGCATGTCAAAGATTAAGTAAGATGTCAAAGATGTTGGAGCATGTTTAGCCCAATTCGAAAATCCATGTTGTTATTAGACTTTAACTAACAATGAGAGGATACGAAATAGATAAACTAAATTGTCTTACTAATTGTCTTCCGGATCGAAGAACAAATTTAAGAACCATAGATTCCTAATTGTCTTCCTCAATTACACCAAGTACTCTTCCAACTTACTTAGGGTTAAACTAAATTTGAAGGGCCTGAATTCCAACCAAAAAATAAATAGATAATAAAATAAAACTAAGTGGGAAGCCTAACTCCTTGAAGATCTATGAAGCCAACCAAGTCAATACCCAACGGCCAACTCTGATTCAACATTTTTTCCCGATAATTAAGGAAGGGCTCATTTCACTAAAAACTGTGAAGAGCAAAAGAGTCAATACAAAGCTGTCCAAAAGCCAAAAACTGAAAAAAGAGAGACTAAAAACCAATTTTTTTAAGAGACTAAAACTGAAACGATCTATATTTATGGGGATCAAAAAAACATTTAAACCAAAAGTTAATTATAAAAATAATTATTAAAAGCGTTTAATGTTGGGTTTTTTTTTTAAAAAAAAATGTAAGGAGTGAATATATTTAGCCACCAGAATCCAATACAAGAATATCCCAAATGCAGGAGGCCTGGGATTTCATCAACCCAATCTTGGTCCAAAGTATCCTTGACTGTCTGTTATCTTATTACATAATCTTGGAATAAATGGGGCTTTAAAACGACTAAATTGAACAACTTCATTGTAGGCCTGTTATAATATTAATCCAATAGGAGAGAAATAATATTATAAATGTATAAATTTTTTTAATGCACAGTTCCAGGGATATGTTTGAAAAATTATGAAAGTCAAAGTTGATTTCATAATGTTGATCAAATAAGGCTTAGTTTGGGAAATGAAAAAATAGCACTCTAAAATAATTTTTCACCACGAAAGTTACCTTTCAATCAGCTCCATTAGAACTTACTCGAATTCTAAATTAATAATTATTACCAAGTTTTACAAATGTAAACCAGTCACAATAATTGTACTGGTGCATAAGCAATGAATAAGAGCTTGTTTAGATGTGCATTTTTTAATTAAAAAAGGTCTTTTTTAATTAAAAAAAAGATCTTTTTGTGTTTTTCATTATGTTTTGGTAATTCTTTTAAGTAAAAAGAGAATCACTAGAAAAAGTAAAAAATGATATGTTTTTATAAGTTAGAATTTTTATTTTCTGAAACAATATCTGTTTTTAATATAAAAAAAATATGTTTGATAATAAATAAAGATATTTTAATATTACATCCAAATATAAATTGACTTGATACCCAAACATAAATCAACTTTTACTTTTTTAAAATATCTTAATTAAAAAGATCAATTAAAAATATATATTTTCTGATAAATACATTCAAACGAACTCCAAATCATTATAACCTCTGCAGATGCCATTGTAAATCTATAGTGGATCATATATATTCCAACTACAACCAATAAACATACATGGGTCTTCATGTAATTAATATGAAGTTAGCTATGACTACTATGAGTGAAGTCACTAAGGTAGTGTTTGGTTTGGCAGACGAAGACACAAATACAGGGACAGTCTGTCCTGTATGTTGTTTGGTAAGGGGGATGGGATATGGGGCAGAGACAAAAATTTTCTGTATTTCTGTCCCTCCAAAAAGTGGGGACGGGACACCGGGACATAAATTTCCAGTGGTGGTCTGGCCACTAGCCACCACCGGTGCCATCGGTCAATGCCCGGTCAACGGCGGTTAATGGTCGGTCAACACCTGGTCAACGGTAGTCAATGCCAGTCAACGAAAAGTCAATGTCAGTTCTTGTCTCTACAACCAAACATGATACAGAAACAGTATTTTTTATATCTCTGTCTCCACTGTCTCTGTATTTCTGTCCTCGTCCCCCTCAACAAACGCTACCAAAGTGGTGCTACAACTTGCTGACCCTGCAAAAAAATAATACTCAATAGAGTTAGGCTTCATGTGTGCCTTTGAGTAGCCAACAACCTTGTTTTCAAATTGGTCTTGTATTTTGACACACACAAAAACGGCTCTTGAATGGCATTGATAGGTATTACAAATAGGTTTAGATAAAAGACATGCCAGTCCATATGGTTTACGCATTGATTCATGAGCTCATCGCATATCCATTGCAAAAGAAAGCCTTCAAGATTGAGACATTGAAGTCAAGGCGGGCACTTCAAGCCCAAGTCTGGGAGTTATGTTTTCGAGATGGTTATGTATGTTGACTAAAGAAAAGGTTGTGTTGTGGTTAGGGGTGTTTGCAGTTCGGTTTGATTTGATTTTTAGATAAAAATCAACCATTTGATTAATAAATTTTATTTTGATTCAATTTGGATTGATTTAATTATTTTTGAAGAACCAAACCAATTTAAATTGATTTGTATTAGTTCAATTTTTGATTTATACTATAAAATTTATAAAATATAAAAAAATAATTATAAATAACACTAAATTAGAGTAAGTGTTATTATAAGATCTAGGCTAATTTTTAAAATTTACGCTAATATGTCATACTATTAACTAATAAATTAACAAATAATGAAATATTTGAATAAAAATCATATTGATTAAATTAAAAGAATTAATGTATAATTGAAAATCCTAAAAGTTAAGTTAAAATATGAGACAAATTTATATATGAATAGAAAATTTTTATAAGTAATATATCTAATTAATAAATAAAATTATTAATGTAATATGTTATCGGTTTGGTTTAGTTTTGTTTGGTTTTGGAAATAAGAATTGAAACTCGATCAGTTTGGTTTGATTTTCACAAATCAAAAATCAATTCAAACTGATTAATTTTGATTTTGATCGGTTTTTGAGTTTTTTGGATTGGTTTTCGATTTAAATTCAGTTTGAATTGGTTTTGAACACCTCCATTTGTAGTTTTAGGTTTTTTCTATGGCACACCAATCAAAGCGTGGTGTACGATGTAGAGTAAGGAGACACTAATAATAATCATTCTTTATTATTTATTGAAAATTTCTATACACTTTATACACCATACTAAGCTTTACTCACTCAGTCTTATTATGAAGCACCACACCTAGACTTTACTTGTTTAGAACACACTACGCACTGGACTTGATTCTTGCCTCATCAACTCTTTTCAATACAAAGTCATGATGCACTTCATCTTCTGCACTACTCATTACAAAGCCTATTTGTAGGCTTCCAAAGGCAGTTATGGGCTTTTCACAAAATTACAAGATTATTCTAGTATAATAATTAAATATTGTGTCACATAGAAAATCTTCTAATGCCACAAACTTCCCAATGTTGATGCTCAATGTGTAGAAAATTCTAGTGCTAGTGCTGGCATTTTATTTATCCCCTTCAGCACTAGTTCTTCTTTGCATTGCTCAATTGTCTTCGAAATTCATACAATTTGCTGATGTAGGACCCTTTTGTGAGGCATCTTCATAGATTAAATGCTCTTTTTCTTCTTTCACCTCTGCAATATTTGCATGCTTCGAATTAGGCTTTTCTTTGTCTAGTGGATCTTCTGAGTTATCGTTATTCTTTGGCTTCTTCATCTTGTTGTTGAGGTTGTTTTCGTTCTCTTTGATGCACTTTTGTTTTCAAAGGGTTTCATGTGTGTCTTTCTATGTCATTTGGACTTGGAGATTGTTTTTCGATAACTTCTTTTCGCTCCCCCATCTTTTCTCCTCCTACACTTTCAATCTCTGTAGAATCAAGTAGAGCTACCTATTGTGCCAACCACTAAGAGGAGGCTTCATCAAATACCAAATTTCTTAATGTATAACATTTGCTAGTTGTGGGATCGCAACATCTCCATCCTTTTCTTTTACTATCATATCCCACAAAGATGCACATGTTTATCCATTTTGGTTCTCAAGTAATCTGGACTAAAAACATAACATACATAGACGAATACTTGGAAATGACTCACTATGTGTTTAAGATTCCATAACTTCTCAAACAGCAGGACAAACCTTAGTTTGGCTTGTGGGAGTCAATTAATCATATGTGCTGTAGTCTTTATACACTGAGCCCAGAATCTGTTTGGGATATTTTTGGTATGCAGCATGCTTCAACAAATCTTAACCAAATAGTGATTCTTTCTCTCTACTATGTCAATTTGTTAAGGAGTGTTTAGGCATGTTACCTGTCTTCATATTTTACACTCCTTCAAGAACTTGTAGGATTCTTTTGGAGTATACTCTCCCTCGTTGCCTGTGCGAAGATATCGAATCTTCTTTCCTACTTCACTTCCAACCATATCCTTGAATTTTGCCAATGTCTTAGATTTTCCCTTCATAAAGTAGACCCATACATACCTTGAGTAGTCATCTATGAAGGTCACTATATAGCAATATTTGTTGATTGACAATTGTTTAACTGGTCTAAGCATATTAAGTGACCCAACTCCAATGGGTCTTTGGCTTGAAAGTTAGAACTTTCATATGGCAGTTAATGGGCCTTATTGTATTGACACCCAGCATAAACAACATCATCTCATACTTCCAACTAAGGGAGACCTTTGAGCATTGTCTTCTTCATTATCACCTTCCACTTGTCATAGTTCACTTGTCCAAGGTGTGTATGCCACAAGTCCACTGTCTCATTCTTTCGAGTCTTTCTATATAAGTGGATCTTGCAGACATTACGCAGATTGACTCCAAATACCACCTTTTCAATATTGGTATCCCAATAATTTTTAACTTGTCATCAATCTTAACATCTTCTGGGCCAAATAGCACATATCTCCCTGACTTCGTTATTTGTGATACTGAAAGTAAATTTTTTTCATTCTAGGCATGAAATAGACATTCTGTAATTGTACCTGGTTGTCACGCGGCGAGGTGAGATCAATGCTTTCCCAACATGAGTGATTGGGAGCCTTGTATTGTCTGTTGCTATCACCATCCAGTTGCCTTTTTACTCTATTGTGCATTTCAGCTTCTCCTTGTCTTCTATCATATGATTGGAATAACCCAAATCGATAATCCAATCTAGTTAACAGGTGACTGGTGAGTTAATGCAAGTGTTGCTTTTGCCTTTGGTGACTCCTCAAACTCCAAGACTATTTTGTCAAATCTTATTTCTTCCTCGTGTAAATGTCATCTTCGACTACTAATGAAGCGAAAGTGTCTTATTCTTCTTCTTCATCATTTTCTCTTTCCATTTGATGACTTGAAGTTGCAGCATTACTCTCTACTAAATTCTTCTTAAACCAACAATCTCATGCATGCAACCTGTCCTCACTTCCCACAGTTGAAGTAGACATCATCTCATTTCTTTGTCTTTCCAAGTCAAGAATCTTCTCCTTAGTCCTCACTTGACATTTTATTCTTGTTATTTAATTTTTTACGAAAATGTGGCTTCCTTATTCCTTTCCTTCTACTAGTGAAAAGTGTTTCTTCTTCACTCTTTAATAATACTCTAGCCATTTATTTGGCTAACTCCTTTTGGTCAATGAAAAAAAATTTCTAATTATAAAATGGAAGGCTTGCTAAACCAACCTTTAATGGTGACAAGAAAACCTCTATGTTTTGATGTTAGGCCATGAGTAACAATTCTTTTCATGTGTTGATTAGATATTTTATTATCAGGATCTAATTCTAAGATTTCTTGGCAGAGAGTTTTTACCTTTGTGAAATATTAGCTAATAATCAATTCTCCCTTTGTTATTAAAAAGAGCTCATTCTCTCATAGCTACATCATTTCATTATGTGCTCCAATATTTCATCATCTTCTTGGTCTTAATCGCAAACATTGTCTTTCCTACCTTAATTTTCCATTTCCTCAATGCTTCAACTTCAACTGTAGGAGGTGGTGTGGTCTTACTACCTCCAACAACTTCCCACAGGTGTTGACCTTAGAGATATGACTTCATGCATGTTTGCCATGTATTATAATTCTAGGTATTGAGCTTCCTAATTCCACCAATCACTTGGATATTTGTCATAGTGACTTGATGAAATTTTCTCACCATTGTTTTGGTCCCAGACCAACAGCATCATAGTCCTAGACGTTGCTTTTGTAAGAGCTCTCCCAAAACTATTGATTCTCCTACTTGAAATAGTCCTAGATCATCAAGCTCTAACAGTAAATTGCAAATAAGGAGGCACTAACAATAAAACACTCTTTATTATTTATTAAAAATTTCTATGCACTTTATACACTAGAGCACACTAAGCTTTGCTCACTCACTCTTATTATGAAGCACCATACCTAGATTTTACTTGTCTATAACACACCACGCACTCCACTTGAGTCTTGTCTCACCAACTATCTGCTGCACTAAGTCACAATGTACTTCCTAATGCACTTCACCCAACATATCACAAATGCATCTCAAGCCTATTTACATGTTTCCAAAGGCAGTAATAAGCCTTCATAGAATTACTAAATTATTCTAGTACAATAATTAAATATTGTGTCATAAGTATTCCAACACCATAAGCTTCCCAATGTCAATGCTCAATGGGTAGAAAGTGCTAGTACTATTGTTGACATTTCATACCACACAAAAGTCATTTAGCTACATTTAAAAACTGTGATTAAGGTCATTCACTACACTTTTGATTATATTTAACCATACTTTATGAATATGACTAAGCACCATGTGTATAGTACACCACACCTTATCTGAGCCTTCACCGTTGTTTCAACCATGGCCTGGGTAACCACTCCAAAAACTACCATGCCTTTGAAATAAAATTTGCTTTGGATTTGGCTTTATTGAAGTGTGAGGCACACTCACACAATCCTAACTACTGGAAAAAAAATCATCATACTCCATTTGATTCTAAATGAGTGTCCAGTTTTAATTAGGCACATGAATTTAAAAAAATAATTGAAAATGTCTTTATTTTAAATACACCTACAAGATATTTCAAAACTCTTGGAATTGAATTCACTCAAGAATTGAAATTCAATTTCTTGATTTGAAACTAAACTTAACTGGTGAATTGAAATCTCAAGAGAATTTAATTCCATTAAAACTCTCAAAAGTGAATTACACCAAAATGAGTCTAATTTAATGTTGAAATTCACCTCCAAAAAATAAAATTACCAAAATAACCTTACTTGAATATAATGTTTTGTTCATGACCTATTGATAAAGGATAAAATAGTAAAAATAAAGAAGTCGAATCATTTTTATACACATTTCAAATGAAGGATTTGAATTAAATTAAAATTTTTAATTTACCAATTTATTTCAAATATAATAATTGAATTCAATTCTATCATGAATTTGATTCTTGATAGAATTTAATTCAATTTTATTTCATTAAAGCATTCCAAATAGCCTATTAACTAATTGTACAAAATCACTGTTACTAACATTTTTTTCCTATATTTTCTCTTCTCATTTTATTCTTTCTCTTCCATTTAATAGGGGTATTAGTAGGGAAAAAATTAATATTGCCTAAACTTTTTAAATAGACACTTATTTTAAACCAAATAAAATTTTAAAATTAGACATTTATTCGGGACGGGGGAATATATAAAAATCACTATAATTAATCAAATTATTAGGGCAAAATCCTCTAAGTACCAAAAGATAAATCCTTCCGTCTACAAGAATGATTATGATGTGCATGATAGTGAAGAAATGTAATTGACGTTAATTATGGTCGACAAGAGGAAGAGGGTGTAGGGTTGAATTTGGAAGAAAAAATTTTACATTAACTTACGTGCATTAATAAATTTTTTACGCAAAAAAAGCATGCATTACCAAACTTATTTATTTTTTTATAAAATGGGTTGATGAGATAGGATGATTAGCCCTAACAAAATGAGTGATAAAAAATATATAGGATTTAACCTCTTATATTATAAATTTAGTTGGATGCCTAAGTGTAGGTCGAATGAACTTTAGGACGGCTATCGTTACCGAAACCGCTCTCTAACACGTGGAAAACATTTGAGAGATCATAAATTGCGAAATTGTGAAAAAAAAAAAATTGAATACTTTATTTAAAGAGATCATATAATTCGTGGAATTCAACTTGCAGTGAAGAACCCCATAAACCCATACTGTTAGCAGCAGTAATTGATCCTAAAGACGTGGTGCTCATATGTAGATTTTGTCTTTGCCTAAAAGACCCTCTATTTTATGTCACAAGCATCCTTTACTGTAGCGTACAAAAATATATCATATTACAATGTAGAATGCATTTTTATTTTATTTTTTGGGGGCAGAAATCATCCAACATATTCATAACTTTTCATTTTTGTTCGTTGTTATCATCTTTTTCACTTTCTCTAATTTTCGTACAAGTTTACTTTATGCCATGATTCTTTATTTAAGCAATTAAGTACGTTCAACCTAATTTTACCAGAATAGAAAATTCATTCACAAGACGAGCTTGTTTTTTGGGTCTGACTTTGCAATACAAAATGCTTCAAGATTCCCATAGTGAGGCCCGCAGTCCGGCCCACGATTCCCAATTGGGACGTAAGATTTTAGGTGCCGATTTGACTTTTGCTTTTCTGTTTTTATTAAATTACATTTATCTCCCATGCCATTATGCGACGTTATATATGATCCTATGATTTCTAAAAATATACATTAATCTTTTATTTGTGAAAATATATACTAATTTCTTTTGGTATTTATGTAACATTACATTTACACCTGACACTTTTATATTTTATGAAACATGACACTCAACATCGCTGGTATCGCCGTAAAAAAAAAGTCACTATAATAATGACAAATCGAAGGATATTAGGTATGATATTACCTAAATTTAGAGAAAATTAGTGTAATTTAGGCATTTTAAAAAGATGTAATATGTTACTGTATTTTTTAAAAGTTAAAGTCGAAGTTTTTTGACCTGGTAACGTGAAATGAGGTTTTTTTTTTAATTTAAATTTTTTAATTAACGTGAATTGAGTCTTGCTGCGAATTTTCTTAAAAAGTTTTGCTCTCCATGCACATTTTAATATACACCCTAGTTATTAGTTAATACTCTTCATATCATTATTTGTCTATCTCAAGTTCTAAATTTTATTATTGTCTATCACTCTCTTTTTTTTCCTCCTGTCTTCAACGTCTTGCTCTACCAGTTGGGACTATCTCCACAAAGAGAGCTTCCCAAAAGAATTCTCTTCTTCAAGATTTGATCCTTACACTATTTTCTTTTCTTTTCTATCAACGGAGCAATGAAACTCACAGGAATAAATTGGACAAAAAAGAAAATGAATGGAGTAAAGTTACCCTTCATTCTTTGGTTGGGAAAGGCCGAAAAGTCTTAGTCCTCAAACCTAAAATAATAAATGGTACAACCCTTTTATTCTTGCTCAAGATAAATGAGTCGGAACTTGATTAATCTTGTTAAGTTACATGGTGAAACAATGGGTTCACCCAAAAAAATTTGTAAAAGAATGGAATAAAACATTTGTATTGTTTAATTTGTAGTTTATGATTTTTAATTCACTCATTCTTTCCATTTCATCCCAATATTGAGGTTAGCATAAAAATAAAAACGGCTTTGAGGAGAAAATATGGAGAATAAACACTTCGTAAGTTTTTTCTGTTCCTATATATATAAACCAATGCCCTCCCTACATATCATCAAAACATAGTGTCAATCATTTTTCTTGGAGTACATTTTGTTTGCTACTATGGCAAGCCCTTATTGGCATTGGAGTCTACCACTTTTGAAAATGTATATGTTGCACAATACTACCTTTGCAAGAGATAATCGCAAAGTCAGCGTCAGCATTTAACACCACTAATTTGGATTAGAAAGATAAGAAATTCTTGCGAAAATATGTAATTTACACAACCTCTGCTGCGTACACAGTCATTGAAATAATAAAATATTCATTAACTGTAATGAATATTATTAGTAGAACTCATGTATACTACGGGATAAAAATTCTGTGTCACTTTCTTCTATCCTCGCTGTCTCATGAATAAAAATTTGCCACGTGCAATAGAAATTTATACATTAATTTTATCTTTTCTTATTAAAATTTAACACTTAACACGGTTTCTCACCCTCCCGAATCCACTACATTCCTCTTTGCCTTGAGACCCCCCTCCCCCTTGCTTTCTTCATCTCTCCCAAATCAAAACCCTCATCGGTCACCGTTACCTCACCGTTACCCACACCAGCGTCTCTGGCTTGATACTTGATTTTCTCTCTGCCATCAAGACTCTTGTGACCCACACCTAAATTGATTTTATACTCAATACTTTACCGATATAGTAAAGAAAAGTGTCAAGTGGACAACATTTCGTGCAACAACTTTATGCTTCTACTGTAAAGAGTCACATGGACTTCACAATTATTTTATCTTCATATACCTCTATATAATATAAAATTATTGTAAATAAATGTTGAACACTAAATACTTTTATATAAATTCGAAAAACAGAAAGTAAAATCAAATATTTTTTTTTTGGATTAGCTCTTCTCTTTGTGGTGTAAAAATTAAAAACAAGTTGGATTTAATTGTCATGCACTCGACAATATAAATAAGTTTTATATAGTCATTCAATTATGTATTACGACATAAGCCATGATAGTTAACGCTTACGGTCATTACTTGAAAAGCCATCCAAACAAAATATTTTGATTGGATGTTAGTGTAAAATATTTTTATGCTATTATTACATCAAAATTAAACTCAAACAAGTTTGATGTAATGTCTTTGCACATTAATATTTTTTCTCAGAAGTCACTTAATAAACATAACCGATCATATAATAGAAATGACGTACAGATAATACCAACTCTGGCGTTATTCAAATGAACACAGCTATTTAGTCCAAGAATAAAATTAAGAGGGCAACCGACGAAATTGACATGTTTACATCATTATATGTTGAAAAATGATACGTCTTCCTAAATGATGAACCTAAAAATCCTCTTAATTCAAAATTTTATTTGCATGTATCAAATAGTAAGGGGATAAGTGTAAATCACAACTCATATAATTGTGAGTGAATTTTTGAATTAAATGGATTGTTAGGTTGATCGGTGTGAGCTATATCATCACCGCTATTCTTTATATGTCATTATATTTTTGTGGGTGAATGGAGAAAATCAGGACAGAACAGATGAAAAGAATAAAATAAAGCATCTCATGTAACTTTTGAACGAAATTCCTTTGGAACCAAAGAGTATTTTCCTAGGAAAAAAAATGGCAAATAGATAGGCAGGAATGGAAGGTAATAGTAGGCAATTGGTTCCTTTCTTAGTTTGGCACGAGGACAGAACAAGTGACCAGTGCTTATCTCTAAGCAAACCAATTGCCAGTGTCTGCAAATTCAAACCGCGTTATCAATCTCATCTTCTTCCTCTTCCGCGTTCTCCTTCCATCTCTTTCAGCTTTTGAGGTTCCTTCTTCCAGGGTCCACTCACCAGCACAACATGCTCCCACTCATATCATATTCCTCTCTTAATTACTTTGCTTTTATCAGCATATACATATATATATAATCTCCCTCTCATTCTCTTCTTTTCCTTCATTTGAACTTTACTCATCCGAATATATTCTTCACTCTCTACTTTTCAACGGCCACCACTCCTTTTCTGAAACCTCTTGTAACAATATCAATCATAAAACAAATACAAACACAAAGATTCACTTGTTTATGTATCCCACATAACTAATGAAGGGTTTTCTTATTTTGTCTTGGAAAAGAGTTAAAGTTACTTCTCTCCTTTTATTCTTTTCAAATTACTAGCTCATTGATGCTAATATATATATGTAAACAGGCACATACACCATCTCACATCATAAAACCGTTATTGTTGTTTGTTGTTGTCCTTTAGCACTTTTCTTGACATATCTTGGAGTTTGAAACAAGGGGGAGAGGTGGGAAGTGAGAGAGGGCATGGAACGTGGGGTTCTTGATGGCATCATCAATAGACTGCTTGAAGTAAGAGGCAGACCAGGGAGGCAGGTGCAGCTTTTTGAGGCAGAGATCAGGCAGCTTTGCCTTGTCTCCAGGGATATCTTCTTGAGGCAGCCAAACCTCTTGGAACTTGAAGCTCCAATTAAGATCTGTGGTAGCTATTCCTCAACCCACCGCGTTTCTATTTCTAAGGCTGCTCGATTATAGTATTTTATAATCATTTGTGTTTTCTGATTACTTACCGAGTTTGACTTCAACTTTTGTTTGTGTGTGTTTTGTGGTGGTGGTTGGGGTGGGGGGTGTTATTACATTATATACCCCCTCTCTTTGTTCCTAATGAAGTTAGATATATTGACTTTTCAATATACTAGTTTTTCCAAATGGACTTATATTTAGTAGTGGAGGGAGTAGTATGCGTGGATTGTTCATTGTTGTATCTGAGATTGGACCAAGTTAAGGGCTTAAGGCTATGGGATAGTTATGATCCAAGTTACTTAGTTTATGGTTTAGGGTTATATACTCCCTCCGTTCCTAACGTAAATAGACTTATATTTAGTAGTGGAGGGGGTAATATGTGTGGATTGTTCATTGTTGTGTCCGAGACTGGACCAAGTTAAGGGCTTAAGGCTATGGGATAGTTATGATCCAAGTTACTTACTTTATGGGAAAAGGTAAAGTTATTATTACTGAAGTGGGAATGATAGAATTTGCAACAATCTTGGGAAACTTTTTTGTTTTTATTCGTTGGTCATTAAGGTTGTTAGAGATCACCGTAGTTAGTTACACTTACAGATTAATTGAGTTAGTTAATAATTAGTTAGGTGGTTATGATTAGTTTATTTTCCTCTAGTATATAAGTCAACTTGTGGCTCAATTGTAAGCACTTCACCCATTTAGTCAGTTCAGTTTTCAAACATTCGGCAAGGTTGAGAATATGTCACTCTCCCTAGATCACACAATGGAGCCTTTTTCTCTGTTAGAGCACCGTATTTGTTCAAATTAGAAATGTAGAATATATATATATATATATATATATTCTTTTTGAGATGAGATCTAGAGTGCTGAGGTCATGATTGGAATCTTTAAAGTGCATGCTGTATTTATTATATTTAAGTAAAACAAGCCCTCCTCCCTGAAAGAGAACTGCTGTTTTGTTTTTAGGAATGTTAAATTGTCTCTACTTATGATTGTCAACACATGTCTGTTGTTAAATTAAATTATAACACACTATGACTTACCTGTTCCATATCTGTGAATTGTTGATCTGAATATTTTCATGCGACTTCAACTGGAGGAAAACCGACTATAACATATCCATGATTTGTATTTTATATTGTATAAATTTTTTTATCTTTTTAGACGTGTGTGTGAATTGTCATCTGATTTGCTGCTGCCTATATTTTTTTAGAAACCTATAGGACTCAAAAAGTTCTTGATAAGACAGTTTATAATCTGTAAACAGAATCGAAATTTTGCTTTTATCAATATGCTTCCAGGACACAGGGTTTCTGCTTGCATTTGAGCATTCTTGCCCTGCTTCCCATTTTCATTTCTGTCTTTTCTCTTTCTTTTCCATATTGTGGGGAAGATTATTTGTATTTTTAAAGATATGTTTCTTAACTTCACTATGGGAGATATATTAGTGGACTGTGAACTGGTTGATCCTGTGTGTTCTGCCTTGCTATGATACCCTACCCTGTGCTTGGGGATATCAAAGTATTCATGTTCCCAAATTGTACTATGTTTGGTTTTAGAAAACAGTTTTCAAGTTTTCATATTTCATTTTCCTTTTTTTTTTGGATATTGTGAAGAAAAAGGTGAAAAATGGAAAATGAAAATTGGATTTTATAGATTTCACTCATTCGTTCACAAAATTTCGAAAAAACAGAAAACTAACTGAAGATAGAAAATGAATACTGACAATTGTTTTATGAAACCAAACACACCCTTAAGTTTTGGAGTCTAGTTTCAGGCTGCACTTGTTTGTAAGGGAGTCATGGCAATCATCATGCATGAGTTCCTTCCGTACAAAATGAAAAACCTTTCTTGTGATTTAATTAAGAAGATTTGAGCTAATGTCTTGCTTCATTTCACTATGTTAATTAATTACCAGGAGATATCCATGGCCAATATTATGACCTTCTGAGACTCTTTGAGCATGGTGGATTTCCCCCTCGTTCCAATTATTTGTTTTTAGGGGACTATGTTGATCGCGGAAAGCAGAGCCTAGAGACAATATGTCTTCTTCTTGCATATAAAATAAAATACCCTGAAAACTTTTTCCTTCTGAGGGGAAACCATGAATGTGCTTCTATAAACCGTATCTATGGTTTCTATGATGAATGCAAAAGGAGATTCAGTGTCAAGCTATGGAAAGTGTTCACAGATTGTTTCAACTGCTTGCCTGTGGCAGCTCTCATTGATGACAAGATACTATGCATGCATGGTGGACTCTCTCCTGGGTTGCACAACTTGAATCAGATTAGGAGTATTCCACGCCCTATTGAAGTGCCTGAAAGTGGTCTGCTATGTGATCTCTTGTGGTCTGATCCTAGTGGAGACATTCAAGGTTGGGGAGGGAATGAGCGTGGAGTTTCATGTACTTTTGGTGCTGACAGGGTCACTGAATTTCTGAGAAAGCATGATCTTGATTTGATTTGTAGAGCCCACCAGGTTTCATTCTCCTTATATTTTAGAGTGATTGTTGATTTTGCCGCTGAAAGATGCATATGACATGAATTTAGTTTTTGAAAACTTTTCAGTATCAAATGACTTCTTGAAAGTTTAAATATGATATCGTTTTAATCCTTCTGTTTATTTCAATAAATTAATGGAGTATATGAGTTTTCTTGTTTCATAATGTTCGATAAAATCAAGCAACCGAAAGACTTAAATGATGTCACATTTTAACTTTCAATGACCTAAGCTATTTAATGTAATTAGAAAAAAAAAAAAAAAGGACCTTTAGGGACTAAGTTGATGTCTCATGCATCTTTTAGGGAGCAAAATAGTGTATGTTTTCTTGTGTCCCATGCTATAATCGGCTCCACATTTGGTTTTACAGGTTGTGGAAGACGGATATGAATTCTTTGCTAACAGGCAACTTGTAACTATCTTCTCTGCACCAAATTACTGTGATGAGTTTGACAATGCTGGTGCTCTGATGACTGTTAATGAGAGACTTGTGTGCTCTTTTCAAATATTGAAGCCGCTGGATAAGAAGCCTAAGGTTGGTGGGAGCACAACTACACTTAAGCCTAATATGCCAATAAAATTCAAGATATTTTGATTTCTTGAATCCACTACTTGCAGTTGTTCAGTAATAAATAATAATAACGAAAATACTGAGGCACCTTGCTATGAAGCTGTGACCCTCTTTCTGTTGTTCCCCCCGGGGGGGCCCTTCTCTTGAAACAAAAAAAAAAAAAACAATTTCCAGCAACCATTTCTTGGTGCTAAGCATGACATGTGGAGGTGACTTGTATCAGTGATATTATTATTTGGTACAGAACAAGTTGTGATTTGGAAGGAAGAAGCGTTGCTGTGTCCACTTCAATGTGAAGGGAGAGTATAACTAAATTATAAGAGCTTTGAAGAATACAAGATTGTTATGTCTGCTTTACCCTTTAGGGACAGCTGAGTGTTTTTTCTTCTGCTGGCGCAGTTGCATAATATTATACAATATTATTTCTCTTCGTCAATGTCCCTTTGTATTTTGATGTTACAGTACGTTTGAATGTCATTTGGAAGTTAATTTTCATCACTGTCAATGTTGGTGCTAAGCTGGTTTCGCCTATGGTACTCTAGACTCATTGCAAGACAAATTCTTGGCTTTTTTACCAAACTAAAATGAAAAAAAAAAAAAATTATGTACCAAAGTGTTACAAAGAGAGCTTTAAGTACGTATATGCATTCTTTTTGGTATATTAGGCAAATCGATCAAGTCTCAATTGATTTCAAAAAGCAAAACTAAAAGAAATAGATTGAACCAATCGATTTCTTTTTGTTATGGTTCCCAAAAACATAGATTGAGAGTTAGGTGATTTCTGATTATGTTACATCTGTCAAAAATTGGTTGAGTGTCAATCGATTTTTGACATCTGTAACATGATCAAAAATCACCCAACTCTCAACATGGTCAAAAACCCGATTTCTAACACGCAACCAATTTTTGACACATGTAACATGGTCAAAAATCCGCCTGTTCCAAGTATAGCCTCATGTAGAGATCCATCATTTTCATGTCGTCTCATCTACTTCGCAATACACGAGCAAGCTGAAGCACAAAATAAAAAAATACTCATATTAAATAGGTTAAAAATGTATCAATCTATAGATTAAATGATAACTAAGCTAACCACATGGACTAAGTGACAAATCTAATTGAAAAACAAATTTATTATTCTAAGTAAAATATAATTTTTACTAATTGAATTAGTTAGTTGTTTTAGGGACATTAGTGCACTTTAAGCATAATTTATTAGTATAATTTAATTAGACTAATAAATATTATAGTTAAATTATACGATAAACATGTTTAGTAAATAATATCATTTAATTAGACGCCCAAGTCATATGTGTGTAGTAAATTAGTAAATAAATATTATAGTTAGCAAACTTGTTTATTTTAATTTTATTAGTTAGCAGTGCACCATAAACCTATTTTTGTTGTATACATTAATTAGATTAATAAATATTATAGTTAGATTATACTGAAAATATATTTAGTAAAAATTGTATTTGACTTAAAATAACAAATTTGTTTTTTAATTAGATTTATTACTTAGTCCATATGTGGTTAGTTTAGTTATCATTTAATCTATAGATTGATACATTTTTAATCTATTTAATATAAGTATTTTTTTATTTTATGCTTCAGTCTGCTCGTGTATTGCGAGGTAGACGAGACCATATGAAAAGAATAGATATTCGCATGAGACCGTACTTGAAAATGGTGGGTTTTTAACCGTGTTACATGTGTCAGAAATCGATTAAGTGCCAGAAATTGGGTTTTTGACCATGTTGAGAGTTAGGTAATTTCTGACCATGTTACATGTGTCAAAAATCAGTTGGCCAACCGATTTCTAACACATGTAACATGGTCAGAAATCACTCAACTCTCAACCTATTTATTTGGGAATCATAACAAAGAGAAATTGATTGGCTCTCAACTTATTTCTTTTAATTTTTGCTTTTTAAAATCAATTGAGACTTAATCGATTTGCCTAATATACCAAAAAGAATGCATATACATACTTAAATCTCTCTTTGTAACACTTTGGTACATAATATTTTTTTTCATTTTAGTTTGGTAAAAAAGCCCAAATTCTTCTCAAAAGTCAGGAAAAGCTTGTGTCTTTTCTTGGTCGATAGAATGGTACTTATTTTTTATTTTTAATTACACTCACCTCCCTTATCAAAATTTCACCCTCTTTTTCTTTGGTTGTCCATCGACCTCTTTCAATTTATTTATTGGATAAGTTACTAAAAATACCCTCCCTTCACCCCCTCTTATTCACACTCACCACAGCAGTTACCCATTTTTGGACGACGATGATCCGTCCTTGTCCTTCCACGAGAATCTCGGCAGGAACATGGCCTTGCTCGACGATTACGAGGGCGAAGAGCTCGACTTCGATTGTATGGCCCCAACCACTGAAGCGGTTCATCTCTTTTATTTTAGTTGAATTTATTTGTGAATGATTAATGTGGTAAAGTGACAATATGGCATACGTGGATGAAGCTCAATGTTAAATTGAATTTTAATTGTTAGTTTAATTAATTTGACATTTGTAGTTCTGCGGAAAACTTTTACGTCATGGGTGGTTGAACTTAATATGTTTGTGCTCGCGGGGAGCAAGAAAGCAAAGAGAAGAGTGCGTGAGTGAGAGAGCATGGTGTGAAAATAGGGATATTTTTTATAATTTACTCTGAAAATAAATAAATTAGAAGAGGTTAGTACAGGCGGACAACTAAAAGAAGGTGGATTAATTTTTCCTCTTTTTGTCATGAATAGAAATTTCATTGATAACAAAGGTCAAGTCCAACTTTATAATTATGAGAACAAATATAACAAAAAAAAATTATAGCTCATAAATTAGATTAACTAGAGCTATAAAATATTTAACCTATACAAACTTCCTTAGAAAAAACGAAATCTTGCCCTCTATTAACCATGTTTGACACCCATTGGAACCAAATTAGAGAGGCAAATTTTTCTAATTTGCAAGCTTTCTAGCAAATGTACATACTAACTGATTGGCTGGGCCAAACTGAATCCACTAAAACAGGGCCAGCCTCTCAAGACCCAAACCGGTGCCCAATGACTCAGAGAGTTATCGGCTGTAATGCATCGGCACCTTTTTGTTTTTTGGTGGAATGGATCGGCATCTTTAAGTGAAAAGCGAACCTATTCATCGGAAAATAAAACGAAGCTCTAATGGATCAGAAACCTTGGTATATACAATAACGGTCTTCATTCGTCAACTTTTTGATGGGCCAAAATAAGAAATTTGCTTCCACCAAAAATAATTTTGCTGTCGTGTACTATTTAGCGTTAGTGATCAGTCACTTCGTTTTGTTTTGGCGGTTTTTTTTTTTTTTTTGACGTCTAGCGTTAGTCGCATTACTCGTTGTCATTTGTCAAACGTTCGTCACATTTAGTCATGTGAGTTACTACATTGGTTTATTTTACTTGTATTTATATCTTGAAAATAACCTATTTATATAAAAATGGGTGTAATGGATCAGCATACTCGTTATAGAAAATAGCCAATTCATTCTTCTATAATCGAAGAAATATTCTTACTTCGAAGTAAGAAAATTTGTTACCGTGTACTATTTAACAGTAGTCACATTATACTACAGACTAGAGTCATTAGCATTCGTCAAACATTCGTCACAACAGTCATTAGTATTTGAATTACTAATAAACCTTTTTATTTTACTTATATTTATAATACTATAATTGAGATTTTTTAACAAAGATAGGCAAGCTTTTATTAATGAATAAAGCATACAGTAGGTCCCATAATTGAGATTACAGATAGTGAATAATACAAGTTAATAAGTTCTTTTTCACCCTAAAAACAACCAACAATTTCTCGAGTTCTAAATAAGCAGCATGTAAACCTATTAAATTGACGGAAATTACATGTGACATATCATGTCCATTTTCTTTTATCTCATCCACTATTCATTGTCATGAGCAAGAGAAGCAATTTATTATTAATAATCATTTAAAATTTTAAATACCATTAAATTTAATCTTTCATATACTAAAAAATAATTGATGAAATGAAAAATAAAAATTAATTTAATGACATGTGATTTCTGTACCTATTAACTATCCTAAGTCTGACCCAATTTAAGGTTTATTGACTTGCCACCCACTTGTTTCACCATCTGGTGAACAAAAACCCACAATTGATGACAGGAAGTATATTAGGCTTATTGGGATTTAAACCAAAGTCTTATATTATTAAAAAAAATATAGTCTTACTAGTGTTTTGCCTTATAAATATTTTTTATTATTGAGTTTAGTCATCTTTCAAGAGTAGAAATGATATATTATATGGATAGTATTTAGTAATTATTTACATAATGAAAAAATTTATAAGATAATTTGTAACTTTGATCTTTCAAAAGTTATAAATAGTTGAAGATTGATAAAGTCGTGGATGTAGGTAGTAAAGATCGAACCACATTAAATTTTGTGTGTTATTTAGAGCTTGTTTTTTTATGCTTCCATTACCCAATAAGTGGTATCAGATCCAATGATTGGGATCAGTTGGCTTGGTAGTGTTTGGATCCATGTGTAGGGTCCCTTCTAGTGAAAGTTTTCATGGTAATATGAAGATCAAGTAGTGTGTTCCGTGAGTAGTGATGGTGAGTCTTCTTGGCAATGTGGAGGTGAAACAGCGTGCTTGACAACATGTTTCGTGTGTAATAGAGGTACAAATGAAGATTTGACAAGAGTTTGGATTAAGGGGAGGATTTGTTGGGATTTAATCCAAAGTTTGATATCGATAAAAAGTAGCTAGCCTTACTACTTGTTAATGTTTTGCTTATAAATATGGTATTTGGTTGTTGAGTTTAGTCATTTTCTAAGAGTGAGAGTAATCTACTGTGTGGGTAATTTTTAGTAGTTGTTCATGTAATCAAAGAATTTATAAAAATTATTTGCAAGTTTAGTAGTTTAAAAGTTACAAATAGTTAAAGATTTATAAATAGCAAGGTTAAGAAAAGGAGGGCGTTGAAGGCAGGTACTAGTTGAAGGTTTAGAGGTCCAACCGGTTCAACCGGGGTTCAACCGGAATATAATAAAATATATATATAAATATATATGTATAATTAATTAGAACATAAAAAATATATTAAATCATTAACATTAACATAATTAACACAAAAAATATATATTTTCATAGGTTTATAAAAATAAACCTAATCCATATAAAATTTCTCTAGTTTTAGTTGCACAATATGGTTACAAAAGCATTTGAAAACAATATTTGTTAGTTGACTAGTAAATTTTATGATGAGCAGCTCGTAAATATTAGTATTTTTTTCATATATAAAATAAATATAACCCATTTTTTTCATTTTTGCTTTGTAACTGCTATAAAATATTAGTATTTAAATTTTGAAACTAAAAAAAAAAAAAAAAGCTCAAAAGCGGACCGTCCAAGTCCCTGCTTTCAGGTTTTCCAGTTTTGACCGGTTTTGACCGGTTCTGAAATGCCCCGGTTTTCCCCACTCAACCGGACCGGCCCGACGACGGTTGGTCTTGTCGGACCGGCCGGTCCGGTCCGGTTTTCTTAACATTGATAAATAGTATATATAGACAATCCGCTAGCCAACAAGTTCTCCAATGTTCAAACCTTTATAACCCAAAAATAAATAAAATTTCAAAGAGTTATAGGTTGTAGTATATCAGCAATGTCTATAGAAAGCAGTCTGTCGACCGAAAAAAAAAATAGTAGCCTCTAAAATTCCATTAATTGTTTAAAGCCCGGTCTATATTTTTTGTTGATTATCTAATCAATAATTTATATGTTTATTTTTTAATCACCTTTATAATTTTCTTAAAATAATACTCAACATATAAAACTTAGTAATAGAGTTTGTAACTTAAACTGAAATGGTACCATAAAAAAAAAAAAAGAACTCACATAGTACCAAATAAAACAAAATAAACACAAAACGATGTGATTCTTTCCGATCATATAATAATTTCTCCAATTGATGAGTGCGACAAGCCCACTTTTCATACAGAATGTATTATTTAGGTGCTGAGCTAAACATAAATCTTAGGGGATGGGCACTAAAAAGTAATATATATGTAAAAAAAATAACATATGTCTTTTAATTTTTTAATCTAAATTAAGAAAAATCTATATATGAAAAATAAGTTGGTTTCTAATAAAAATGGTGCTAAATAAATTAGTTTCTAAAAAAATATTAAATATTTTATGATCCTTATAATTAAAATACAAAAAAAAGTAACTCATTTTCAATATATTGATAAACTTATTTGTTTTATTTATATTTTTATTAATAATCAATTCGAACTATTTGTGTATAATTAAAGATAAATTAGTCCAATAAATCATTTAAAAATACTAAGGAAAGATGAATTTGTCTTATAACTTCATTGGATCATGAAATGATTTTTTTCTTAAAGGATTAATTTGTCATTGTCAGCTATTATTCTAAATGAAAATGCATTTTCGAATAAAGTCAAGGAATACACACACACATATGTACATAATATATTGTTTATTATAATATTTAAATATCTAAGTAAAAAGTTTATAAAAATCATCTGTAACATTTTATTTAGATATTATTTATTTATTTATATAAATAATAAAAATAAAATAAAAATGAATGATAAAATTAAATTATTGAAATATTAAACTTACGTAATATATTTTAAAACTAATAATGTATCACCCTGTAAATCTTTAGAGCATATAAAAATTCTAGGATGGTCCAAGTACATATAGATACATATATATAAATATGAAACTGAAAATTCTACGAGGCCATGGCCATTCTTGAAATACATGAGCTGCTACCCTATTACTATTTCAACTCGTTTTATATTAAACAAAATATCAATTTATTTATTATTAATATTAAAAATCATTAAACATTATTGAAAATAGAAAAAAACTGTTATTTAAATAATAAATATAAAATAAATCGACATAATATCCTGATTTGACCTAACAAATATTGTTCCTTCAAAAGCAAAGAACATCAAACCCCTCTTGGCATCTGTGCCCACCACAAACCGACCTTTGTTGACTGCTGAAGCCGCCATGCTTTCCCCATGCTACTTTTTCTTTGGATCACAGTGAATATGATTTTTTTTTTTTTTCATATGATGATGAATGGGAACGGAACACAAGTACTTTAAGGATAATAAATATTAGATAGTATGAAACCGAATTTGTGCATTGTTGACTGATAGTGATATTTGTTCAAGTATTTTTACAATACGTCACTTTTTATCTTTTGTATTATTTATCAAAGAGTATCTGTGCTGATCCCTTCCTCATTGGGTGATTCTTGATCGAATGTCGAAGGGGTTGAAGTTCGAGTATGCTTGGGGGAGCAACGGAAGTATTGTGCAACCTGCTAGTGCTAGCCATTGACAGTTTTGATTGTCTATCTTGTGGTCCTTTTTTGGCTTTTGTTCTCACAGCTTCTGTATGCGTTTATACCGTTACTGTTGGACCTTTTTTATTTTTGTTTTCTTGTGGCTCGCCTCTCGTGCTTGAGCATATTAGGTATCAGGACAAAAAAAAAAAAGTCTCTTTTCATTTTCAACTAATCAATGCCGCTTGTTTTAATACTATTTGAGAAATTCGTTTTCACACCTTTTTTTTATATATATATATATTCAGCAGGAAGTTTTCACACTAAATTAACTAGCAATGTCAGTATTTAAATAAATGATCTTTTGAAATTTGTGAAGTTTAATTCAAATGTTTTTCTTTTCTTTTATTTTTATATGATATGACCGTGTAAATTATATTATGGATTAATTCATTTTCGGAATATTATGAATTGATTCATTTTCGGATCATAACACTCATAATCAACTGAAACTTATAGGCCACCTTCTATACTGTTGATATGGTATATTATTGTGTTATATAAATGAATTTAATTTTGATTATTGACAGTATTAAAATCAATTCTATTTACATAAATTATCAACTAGTGAGTGAAGTTTAGATATATCTACTAATGCATCAATGCAAAATTGATACATCAAAATTAAATCTATATAAACTTTAATTTTGGAGTTTGTAAGAAAAAAATTACTATTTAGTAATACGTTATCATATTATTAATTAAAAATGATAAGTATTTGTACAAAAAAAAAAAGAAATATTACAAAGAACTAATATGATTGCACATACATTTGATTCATAAAATCTCACCCTTATTTTTACCCTTGTAAATATGCCAAATACTCCTTAGGTGTATAGCTTTTTTCAAAACAGAGTTTATTGAAGAGGAGTGAAACTACTTTGCCAAGTCATCATCAACACGATTCCTACATTTCCTTTCAAATAAATAATGGAGCTTTTAAAGAAAAATGTCAAATTCTTTTAATAGCATTTTAATATATGATTAAATAATATAATATAATTTTAAAATTTATTTTGATATATTAATGTGAAATAGCATATATCTCTAGTTACGCGTGTGTGTGTCTATATATATATATATATATATATGTGTGTGTGTGTGTGTGTGTAATTTTGAAATAATAATTATTATGAGTCAAAATATTTGCAATAATAGATAATACAGATAATTTTATAAAAAAAATATATTGCTCGCACATAAATTAAGCCTTAATTTTAATATATTATTAAATGATTAATTTTGATGCACATTGACATTGTCAAAAGTTTTATATTGTGTAATTTTATTTTTTGTAATAATAATGCACCAAACTAAAACTCTTATTAATATAAAAAATATATTTATTTTTAATAACATGCTATCTTTTACTAAACTTAATACACAATGCATTTATTATTTCAATAAATAATAAAACATGAGCATACAGTTTAAAATAAAATATTAGCATGGACTTAGTTTTAATATGAAAAAATTATAATGACTGGATATATTAATTAAAATTTAACTCGTGATAGTGCTATATCATATACCTGTTTGGACCCGAAAAGCAATATGGGCCAAGTTAACTTGATAGTGGCTTGCCGTAACTGAGAAGGAATAGTGAAGGGAGGTTTGGTCAATGACTAAATGGGCCATATGATTATGCGTCTGGCCCACCGCAAAAAGAGAGCATTCTCCTGCAGTTATGAAGAAAGATTCAAACTGAGGCAGGAAGATTACTTCCTAAATTAAAACATGGGACTAGAGCGGAACAATTAGGATGCAATTAATTTCAGAAAATAGTTTTAAGTTTTTATTTTTTATTTTTTTATTTTTAAAATTTTATAAAAAAAATATTAAAAATTATAAAAACTATATAAAATTTAATTTTTATTTTTAATTTTTAATATTTCTTCCGTAGAGCCTTGAAAACAAAAAATCAATTATGAAAAATGTTTTCCTCAACCTAATGCACCCTTAGTTGTCATAAGAAGGACTAGTGAGTGCTAAAGTAGAATGAAGTGGTTTATTATATAATGGAAGATTCAAGTGAGAGAAGTGATTTATTATGAGAGAATAAGATATAATCATACATTAATTATTAGAATTGAAAGTTAACTAATAATAGTTAATGCTTACATTATCACTTAAAAATCACACGTTTATATATTTTAATCTTGATCATTTATGTAAGATTTAACAATTAAGATTTGCTCTTCTCACTCTTCCAATATAAACCACCCCTCTTATTTGAATCCTTCCCTATATATATTTATATAATTTAATATAAGGATAGACATAATTGTTAAACTCTTTATTTAAACCCAGAAACTCTTATGGTCCTTAAATCAAGTCAACCCGTTTAAAAACTAGATTTAACTTCAATAAACTTGGGGTAAACTAAGATAAATTCAAGTAAATCTGCATAAACTTTGATAAATTTGGGTCAACTCTAAGTAAACTTTTATTCTTTTATTTACAATTTTGTCTCTGATGACAAAACAATAAATTTCACAAGAAGGTATCTTCATACCTTCCAAATCAAAATTTTGATGTCTTGACTTAATTTCTTTTAATTTTCCATATCTAAAGTGGCATTCTATCATATATTTATTGTGATTTTAATTTGTATCTCATATTTGATTTCTTTTATTTCCTTTATTATGAAGTTGCAAGTGAATTTTTTACATATCTTTGCTTTATCATGAACTTTTTATTATAATGATGTTATAAATGTTTTTGATATTATGTTTAAAATAAGTAAACTTTTACAAATTTACAAACCGGGTTTTTAATTCAACTTTGCCTAGACTGCAAGCTAAGATTTTAGGTAAACGCACAACTTTGACAATCTTGATAATAAATCGTGGGATTACTCGAAAATATTTATTTAGGCATGGTTCTGCTAATTATTAGCGCCAAGTTAAATGTTTATAAAGAAATAAATATAGTTAATGGGAGGACTAGGCCTCATAACTGATGAATATCAATACAAAACACAGCAATTATATGTTTCATTTACTCTGCATCATTTATAGGATTTATTTAGTCTCTTTCTAGCCTTTATTTTGCATGCCGTTTTATTACTTTTATTAGTTGTTTGTTGTCTCTAGTAGCCTTAACCTACTTCACGTAAGGAATTTAGTTGTGTTATCTTCCAAACACCCTCGAGTGGTGTGGAAACCCACAACTAAGAAATAGAGTTCCTTTCTTCATAAAATTGCCCGAAATTTGGGATTATTAAAATGCTTTACGCTAATCGAGCCAATCGCAGATCTTAAATTTCTTTCCCGACACGTCCCGCACTAGACTAGCTGATTGGCTGGGTAAGTAATATTCAAGCAAAACATTATCAGATACGAAATACGACATAATTTTGATGGTTCGGTTCATTTGGTATTGACTTTGCACATTGGCTATAACGACCATGCTTATTTTCACATTCTGTAGCTGGACCATGCTTTATTAATGTCGCTCTTTCCATGCAAGTTCTCGGTTGGGAAGTTTGCTTGCTTCCACAATCGGAGGAGTTCCCCCGTCACTTAAAAGATCGAACCTTCTGTGCACTCTCCCGATAGAAATTGGGCCATTTTAGGGTCAATGCGACAAACGTCACATCCTCATTCCTCATCGCCACTATATCACTCTCATATCTTCAAGCTTTTATCCTGCCGATCAGGACTTTACCACCCCACTTGCCCTACCACATTGTTATAATTTAGTTGATTTGGTAGATGGATAAAATTAGGGAGAAATTTTTACCTGTAAAATGACATATGAAGCTCGTTAAAATTTCACTCATAGTTTTATCCCTTAACTAAAGCACCCTGAATAATTATTATTTTTTTGCCTGTGCGTATTGAAGATGAAAATGGAATTATGGAAGCAAAATGATTTAAATAAATTTCAATCTATTGACCAGAGCCGTTCAACTTGAACCATTTGATAGCATTTCATTTCTACTTGTAAATCAAATGCAATTGCAAAGCGCGCGCGCGTGTGTATATATATATATATATGGTTTATCACATTAGAGGAATAATTTATTATGAGAGTGAGAGGAGTAAATTTAGGCTGTATAATAATACATAGATGGTCAGGATTGAAAGTTAATCAATGATAATTAATACTCACAAACTCATTTAAAAAAGTCACATGACTTTATGTTTTAATCTTGACCATTTATGTAAGATCCAACAGTCAAAATTTACTCATCTCACTCTCACAATAAATCATTTTTCTCATATGATACATTCCATATATATATATATACACACACACACATACATACATATTATACTGATGTAATTTTAAGTATAGTTACACCATTTATAACTTTCTATGAAATATATTTTTTATCGACCTAATTGTTGAAATTAAATATCAATAGCAATGCAATCATATGTAACTCTTATTCTTATTTATTTTAATCATATATATTACATTAATTTTGATGGACATAAAACTATAACAAACGATTTTAGATTAATTTAAATTTTATAGATATAATCTATATGAAATTGTCTAATCCAATAGTGAGTTTTATAAATAATTACACAAATAAAAAGTTATTCAACAATGTAATATTTACTTTAACTTACACAGTTTTAACTTGATCACACACACACATATAGCAAAGTAGTAGAATAGTCCTAATCATATTAGCCTAGGTTAATTTCTAAAATTTTGCGGTCACATTGGTCACTCATGACCTAACCCAACTTGCTAACTTGACCAGTCCAAAGCTTATTGGGTCGGGTTTGAATTCTTGAATTTCATCTAGTACACTTCTCGATTAGGCCAGGTTCCAAACATATTTTGAATTGACCTGACCTAATCCGAGGCTAAATAATTCTTTAAGAGTCATTTTTTTTTTATAGTAATTAGTGATAAGTTTTTATATTTCAGTTAATTAATATATTTTAGATAACTTAGTGTTATTTTTATACAGGTGATGCTAGTCAGCTAGAACCAAAGCCCGACTTTTAACTTACCGATACCGATGGCGTTTGATGATTAGTCGGCGTGCCACATTATTTTCAACTAAAAAATATTATATTAATTGTAACACGTAAACCATTTCAAAAGCAGTGCCACATCGGGCTTCTTTGTATTTCCTTTTTATATTGATACGATTTGTTTTTACATATATATTGCAAAATATATATCTCAAGAATCTCTTAAATTTCATTTCTTATTTATAAAATTTTATTACTTTATTACATAAAATGACTGTTCACAAGGTTTCAAGAAGTCCAACCGATAAAGTATTAAGCGAAACTGATTGGTCTCCAGGGTAAGAACAGGCTAAGGTTTCTTAGTGCATGTAATCTAAGTTTTGAATATGTCTTATGGAGATGAATTCTTATAGCTAGGAGTTGTCGATTAGCAGTTTTAACAACAATAAGATAGTGTTTGCTAAGGGAGGTGGAGACACAAATACAGGGACAAATTGTCCCTGTATGATGTTTGGTGGTGGAGAAGGGGTACAGTGATAGAAAAATTTCCTGTCCCAGAGACAAAAATTTCTTGTATTTCTGTCCCTAAAAAAAGTGGAGATAGGACATGGAGACAGAAATTGGCAGCAACCTCCGATGGTGGTTCGGCCACCTGCCACATCGGTCAACAGTCAATGCCGGCCGGCCACTGGTCAACAACAGTCAATGCCGGCTGGTATTTCTTGAATCCACTGTCCCTGTCCCTGTATTTCTGTACCCCACAACTAAAAACGATACAGTGATAATATTTTTTATGTCACTATCTCCACTGTCCCTATATTTCTATCCTTGTCCCCCTCACTAAATACTACTTAAGGCATAGCAAAATTGCTCTTCCATGTATACTAAAGGAGTCTTCAATAAGGAGCTAGGTTGTTCAGATACCAAAGGATATGTTTAGTTAAACTAGGCATGATGGACTGATCATATGACTCAAGGAACTATATTGGTCCGATCCAACCCATCCTTTGTACCTGACGCCACATTACTTGTTTCACTTTAGACGAAAATAAACAAATTAACATTTATATTAACTTATTTGGCTAATTTTTTTTTTCACCATTTTTAAACTTGTGATTTTACCACAAGATTTGAAACTTAGTAAATAAAAAGATTAAAATTGATAAACTTAGATAAGCAACACAAACTCTACATTTCAATCCATTTGGTTAGTTTTCCTTCAATTATTGTCGCCTCGCTCCTGTTAGGGATTTGGTCATCAAATGTGACTACGACACTGATCAGAACAACCAGAAGACAATAAATTCATTAACGTTATGATTCTTTTTCTGGGCCGTCCATTAATTAGTCGTGTTTAAACTTTTCTATTAGTGTGAACCTATGGTTTGCTTTCACTTGCTGCTTTTTCTTTTTAATAACAAAAAATCAGAGTCGACCTCACAGTGCAGCAAAATACATAACCTAATTATTCACTTAGTAAATATCATAATCAAACAAAACACTACTCCACCTTTCAAAATATTTGCCAATATTAACCAAACACAGATATTAAGAAAAATAATAAATTATATTAATAACATAATAAAATATAGTGAATAGACTAATATATCCCTACGTATTAATTAATACATAACAATATTCAAGGTTAATAACCCTTCCATCATTGAATAATTGTCTAGTTATAAATGCTCACTGAAATTAAGAAAATAATTAATAAAATAATAATTTCAATAAAAATTAGGAATAGTTTATTGAATTGCACTTTTTTTTTTAGTATTTCAATTTCTTTTCTCTCCTTCACTAATAAGTCTATAGTATTTATTAAGGATATTATTGGTAAAAAAAATAATTAATACTATCTAAACTTTTGAAACAAATGATTATTTATAGACAAAGTAAATTTTTGAAATAGATAATTATTTAAGAATAGAAGGAGTAGTAAATGTAATACATTAAAAATATAAAATTAATTAGAAATAATATTAAAATAATAAAATTTATTCTTTATTAAAATTTAAATTTGAGAGATATTTTAAAATATAAAATTCACGGAAAGAGGACTGTATATAACTAGAGTACGTCCAAGCACAATTTGACATGTGTGGTCCGTGAACAACGCTCCTAGTCGAATCCAACGCCGTGTCTGTGGTTACGACAGAGAGAGGGGATAGAAACAGGAGCATTAACCGCGACACGTACGATGTACACCGCTTGTTCTTTTATGAAGAAATTTATATGTATAGGGTGGGCCTAACCTGTTGAAATGCTGATGGATAGGTACCGAACGCAAAACCGCGTGGACAATATGATATCAACGAAAGCTAATTGCAGCGCAAATTCCAAAACCACAGACGCGTTTTAGTTACTACTGTTAGGATGTGATTGGATGATATCACCTTAGGAGTGATGAAGACGTTTGCTAAATGACATGCATTGGTTAATTTAATTTTGATTTCAATAAAATTGGATTCTGGTTTTTTGGTTTTCTGGCCACTTGCACTAATTTTGACAATCGGCAATCACCCCTCATTCCAATTATTGTCCTCTTTGGTTTTTGTTCTTTATTATATTTTCTTTGAAGTTTGTAATTTCCATTGGTTGGGATCTATGTTTTCAATATTGCAATTGCAAAGTGATTTACTATTTACTATTTTAATTGTTTTCAATATATATACACACTGGTAAAATTATATTCTATCTTCAATATTTACTATTTAAATTATTCAAATGTATTGTTTATTAATTTGAGAATATTACTGGCTTTTCAATTGTTATTGGCTAGCAATAAAAATATAGATCATATGCAATTCATAACACCAAGTGAATTTTACATGTTAAAGTCATATATAGTCATAGCTATGAGTGGGTCCAAAATCTTGTGAGAACTCATTGAAATCAAAATAATTGAATCTTCAATCTAATGTGGAATTATGTAGGGCTAAAAGACTAATAGTATGTATATGTAATGGGGAGGGAATTAATTCTCTTGTTTTTAAATATACTCATAAGAACAAAAAAAACTAATTAAAAGGCAATTATATATTTTCCTTCTTTCCCTCCTCTAATTCTCTTTTTGGCTGTGTCTCTCAAAAGGGGTACATAAAATGAATGGAAAAGAAATGAGCTAAAAAATATATATAGCTAACTAGTCTCTTGACAATATAAATGTTTTGTCATGTTCCTTTATATATAATATTGAGAGATTTACACTCATCTCATCTAAAATTTAGTGTAATTATACTTGAACAACCTTTTATTTTATAAAATTATATAGAAGTCTCCTATGTTTATTTATTATTAATTTAAGTGATAAAAAATATAACATGTGTATATATATATATAATTATTAGTGATAAAATTATAATATTTTGATATATATGTTGACTAAAGTAGCTCTATTTTATCGTAAATTATAACTATAAGTTTTATTTGTATGTGGTGAGAAAGGTATTTTATTCAATTAATATTTATATTTTAAAAAATTATATATTTTCTAAAAGGTTTAATTAATTATATTTTAATTAATTATTTACAGTAATATTGGAATTGTTTAGAAACATGTTCTCAAATTGAGAATGAATCAAAATATTATAATTTCCATAATTTTTATTAAATGAATTCAACACTATTCAAATTAAAAATGGCCTTTATCTTTACTAGTATGTAATCTCTTAAATATGGCAATATATTAGTTTTAATAGCAATTGATTCCTTAGTCAATTTCCTTTTAAAATCAAAATCGATCATGTGATCTGATTGTTTTGTGATTTCAAAATCTTAAATGCACTTTAACACTAGACCATTGAAATTCTCTTGTCTTTCCAATCATTAATCATTAACGATCCAGAAACATGATTAATATATATATGGTCGTTGGGATCAAATTTTCATGTTGGTTAAAAAGTCTTGTTTACACTATTGCACTATTATTCTTTTTCGGGGCAATATATCAGAACGTATATTTGTTGTAGTACTTGAGTTTCTGTATAATATCAGAAGTACCTACTATATCCTAAGAGATTTCTACACTGTAATAGAATAATCTTTAACAACATGTACTGCACACCTCAGGCTAACAAAGCTCTTTTTCTGTTTTCTTATTTTTCAGGATTGGAGATCAATTTTTCAACAAAGTATGCTGAAATATTATAATTTTATTCTTAATAATTATGTATATATTGCATATCATCTTTTGTCACTTAAATTAACAAATCATTATCTATGGGGAAGATTATTGTAATTTTAGTGAATCTATCAAGAAAGGCCAATGATAATTTTATAAAATAAAAAGGTGTCGAGCATAAATACTGAACCCTAGGAAAAGTTTGTGTAATTTTCTTTATAACATGACTTGAAAAACAACATTTTGTTAACCTTATTAATCTTCTAAATAAGAAGAATGCAACTTTGTTCTATTCATTCTCTTCCCTTCCAACTCATTTCTATTAGTTTTGTTTCATTCCATTAATAATAAAAAAATATGCAAATATAATTTAAGTCCTTCACTCTAGCAGCTATCAATGAGGTATGAGGCCCTTGTGCTAAAGTGTTATTGACTTGCTTTTATTAAAATTATGATATAATTGATCGAAGTTACACGATAGTTATTAGATAAATTCAACAAACTATCTCAATTTAGACACTTTTATTTTATGCAAATGACTAAATTTTTATCATGGTGATTATGTAAATGTTCATATATAATTAAAACATAGATCATGTTTACAGGTAGGATATACTACTATACAAAGAAGCACGCAACTACGATTTCACTAGTTTGGTCAAGGCTGTGCTACCACTTATCATGCAGTAGCCACATTTATAAAGTGTAGGGATAGATTATATGTATTTAGTCATATTTTTTAACATTTAATCACGTTTTCTAAATGTACCTAAATGACCGGTAATTGATACACTATATTTCACCTTTTTTTTCTTTTTAATAATTACACTATATTTTACTTGGTGTGTGCCACTAGTTTTACTGTATTTGTGATGATCCATTATTGTGTGGATTTTTTTTTTCATTGATACGAATAGTGACGAAATGTAGAAACAACTAATCACAATCCACGGTAAAATGAAAAATAACCAAGTGTGAAGTAATGTTTGCAACCTAACTATTATTGTTTTTCGTAGGCAGATTCGAACTTATAAATTTGGAACCATTCTTCATTTCTCTAGTTTTCTTTTTTCCTAAAGCTTGGCATGTTTGGAAAATATTGCCCAAGTGGAAGCATGTTGTGCTATATTACATTGCGGAATAAATAAAATATTGAAAGAAAACTGGAACAAATAAGAGCACCAATTTCGATGACCATTTGGAAGGCAAAAAGCGTCTCATACAATTTGATTAACCAAAATCTGGGTTCAAAACTTTGAATATACAGCGCAAGCTCGTTGTACATAAAGTGCAAACACGTGGAGCAAGCAGCTGCAACAGACAAGTTTGCTACCTTAACTTGTGCAATTTATTTCATCCATGTTGACCTATATATTTGACTTTTGATAAATTAAAGTATAAGTTTCATGACTAAATATAATTAATATGGCATTTTATTGTAAGGTGGAATAGAATATTTTGTGTAATATGTAAAATATATAACGTGTTCATACGTGTAGCCGCATGTCAAAATATTCTCCTTATATTGCACGTCAGTTCAATCCTTTTGCAAACTACAGTGTCAAACGGGAGACTTGCCCTGGCAAAAAGCCATGCCTTGCATGTTCAGTACTGAACAAAAAACTTGGTCAAAATGGAGGAAAAGAGAGTGGCAAAACGACCTCAATGAAACAATTCAATGGACAATATATATATGTATAAGGCACTATTTTTTTTTTCACATAATGCTTTTATTTTAGTTTTGATCATGATATCTCTACAACCGTATCGTTTATGGCTTGTCATGTTTTTAAGAGGAATAATTTAAAATCTCTCTTTCTTTTAGGGACAACTAATTGGATGTTAGAAAAATTATTAGCCAATAGAACTGACTTAAGGTGCATGTGTTTAGATGTGATTTTTTAGGGTAAAAATCACTTTTTTTTCATAACGAAATAACTTTTCATATATTTATGTAGATAATTTAAAAATAAAATAAAATTTTCAAAAAACATTTTCAATTTTTTAATAAAATTTATAATGAGCAGTTTTAGAAAAAAAAAATATTTTTCAATATTTTATCTATACATAAAATTTAAGTTAATAATTCAGTTGACTTCAACTAGCTTAACTATTGTTTTGTGATCTATATCATTAAAAAAAAAGGGTTGTGATAAGAAGCACTGAATACTATTTTCAAGCTGATTAGTTTATTGAGTCGAAGTACACTTTGAGAAAGATGGCCGTTGAGGAGACGAAGGGTGAATGGAACAGATAAGAAGGAGTGGTGAGGTTGACTTGGTCAAGGATTGCCAGCTGGCTGACCAATGATCTTTGATATTCGCAGCGCCGTTGCGGCTATCCGCACACATTCGCGCTTTAAAATATTCATTCTTCCATTCATTTTGATCATGAACAAGCAATGGATCGGCAGAAAGCAAGCTCAATAATTGCTTGCAGCCAATTTAATTTCGTGGTTTGCGGCTCCCGTTTAGTTTAGTTTTAGCTTCTTCTTCTTTTTTTTCGCTCCGTGTGTGTATTTATATATCATCGCTTGTCATGTTAGCTATTGGATTGAAAATAGGGTTTTTAACATAAATAAAATAAAAGAAACACGTTATTACATGCATGTCCGAAGTTGAATCAGTGTACAAAAATGTCCTGTTTTGTGTAATAAGGAAGTCGACTAAAACCGACTCCCGTGCACCATCAAAGTCGATTATACTCGACTTTCCCACAGCCTTCACTGACGCCTACAGGATCATGGCAACCTTTCATGCAGAATCAATTATAATCGACTATGTGGAGAAGTTGAAGTAGATTGAAGTCGACTTTCCCTGTGCATTGGAATCGATTAAAGCCGATTTGAAGTGGGTCCTTTTGGCATTGTGTGGTCCTGCTTCTTTAAGAAGGCAGCGCCTCATCCTTTCCATTTTTTAAGCAGACATAGCGTGGGCAGTGAGAGGAAAGAAAGGAAGAACCAGGAATGAGAGGGGAAGCAACCGCATAGAGGAAGACCTGTAGATTTTGCATGATATAGTGGTGCAGGGAGGTGCACTAGCTGTGCAATGGATTATCTGTATAGGCTTAATTTTGTTGATCATATTGCAGGCAGATTGACAATGCAGGTACTTTTATGTAGTTTTAAATTGTTCATTGTAATTTATTTTTTCATTTAGATGTTACTAAAATAAAATTTGTTTATTTAGAAAAATTCGTAGATGTGAATGTAATATTTTAGTATATATTTATTTTTATGGAACTATGCATGCATATTTAGTTTTATTAAATTGATTAGGTTGGTATGTTAGTTAATTTATGAAAAGTAAGGTAGAGTTTACGTAATTTGCTTATAATTGTAGTTTATTTGATTTAGTGTATTTGTATAGAATGTTGTTGTAATGTTAATTTGAGTATTTGAAAATATGATTTTGGTGGTATTTAATTGAAGAAATATGTGATAAATTGTAAAAACTAATTTGAAAAATAATAAGTTGATGGAATTATTATTAATGGTAGTTAGTTATTCCTAAATTGTTTAAAGAGTATGTTTGTACATAATAGATATATATTCTGAGCATTATAGCTTAGCGAGCACCTTGTTATAATGGACGAAATTAAATTTTTAATCTTAGTCTATGTAACTTTAATAAGCTTTGTGAAATTGATTTAGTGGGTATTTAATTTAAGAAACAAAAATAAATCATAAAAATAATTTGAAAAATGGTAAGCTAAGCGGAATTATTATTAATGAGTAGTTATTTTAAAGTGTTTAAAAAGTATTTTTATATTTGTATAAATACATCATTATATTTATTGTAATGGTTATATAGTTGTAGCATTAGACAGCAGTAGCTTTGTTATGATTGAATAGACTTAAATTTAATTTTAGTGTTTGTAACTTCAAAAATTTAAGTTTTGTTTTGTTTAATTTTTTCTAGGTATTTAAATGAAAAAGAAATAATAAATTGTAAAAACTAATTTGAAATGTTTAAGGGGTATTTTTATACATGTATAGATACGTCATCATATTTATTGTAATAGATATATAGTTTTAGCGTTAGAGCTTAGTGAACACTTTGTTATAAGTGAAAAATGTCAATAAATTTAATTTTAGTTATTGTTAGTTTAAGCATAGTGTCGTTGTAAGTTATGTATATGAATATGAAGAAAATGTTAAGTGATATTTTAGTGCAATTTATATTTTGATGTTTAGTTTGTAGGATTTAACAATGTATTAAATATATTTATATTTTATGATATAGGATACTCAGGATTTTAAAGCTAGGCTATAATATGATGGTGCACGGATCAGGATGGAGCCTTTCTCGAGCAGTGGATTTTGGTATGTTGCACAATTTGGTCTGACATTTGATTATGATAGGGCGCTCATTAGTGCACTTGTTGAGCGCTGGAGACCTAAGTCACACAGATTTCCATTTTAAAATGCGGAGAATGTACAGTGACTTTAGAGGATGTTGTGTTTCAACTTGGTCTACGTGTAGATGGGCTTCCTGTGAGTGGCTGCATAGGAGAATGGGAGAAATTTTATAATCAGGATATATGGGCTTTATGTGCAAATTTACTTGGAGCGGTTCCGGAGGAGAAAGACATAAAGGGATTCTCCATAAATCTGCATTGGTTCACAGGGACATTTCAGACATTGGCAGATGATGCTGATGAGCAGACGATTATTCGATACACAAAGAGCGTACATAATGGTTCTATTTGGTGGAGTTTATTCCCGGATAAATCGGGATTTAGAGTGCATATAAAGTGGCTTCCTCTTCTCAGCGATTTTAATGGGGCCAAACTTTAGTTGGGAGTTCTGCAGTTCTAGCATCTCTTTATCGTGAGCTTTGTCGCGCTGTGAAATACAATGTCACTGAAATTGCTGGCTGTTTAGCTCTTCTACAGTCTTGGGCATGGTATAGAATACCTCAGTTGGCCCCTGCACAGCATCATCCACTCTCTTTTCCATTAGCATTGAGGTACACATGTATGTGAATATTTTAGATTTGTTATTGATTGATATATGTCCACAGTGTGTCAGCAGGGAAAATTATGTGCATTTGGTGGAGGCATTTTAGGTATTCACTCGATTCGGACACAAATAAGCTACTGCGATATAGGCAGATCATTGATTCGATTGGCATTAATGGGGTAAGTTGCATTTAATGAGTAGCATATTAACTATTCTGTTAATTTGTTTTTGTTGTGTGTCTAATAATTCTTATTGACTGTTTCATTTAGGTGGGCCTTATAGATGTGATGAGTCAGGATATTACACCTACATTTGTTTATGAGGAGGTGCATAAGGGCATACATGTTGCACTTATACACTTTCTTTGTGATTGAGTGGCACGCGGTGATCGTGTGGTAAGGCAGTTTGGTGGAGGCACATGACATACCGATATTCCCACTAAACATTGATCGGTTACATGCTAAGGATGGTCGAGGGGATCTCCATATATGGTGGCCTGACTAACATGTCGCATGGCACACAGCATGGGAGGCGCGTAGGGAGAGGTGGGTTCAGTATCCGCTATCTGATGATGATCGGGCATCTGTTGAGTACTTCCAGTGGTATGTGTCGATGGCTAATAGATTTTGTCATTAGATGGATCCCCAGGATCCAGGGCTCGAGACTTGCGGATAATGTACGGTCAGGCCCCACCAGCTCGGATATTGCACACCCTGATAACGTCCCAGATCAACGCTCATTTATGCGGCATATGCGTGCACGTGCAGCGTGCTAGCGACGGCGACCAGATGATGCACTGGGTGATGATGGAGGTAAATTTGGATGATGACAGGAAACGACGATTCTGACCTCGGCCCGAGCGAGCCCAACCCAGGCCAGGGCTCGAGCCCGGACACGATCCCATTTTCGGTCCCAATCCCAGTCCCAATCACAAGGCTATCACTCCACGAGGCGATCTAAAACGCCCCAATCGAGCAGGCCCGCCTCCAAGCAGCCTCGGCCCGATCGCGGCCCAAGCGCAGACCACAAACAGGCCGAGACGCCGGACCAGATCCCATCGGCCAGGATGAAGCCTACCATCGTAATGTGTACCAGCCGACTCCTATGTATCCCCCGGTTTCATAGCCGAGGCGGCCCGATTCATGATTCATGTCGGATCCCGGCCAAATTCTCATCCAGAACCCTAGTGGCCAGTTCATGCCCGGCCTTAGCCACCAGTTCATGGCGGTCCCGGCCAGCAGTGATTCATCGCGGCCTCTCCCACGGCCATTACATAGGTGATCCCTCACAGCACCAATACATGGCTGGCACATCTCAGCCCCAGATAATGGGGGGCCCTAGTCATCAGTTCATGACCCTAGCAGCGATTTATGGCGAGCCCCTAGTCATCGATTTATTTCCGATTCTTTTGTTCACCCTAGTCCAGGTGCATCGATCATTGGACGGTTTGGGCCAGTGACATAGCGCGACATATAGCCTTGATCGCCATTCCCCACGGCCAGGCGATGGCATTCATGGATTTATCTCTGCAAGGGAGAGTCGATCCTCGATGCCACCACGGATCATATACTGCCGACCATCCGTTGAGCATATCCCCCGATCCATCTCATCGCAGGCTCGTCATGAGGATCGGGCGAGAGTTGCTAATGAGGGAGACGGAGGAGGATCAAGAGCAAGGCGGATCGAGAAGCGAGGGGGCAGGCGGAGGAGGAGGATCATGAGGACAATGATGGCGAGAGGAGAGATCTGGGAGAGAGCGATGGACAGCGGGAGAGATGGCGAGATCACAGGAGCGGGAGGATGAGAGATGAGCTTGATCGCAGGCTTTGTCACGGCAGATGACATATCGCCGTTATTGCCGCAGAGTCACATTGCTGCGAGCGCAATAAGCGTCTTTGGGTAGTGATTATGATGCTTATGTATTTGATGCATTTGTTTATATAGTGGTTATGTACTTTGAACTCTTATATTATGTACTTTCTATTAATCATGAAGTATGATGATGGTTATGTACTATGGACTCTTATATTATGTACTTTCTATTAATCTTGAGTATGATGATTATGTACTTTGGACTCTTATATTATATAATTTAGTCTTTTATAATATACTTGAGGTTAGGACATCCATTTTATGTGCTAGAGTTAAGCAAGCTTTATCATAAACAAGATTCACCAAAGTTTTCATAAGTAAATAAGACTTTCATAAACACATATTGACTAATACAAGTTTACATGTAGAAATTCAACTTAACAATGATAAGGAGCAATAACATAAGGAACAATAACATAAGGAGCAATAACAAGCGTGACTTAAAAAACCAATACATACCCCACAAGGAGCCATAAAGTAGACTAACTTAACAATAGAAATGAAGTATTGAATCAATTGCCCTGGCTAGAGGATGGAGCATGCGGACATGTGATCGCCTGGTGTGGCCGTGCCTCTACGATTCTAGCGTTTTCCTTGGTTTGGATCAGGCTCGTCCATTTCATTGTGAATCCTAAGTGAAACCGGACTGACCCTCAAGAGTTCGCTTAAGTGCGAGGATTTGGCGTATAGGAAGCCCAGTGTATGGAGGCCACTTTGTTCTTCATTAACAAAGTTGAGAGAATTACATTTGTACACGTTGAAGACCAACTCCATCGCGTAAACTTCATGAACAAAAAAGAGGTCCAATCAAAGTCGGCGTCAGAGCAGGCGAGTGCATGGCGACTTACGGATAGTGCAATTTCGGAATTCCCCACGGTCACACCATCGCTCTTAAATGTACTGAATTCCGGAGTCTTCCACGACTACCTATGTCGTCTCGCTCAAACACCAAGTAATCCAAATCGTCTCGGGTCACTCAGTGGTACTCATGATGCCAAGGTGTCGCTGTTCTCCTCAATTGCATTCAGAGGTCTCGAAAATTTTAGCCCCACTTGCAAGGGTCTTTGCCTGTGCCCTTCGGACAAACAACTCAATAAGGCGATAGTATGTTGACTTTACTATGGCTGTGATTGGAAGATTTAGTGCCTTTCATGACAAAGCATTCATACACTCGACAAATTTGTTGTCATATGCCCAAGCGACGGCCCTCATCAAGCATAATGGGCCCATTTCTCGCGTGGTATGCTGCTAGCCCATGCACACATTTCGGGTTTCACATGCTCTAGAGCCCTAAACCAATAAAGAAAATTATGCTCAGTCTTTGCATATGCACATTCATCGAAGCGCCGCATCTTTGTTCTTGAACTTCAATAAAATTAGACATAATGTGTCAAGACAAGTATGCATGATAAGCTGAAGGGGGATGCCAACCACTCCCTTCTGCTTCTAAAGCTGACTTGATAGCATGATGCCTGTCGGATATGACAAGAATGCCCTCCTGTGGTGTCACATCAGTCGAAGATTTCTCAAGAAAAAGACCATGCTTCTTTTGTCTCTCCTTCGACCACGGCAAATGCAAGCGGCAAAATATTTGAGTTCCCATCTTGAGCAATTACCATCAATAGTGTTCGGCATACTTGCCATACAGGTGCGTTCCATCAATTGAAATAAGCCTTTTGCAGTATTTGAAAGCCTCTATGCATGGTGGATAAGTCCAGGAAAAGAGCGATGGAACATAATGCAACCTGATCTACAACATCACCAACATAGTATGGTCGAGTTTGCATGTGAACAGAGGTACCTGGCATATAAGACAGTAGCCCACCCAACCATCTAGGAAGCTCATTATATGATTCTTCCCGGTCACCATAAATCATAGCAATAGCTTTCTGTTTGGCAGCCACACCTTTCTATATGTTGTCTTGAATCTCAACTCACGACTCACCGATGCTTGTAGAGCTTTGATGGCGATCGTCGGATCCGCTTGCACTAGGGGGTATATGTGCGCACATATAATATGATAATCCATTTGAGCATGCTGGTTCATAGACTCTGGAAAGACACATGTGTGTGGTCCCGTGAGCTTTCGCACCTCCCACATTTGCAACTTTCGAGCGGCGTGACACGTATACTCACTTGACGATCAATACCAAACCTTACGCATCTGCAATGAAATTTTATATGGTCAGACTCATAAACTTTATCTTGACACCTCTTGAATCTTGTAGTGTTTAACGACAAACAAAACTTCATCTTTGTTCTGATGAACACTTGGCCAGTGCCAAATCGATCTCCTCCAATGCCCGAACCTGAACTAGACCCCCCACTCCCATAAGATCGCATTGCATCTAAATCCATAGCTGAGTAGTGACTAGGGTGCTGTCGAGATTGAGATTGAGACCGCGACATCTGATGTTCATCAAAGTTTTGCACATGAAATAACTGCTGATCTTCTTCATCATAGTTTCTCTCATCATCAGGGTCCTCTTCTTCCTCATTTTCATCCCCACAGTGCTGTACAATAAAATCGAACTCCCCAATCGGCCTTACTTCTGCTATTGGTTGTGGATTTAGAGGCAATGACTCTCTGGCAAAATGTTCGAGACTTGGAGAAGCTACCTCTCCCTGGTGGACGTCATGACGGGACACTTCAAACGATGGGGATGCATCAGCAATCGATGGACCTGGGTGAACCTCCTGAGCTAAAATGACCACATTCGAGTTCAACAAATAACTCTATTGTGCGAACTTCAGCAAACGAGTTAAAATAATTGAACATGTGATCAATGTGCTCGTCTTTTAATTAGCCACCTTCTTCTATATCGGATTCCATTTGGTCCGAGATATCAGCTGCATTCTATAGAAGATTTTCGAGACTTGCACATTATTTCCTTCATACTCTTCCAATATTCGGCATTCTAATTGTAGAAAACTAATCGGAATTAGACGGACAACCACCCAAGCGAGTGTCACTATAAAATGTCTCTCCTCTATTGTGTTTATAATCTCACCATTATAATATATCGGAAGATGAAGAAAACTCTCTGCCATCTCTCTCCCTCTGCGGCAATAAATTCTCACGCTTAGACTCACAACATCGATGAAAAATTCACGCTCAAACTCTAGATCTGTCTTTGGGGAATGCCATCAGGGAGCTCTATATATCTTTTGGAGGCCTAGGTGAAAGTCGAGCTAAAATCGAGTCTGCAAGTCGATTATAGCGACTTTGAGATGTGTGTCAGGTATCAGGTTAAATCTTGAAGTCGATTATAATAGATTTCAATACTAGCAGTAAGTCGATTATAGTAGACTTAAAGTCTATTATAATCGACTTGATGTGTCTGCAAGTTGATTATAATAGACTTCAGAAGTCTACTATAATCGACTTCTGTTATGTATTGAAGTCTATTATAATCGACTTCAGTACAAGGGATCAAACCAGCTTTTCCAAAGATAGGTCGAGTTAAACGGAAATCGATTTTAATCGATTTCTATTAAACCCATTTTAGGACATATGTGTAAACGACTTTAACATGAGACATTTATGTAATTAGCTGTATATATTAATTTATTTATGTAAAAAACCCTTGAAAATATTAAAAAATATATAAGATAATTAATATGTCAAATGATATACTATTTTTGTCCATTTTTAACTGTGCCCAAATAAGTTAATTGTGTCTAGACATATTGAGCTTTTAATGTACTAAATTTTTATTAATTTCTTGAAGATAATTAAAAGTGGATGAATGGAGTAAATGATACAAAGTCAAACTTTTATATACTCTTTCCCTTTTAAAATATCTGTTTATTTTTAGACAACTTTATATTTTAAAATATTCATTCACTTTTAAATAACTTTATATTCCAATGAAATATTTATTTCTTTTTTTAATAATATCCATAATTAATTTCACTCACTAACTATTATTTTTCTAAAAACATTTTATTTAATAGGGATATATTCACTCATATACTATATTTTACTTTGTTCCCAACACATTTATTATCTTTCTTAATAGTTGTACTTGTACAAAAGTAATAGATGTTTTAAAAAAGAGAGAATAAATTTCAAAATTGTATTTAGAGATATTAACTTTTTAATATACTAAATTGGTATGATTTCTCACCATAACTATTAATAAAAAATTGAGGAAGTATCTAGCTATAAATTCTTAAATGTTCTAAAAGAATTAAAAGAAAACTTTTGTGTATATCAACATTTGTCATATTAGCTATTATATTTATAAAAATATAAATAAAAAAATATAATATAATAATAATCCATAAAATTAATATGTCAAATGATATAAATGATACAAAGTCAAACTTTTATATAACTTTAAAACTTACAAGAATTTCTCCCATTTTAGCTGTTTATGTAACATCAAATTAGGTGAGACTATAATGTCTCTAAAACCTAATGGTTCCTGTACAAGATTTGTAAGAGTTGGATTGATATATAACGTTAATTCATTTTGTTAAGCGTTAAAAATACAAAGATTAATGTCTTAAAAATTTTATATAATGTCACATTTTACAAAATAATAATACTCGATCCTCCGAATTAGTGTGTCTAAAAACCCTCCTCTCTTTTTTTTTTTTTTTTTTTAAATGAAAAGTTGAATTTATTAAGAAACAATGTGCCCGAGTACAAGGTCCCAAATACTAGTTGGCACGTCTCCTAGCCACAATTTAGACCTTTCCAACCTTGCTAGATGAGCTAAGGGATCATCTGTACTTTATTACAATAACATCTGCGCATAAATTATGCTTTAAAGTACTCAAAACTAAGCCGAATTACACATATTTCATGAATTATGGTCCCATTGTCAGATAGCTCCTCATGGCCTGGCTAGACTCAAACTCCTCAAAAACTATTTAGCACCCCTTCTAAAATTACCAAATTAGCCCCAATATTAGTGGCTAACTCAACATTCCCTAAAAAGCGTTGCCCTAATCTCAACTTCATAAGGGCTTGGAGTTCTCTCCTCCTATTTGCTCGTGGCCACCACCACGTATCCTCTGCTGTCGCGGATCACCACCCTGATTCGATAGGTCCCTCGTCATCAAAGACCGCCACATCGATTTTATGCTTGACATAAATCTGATTGGATATTTAGAACTTCTTGAAAAAAAATGTTATATGTATTCATTATTACGTTGATTCACTTCTCATAAGGATACGCACTCTATTTAAATATGGTCCACGCTTTATCTAATGATAAATGAAATATAAGTCGACATGATATCTTATGTTAAATGAGTACAAAAAACATAACTTCTTTTTAAAAGCCTCAATGTTTGAATAAATTAGTCGTCTTGTCAAATTAAATATGGTTAAAACCTGTTTGTTTGCGTTAAGGAGCTGATAATTCACTATAAGAAAAAAAATGTTTAATAATTAAATGCTAATAAAAGAATTATAAAAAAATAGTTTTAATTTAAGTGATGATTAAAAATATTTATAATTTTTTTAAATTTTATAAATATGTTTAACAATAGCTTACTATCAAAATTATCTTTCTTAATAATATTTTTATTGGGATTTAATTATTAAAAATACTTATTTTGCTTGTATATATTAAACCATTTCACAGCTCGATCAGAGGGAATTAATTAGCCATACCATTTCACAGTTTCGATCGGAAGGAATTAATTAGCCATGGAAGGCAGCATCAAGCTATCAGACGAAACCATTATGCACGGCTTGACTACATTAGACGCTTTCACACGAGAGTTTCCTTTTCAAGCAACCTATTTGATTTACTATGGAGAAGAAGAATAAAAACAAAATGATATATTAGCATCACATATTTTCTAATATCGACCTAGATAATATATTAATTATAGTAAGTTATGCTATACATATTCTTATTCTGCTCGATAAGTTTTTATGAATATGAAATATAATTAATTTGACTGTTAAATTTGATTTTTCTATCAAATAGATTAAGTATATAAAATTTTATTTAATTTAAAGAGTTTAACTTTTATACATTGACAGTATAAAATTATTTTACACTGTGAATCAATAGAGTTTTAAGAAAGTGTCAAATTATCTTATAATCATCCATTACGATAATTATCCACTATGATTTGATATTTTTTTGAATTTCTATTGATTGACAGTATAAAAAAGTTAACTATTAATTCATAAAATTAAACTCTAATCTAAAAGTAATTTAATATTTGACTATGTCGCTTTATTTTGACAAATTATGTGATTTTAAAAATATAAATAAATATAAATCAATAGAAGACATGAGTATTATTGGTTGTTAAATATAAATCCTTTTTTTTTTTGGGTCTAGAACACTAATAACTAGAGTACTCTTCAACTGATCTTGTCCAATACATGTATGTCTATTATTGAGATTTTTTTCATTATTTTCAAGACTAAAACTACATTTTAAAGATAACAAGTGTCAAACTAATTGTAGCAATTAATCGTTGATAAATCTTCTTTTAAAATGTAATAATTAAATTTTTTGTTATTTTTTTAAGGTAGAATAAATAGGTAGAACCCACCCAAAAAAAAGAAAAGAATAGGTAGAAATAGAGTCGTGCGTATAAATTGTATACACCTAAAGGACATCGAAAGCAAAATAGATAATCACAATGTGTATTGGCGGTCTTGTTTGTTTTTATACTAACATTTTTTTTCTTTCTATTCCTTTGGTTTTGTGTTCGGGCTTGATGCCTCATTAATTGTGTGATTTGTGGCTACCTTGTTTCATGAGAGTTTTGAGCCCTCATGTTAATCATCGAACAATATGCCATATCTATAAATTGGTTATTCTTTTAGTTAATTCCAATAACCTGAAATATGACTAACTCCACTCTCTTATACTTCAAATCCAGAAGGGCTGGTGCTCGATCATATCCGACCTTAAAGACACCTCATCAAGTTATTTTTTCTTTCTTTCTTTTCTTTTAATTTCTCTTTCGTTCTTCAGAAGATAACTTTATTTGGTTTAAATTCCACCTCTATCAAAATATGAAACAGTGGCAATGAAGTGTCTCAAGCTGTTTCCTTATTTATTTTGTAATTAATTACTATGCATGCAATGAGAAGCGTTATATATGGTCTACGGATTCTATAATATTCAATGATATGCAGATGAACAAACAATACAAAACTGCTGTTTCACTCTACCATGTTTAATTGTATCGAGTAGTATGTGCCTAGGGTACATGGTACTATGGATCAGTATTGCACCATGAATCATGCATGGACCTCATTATATGCCTCATATTAGTGTTTTGTAGGATAACTATCTGATCGTTAAGGATTGTCTTAGCAATCAGTATAATACTGCAATTAAATGGGCCGCGCCTACAACCAATGGAAGTGCACTATTGCATGCTCTTGCCCCTTCACGATTAAATGGTCAAATCTTAGGGTGTCCTTGGTGGATGGAAATCTTAAATGGTGACTTTTTCTTCATCTCTTCAATCATTTGTTGATATATGAAATAATAAGAAATTTTTTTTATAAATTTATAAATTTTCAAATATACAACATGTATATTTTACATATGAACAAATGATTGAGGAGAGAGGGAACGAGACATAATTTGAGAACAAAATATTTTGATTCATATCAGGATGAAGAGTAAGATTAAAAGCTCAATTTTTATTTCCCAATCAAACAAATTCTTATTGTTATCGTGATGAATTGTTTGAGATCAATCATAAATTTATTCCTTTTTTGGGGTAAAATTCTCTATTTTTTTTTTAAATTTAAGTTGTTAGTGAAAGGGAAACAGAATCTTTGTCCCTGTCCGATGAAAATCTAATAAGATAATAATAATTAAAAAAGATGTTAAATCCTAAAGCTAGTAGCTAGATGTAACTATATTAAATTCATAAAATTTGGTGACATATAGCAAATAATAAATCAAAGAGAAGCCACTAAGATTGGTTTGGTATTAAAGAGTTTGATTAGAAAGCATAAGGTCTTATGTTTAAATTTTATTACAAATAATGTAATTTTTGAAGTATCAAAAACAAAAAAAATCAAAGAGTAGTTTATTAAATGAGTAAATCTATACTTTAATCCTTCAAAGAATTTTATTTTAACACTTTTAAGTTCATAAAAGATTAAATGCATGTACTTTAATTCTAAAAATAACAATCATATTATAACATTTTAAATCCCTTAAGAAAAAAACCACATTAGACGCCTTAAAGATTAAATGCATATACTTTAGTTCTTAAAAGATTTGATGTTAGACCATATATACATTAGTCCATAAAAAAATTGATATATTAAATCTCTCTCATGAACTAGAGATCAATATGTTAAAATCTAAATTTTCCAGGACTGATATGTTAAAAATCAATATTTTGGTGTTGTAGAGATTACTGTGTTTGATATAAAATTTATTAGGGACTAAAGTTTATGCATTTAATTTTTTAAGGATTAAAGTGCTAAAACAAAAATGTTTTAAGGATAAAGTGTAGATTTACTCATATTAATTTTATTCCATAAATTACAAATTATTTATAATTTCATTTTTTTCAGTTTCCCAGGATATCAACCATTGAACGCAATGACTAATCCTTTTACATATAGTAGACTCATTTAAAGGGGTAAACTCTAGTCATAGGTTTTAAAGCTATTCCATTTTCAATACGAAAATCGAATTCTCGATACTTTATTAAAAAAAGAGGGAGCCCTTATTACGTCACATTGCTACATCAGCCCGTGGTTTATAATAATTTAGTAGTTGAATATATTTTATATATATAAGTCTAAAAAAATGTGTTAATTTGGTCAATAAAGTGATTTGAAAAGGCCTAAATTAATACAACTTTATATCAATACATTAATCCTGCTATATTTATAAATTTATAAAGTGTAAATATAATTAAACACGGACTAAATTATAAGTGACCTATTTACATATATATCATAAAATTTAGGAGTGCTTATAACTCGGCCCAACCCATCAACCCAGCCCAATTTGAAGTTTATTGGGTCAAGTTCGGCTCTTGAAAAATGACTAGTTGTACTCTTTGGACTAGTTTCAGGTTATGCATTGGGTTGGCTCGACTTAACCCGAAGTCAAAAATTCTTTTTGAGATATATTTTAATATAATAATTTGTGAAAAATTATAAAATTTTATAGTTTAATGAATATATTCCATGTAATTTGATATTATTTTTATATTGAAATTGTTTGTTTTAAGACAGATATTGTAAAATAGCTCTTAAATTTTATTTCTTAGTTGTAAAATTTTATAACTTTATTATGTATGATATGCAAATCCATGTATTGTTTCAACATCGAATTGACCCGATTTAACTTGGTTTATAGTTGGGTTATTGTCGAATCCAATTCAAATTCTAACAAATGACCCGTATAAAAATTAGACCTAACCCAACCCAGCTCCTCCTTTTGTAAACTTCCGTTATCATGGAATGTTTAGTCGAATTTGGTGAAAATCGCAGCCCCTGACCTCACGATGTGAGTCGTGAAGTTTATGTTCAATTTATATTGCTAGCAATTTCTTATTAAGTACCATCGTAATTAAGCTTGTCGCACAATGGAGTAAGGTTCCTCTTCCTTTACTAACGGCAGATATTTTATTCGTAACATGACTCAACAGCCGTACCATGATGAAAGTATACGCGCTCACTGAAGATGGTGGGAATATTAAATGAGCAATCACAATTACGGGGAGAAATTCTTACATATTATATTTCAGCATAGTTAATGTGCACTCTAAAAATATGCATAAAGACAATCATTTATTTTAATTTATATTGTTTAAGAATATGGTTGGTTAGAAATAAAAATAGAGATAAATTTTAATAAATGAGCTACAGTATATTTGGTTAATGAACTATATAAATAGGTTTTATATATAAAAAATACACCTAAAACTTATTCATATTATTTTTACCTCTTTTTTTTACACAGAACCAAACGTGCTTATAAATGTGTAAAATTAAGCACAGTCATAACTGATGAAAACTTACCGTTTCTTACCCTCTGACCAAACAGATGCTAAAAGCTATATAAATAATATAAAATTAGAGCTTATGCATGCTGGGCTAACAGAAGTTAAATTTATTTCACAAGAATACAAAAATTTTCAAGTTTTTTATTCCAACATCCAATTATCTCAAACACTTAAATACTCTATTCATAAGATACAATGATTTCAATATTTACTTTTTCTCCTGATTTATTCTCTCACGTCAGCCCTCTTACACATATATAAGTGTCTGTCTATATTCATACGAGTGTCTACACCTGTACGTGTTGAAATAGATTTTTCCCAAAAATTTTATAGTGAGTTGGACGATGCAGCCAATCATAACCGTTAGCTGTGAGAAGTTTCCTTGATAGAACCGATGATGGAAGGATATCAACACCTTACAGATAGGAATAGGCCATTGCAAGCGTGATGATCCGGCAACACAGCATAGAAAATCCATCTATGTGCTACTGCTAACTAATAATGTACAATGACATGCGGAAATATCAAAGAAAAAACAACCCAAAAGAAAAGAAGCTGTTAGTTTGTACTACTATTTGATAGACCCAAGAAAAATGAAAAAGAAAAAGAAAAATAAAGGCTCTGTAAAGAAAGTAAATGAGAAACACATGAAGCAAGCAAGCAAGCAATTTGTGAAAGCGTTGACCTCAAATTGAATCTGAACTAAAAAGTTTAAGAATGGGCATATACCACAGATACCTGCGTTGATTCTGGACCAAAGAACCGTACCTTGGATCAGCCTGTGACACTTTTTGTATATATATGTGTATGTACATTAGCTACCTCTCTGCCTATACCTCTTCATACCCAACAGAACTATGTTTCTCTCTACTCCTTCAACAACACTGTTTTAGACAAGAAGGTAAGCTTTCTTTCTCTCTCTCTATTGGTGAGGGCCTTTTATCTTTTTTTAATGGAAAGTTTTCTGTTGTAGTACTTGGTGATCCATGGAACCTTAAAGGGAGTTCCTGTCTTAGTGGAAGAGCTTCCTTAGTGGGAGGCCCACATTTTTAAGCACCAAAGGAAGCACACACTCAACTTCTTGGATTATAATATAGTAATGATGATGATGATTACCTTTCCACCATTGAAAATCTAGGAGCTCTTTTTATTTCCTATGATATGCTATGTATATCAGGAGGATGCCAGTTTCCATGATTCTTTTTGGCCCAACATCCACCACAGATCCTAACCTCCTTTGTCTATGGATTTCCCTTCTGTCTAGTGAGTCCCCACTGCAAAATACTAGTACCCTTGTAGCCTTATCCAAGAAGTGAAACAAACAAAAGAAAAATGTCCTTTAAACTTTACTCATTTTGTTAAGTTGTCATTGATTTTCTGCTCTTAATTGTATTTAACAGTATTCATCATTAAGGTGATGGTTTTCCATGAAACATTACCACCAACCCCCCCTCTTCTTGCTTCATTTTCTCCATCTTGAATTAATGTAATTCAGAAAGCAATTATAGGCACAATTCCTGTGAGCGCCCCCCCCCCCCCCTTCTCTTCCTCTGCTTGCTTCATTTGCTCCATCTTGAATGTAATTCAAAAAGCAATTATAGGCACAAATCCTGAGAGCCTCTGGCTATTTTATTTTTTGTTTTATCCATACAATTTATGTAGGATGATAAACTTTTCCAGGGCCTAAAATCATTGCTTCCTGTGTCTTTAACAATCATGGTTTTATTTTTTTTCCAGTTTTCTCATGCTACTGTTAATCTTGGCCTGCTAGCAATTTGCTTCAATACAGTTCACTCACCAGATCCCGATCTGCAATTGGACTCCTCCACCTCCCAATCTTTTTCTTTCTTTATTATTTTTGTTTCTTTATGGACCGGTAGGGACACCAACAGAGGAAAAATGTCACCAAAATTACCAGTGAGTTTTTAAACCAAAGTTTTCGTTGTCTTCGTAAATCCCCCAAGTTGACTTATTGGTCACCCATTCTAAACCAAGTTGTGGAAGTGGTTGAAACCATGTGTAAAACCTGTCTGGGACCAGCTTGACAAAATATCATTAAGAATTTTCAACTATGTGCAGCTGTTGACTATGAATATAGGTTCTTTTTTTTTCCGCCGATCTATGAACATAGCTTCTAATACCATAGCACTAATGGTAGTCTGTCAAATTCATTGCATCAGCTTGAGAAGGATCTACATCAGCTTCATTTTTTCAAATCTGTTAATTTCTAACAAAAGTAGACTATGCATAATTTATCAACCTTTTCCTTTCTTGATAATTAGTAAGAACTATATATGGAACACTTTCTATCTTCCCTTCTTTGTTAATTATGAAAAATATTTATTCTTTGTCAGATTCATTGCATCAGCTTGAGAAAGATATATATCAGCTTCATTTTGTCAAACCTTTACTAAATTAGTTAATTTCTAACTAAAGTAGACTATCCATGATGTATCAAATTTTTTTTCTTGATAATTAGTAAGAACTATACATGAAATTCCTTCTATGATCCCTTCTTTTCGAATTATGAAACATATATATTCTTTTCTACATAATTTTTTGATTAAAAAGCTAGTAATAAAGGGTAGTAGAATATGGAATTCTTGCCTATAGGCCTGGTTGGTATACAAAAAAGCTAATTATAATCACAGCTTGGGGCAGATCAGGTAGCAAACTTTGAGATGGCAGGACAACTGGGAGTGCTTAATGCACTTGATGCGGCAAAGACTCAATGGTACCACTTCACAGCCATTGTGATTGCTGGAATGGGTTTCTTCACTGATGCCTATGACCTCTTCTGCATTTCCCTTGTCACCAAGTTGCTTGGGAGGATATATTACACAGATACAACAAAACCAAAGCCCGGTGTTCTCCCCCCTAATGTGCAAGCTGCTGTGACTGGTGTTGCACTATGTGGCACTTTAGCTGGCCAGCTTTTTTTTGGCTGGCTCGGTGACAAAATGGGAAGAAAAAAGGTTTATGGATTGACCCTCATGCTCATGGTGGTGTGTTCCATTGCCTCTGGTCTCTCCTTTGGATCCAGTGCAAAGGGTGTCATGGCCACCCTTTGTTTCTTCAGGTTCTGGCTTGGTTTTGGTATTGGTGGTGACTACCCTCTTTCAGCTACAATCATGTCTGAGTATGCCAACAAGAGGACAAGAGGGGCATTTATTGCTGCAGTGTTTGCTATGCAAGGATTTGGAATCTTGGGTGGTGGGATTGTTGCCTTGATTGTCTCATCCTCATTTGACCACAAATACAATGTCCCTGCTTATACAGATAATCCACAAGCATCGATGGTGCTGCCTGCTTTCGATTATGTTTGGCGCATGATCCTGATGTTCGGTGCGGTGCCAGCTGCTCTAACTTACTACTGGCGTATGAAGATGCCCGAGACGGCTCGTTACACAGCCCTTGTTGCCAAGAATGCGAAACAAGCCGCCTCAGACATGTCCAAGGTGCTTCAAGTTGAACTTGAAGCTGAGGAGGACAAGGTTCAGCAATTGACTCAGAGTGAGAACCAAAAGTATGGTTTGTTCAGCAAGGAATTCGCCAAACGCCATGGCCTGCACTTGGTTGGAACCACAACTACTTGGTTCTTGTTGGACATTGCCTTCTACAGCCAGAACCTTTTCCAAAAGGACATCTTCACTGCCGTTGGATGGATCCCTCCTGCCAAAGAAATGAGTGCAATCCATGAGGTTTATAGGATTGCAAGAGCACAGACACTCATAGCACTATGCAGTACTGTGCCGGGGTATTGGTTCACAGTGGCCTTGATCGATTACGTGGGCCGTTTCGCCATCCAATTGATGGGTTTCTTCTTCATGACTGTCTTCATGTTTGCCCTTGCTATACCTTATGATCACTGGACCAAGAAGGAGAACAGAATTGGTTTTGTTGTGATGTACTCACTGACTTTCTTCTTCTCCAATTTTGGTCCTAATGCAACGACATTTGTTGTGCCGGCAGAGATTTTCCCAGCAAGGCTAAGGTCTACTTGTCATGGAATCTCAGCTGCTGCAGGTAAGGCAGGAGCCATTGTGGGTGCGTTTGGGTTCTTGTACGCTGCACAAAGCAAGGACCCGAACAAGACTGATCAAGGCTACCCAACTGGTATTGGGATCAAGAACTCCCTCATCATGCTTGGTGTGATCAACTTCTTTGGAATAATTTTCACCTTGTTGGTGCCAGAATCAAAGGGGAAATCATTGGAAGAGTTGAGTGGAGAGAATGATGATGAAGGTGCTGAGGCTATTGAGATGGCAGGGTCTGCCAGGACAGTTCCAGTTTAATCAAAGTCTTGTGTTAATCAAAGAAGTTAAAATTGTGCTATTATTGTAATGTGACAATTTTAGTACTAATTTTCTATAGCCAGATGCACAATAATGATGATGTAGATATCTGCTTTTGTACGGTAAGAGGGTTTGTGTGTTTCGTTCTACTTTTTCATTAAAATTGGTCTGTAAAATCTACGTAATCATATCTGTACCTGAATATGTTGAAGAGCCTTTTTGTTTTTTTTTTTGTTTTTTGTTTTTTAACTTTTCCATGTTATTATATCTTGTTTATGCTTGCTTTCATAGAAGAAAAGAATTCTACAATCTTTATGCAATTATAAAGGAATTTCATTTTCATTTCCTTTGCCCCATTTTGTGCTGGACAAGTTTAAAGGATGGTGCAATTAAGTTATGCATAATGTGTGACAATGTGATTAGAAGTTGTAACTACTCTCATGCCTGCATACAAAATGAGAACTAGATGTTCTCAAACACTCAAACTCAAACAGGATGAGATTAAGGGTCTGTCTATAAGTTCGGATGATGAAAATTTAAATGAAAAAAAACACAAGAGGTTTGTGAACTGCTAGATGTCCAAAGCATTTCTCACAACTGAAGCGAGGAGATTGAACTGAAGCTTCGTGGAACACGACCTCACATCAACAATCGCAGAAAGCATAGTTAAAACTTAACTGATGCAGAAACAGAATCATCGGAAGTTAAAAACAGAACAAAAACAGAAGAGACCAAAAGCTGCTGAAAATTCACTCAATCAAAGCAATAAAAATGCAGGATGCAGCAACCAACCAACTCCAAGGAATGTGCTTCATAGTAGAAGAGTAAATGAAGGGTTTGTTGATCAAACCAAGCTCGAAAGTGACGCTTGCATCCTTTTCCTGTTCTACTGCATCACCCTACAATATTTTCACGATCTTGAGTGCTTCTATAGTTTCTAGTTCCTACAAACTAAGGCACCATTTGATACATAGTATAGGTCTAATAGCATTAGTTAATACTGTAGAGCCAATTTTTATGTCCTAGGAGGCCTGATAAATTATTTTATTAGTTAATCCCAAATTAATTTCGACTTACTCTTCTATGCCTCACCTCCACCCACCCCCACACCCACTACCTGTGTTAGCTAGCTGCCCACTAGTCACTACCCACCCACAACCAATCGCCCCATGCCACCTATCGGTCACTCTCAGCCATTCGTCAGTTGCTACTTGCCATCGACCGATCACCCACCGCCACTCACTGGACGCCCCTGCCACCCACTAGTAGCCCCCGCCATCTGTTGATCGCCATCCCCCACCCACCAGTAGCTGCGCACACCGTTGGTCATGTGGTGCTCTAAATAATAAATAATATAAAAACTCATACAATGAATTTCTTATACTATACTATCAAACGTTATAATATTATATATAATACTATTAGGCGTTACTATATACAATAAACCAATAAGGGCGTAAATTCTATATTCTTTTTGTTTTCCAACAAAGTTCGGTATTCTTACTTAGAAGAGTTGTGTATGAGTTATATCTATGCAAAACGTGAGTGAGAAACAACAAAAATATTTAGTAAATTAAAACTTATTCGTTACGAGAAAATTACACTGATTTTTCTCAAAATTTAGTATAATAATACTAGGTGTTCATTTATTTTGAAAACTTATTATTGACCTCTCCGGAGGTTTACTAATAAAATTTCACTAAGTGCTCATGAAAATAATCGTTTGTTAATTTAAATGATAAAAAAGATAATATCCAATATATATATAATTATCAATGATAAAATTAAAATTACATTGATCATATTTAATTTAGCATATTAATTAAATAGAATACTTTTTAATTATATGGAGATAAAACTTATAATTATAACTTATAATAAAAAAAAGAGATATTTTAGCCTATATATATATACACACACACGTATTATAATTTTATTACTAATAATCAAATATAAGTCACATTTTTTAGTCGCTTAAATTAATGAATTAATATACAAAGGAGTTCAGTATAATTTTATAAAGTAAAAGAATGATAAATATAATTACACTAAATCTCCGAGTATATTAGTATAATTTACTGTTTATTTAAACACCAACAACCCAAGTAAAATTGTAATAAAGTTTATGACTCTACCTAGCAATTTTTCCAACTGAGTTATCCACGCAGAACAGAGTATTCCGTTTTCAATATGAAAAACATTGTGATGGTCACAGTTGCACTTATACGAACGTTGGTCAAAAGGTTCATTGGAACCAATTATGTGAGCAACTAGATATAGTAGGCAAACCCTAGAGGGAGTGTGACTCATGAATGCCTAATTAGCGCACTATCACAACATTGGGGATAAAGTTGGCGAGCAATGAGATCAAAGGAAGTAGATATAATAATCATCACTCCTCCACTCTACATGAACCAACGATGTAGTCATCAGGTTCGTTGCAACATGAGTCATGTCCCAAAATCCTGGTACGACTAGGCGCTTTTTAGGCACTTTCCAGTAATTATGAGGGAATTGAAGTTCGATGACCATTCAACTAATGGTGAAAATAGCACATGACACATGTGTAATCTTTCTGCTAAATTATGCTCAATATACACGCACTTATGGTGAAAACGATGTGCTAAGGACTCATCGGCATAATAAATTCAAGTAGTGTATGGATTAAGATTCGGCAATTTTCATGATAATGTGTTCGTTATCTTTATATGCTGCTAATTTTCAATTCTAGTTTTGCTGCACTTTTGAATGATGATTCATATGATATATTACTAATTACTGCAGAGAGGTATATATTCTCTTTTAGGTTTAGTCCATTTGAGTCCTCCATAAAACTAAATCCCATTCCAATACTGAATTATAAGGATAAGCGACAGATTTAGAAAATTTCAGTAATAGGACGAATATAATATACAAGCATATCACTAAGTTTTGCATAATTTTTATCATAGAGTGGATTCAAACTTAATAAAATAATCGTGGTAAAATATAAATATATCTACATAATAATGATAAAATTCTCAATTTTTAAGATAAAATGTTCTATTAAAACTATATAGAAATAGCTTTCTTGAACATGAAACATCAAAATATGTAGGTAATATTGTTATAATAATATGAAGTTAAAATGAAAAAAATCCCCCTCCTCGTTGTGTCCTAAGCTTGATGTAATTAAGCAGTCAAATGACACCATTTTATGGGGTTATTAGGTCATATCCGAAGACACCATCGAATACCCACTTGGACAAAGCATCCTGTAAATAACTTCCTAACAAATTGGATTGTCATTTAGTTGACAAGGATATGAATTTTTCAGTTAAAATTTCAGGATCACACCTACTAGAACTTCAAAATGGCTAAATGCTAATCCTTTTTTGGGTGGGGAATCTCACATGCGTCCTAATTAGGCACCTTAAAGAATACCCACATGGTTTCTGTACCTTCCACTTCCACTTTCACATTGTCAAAATCGTGTTTAAACTTAAAAATATATGTGCTAGCTAAAGGAATTGGACCTGAACTGGCTTAGAACTTACATTGTCAAATCACCTACCTTTCCTAGCTCCATTTGTTGATTTGAGGAATAAAAATATGCACATTTCAACCACATGTCTACTTTTGAGCCTGTGTTATTTGGCCGACTTCGGCAAAAAGTCCAAACATATTAGGCACTTCACAAATGAATAAACACAAAAAGGTTGTATTCCTATATTCCATTATTTTGCTTTATCCTTTTGTATAGTGAGAATCTTAAAGTCCATTTCATCATCATGACAAGCACCTTATGTCTTTCACATTCAAAATTCACCGGCTTTTTCGTTATCGCTGCCGTAGATAGTGAGGCTTTCCACTTACAGCTCTTGCTCTTAAACTTGGTAATCAATGAGACATATACCACAGATGTGTGAACGGTAAGAGTCAATATTGTGGGGAAAGCATTTCTAATATGATCACTTATTAACAGCCAGCAAGAGTCAATATATAGGTTTTGTTACAAATTAAATGGTGAAAAAGTGAGCATTTTTGGGGAATAATTTAATCGAGGACCACAGTAGAAGAGATTCGCCATTTGTCTCATGAGAGCAATGATAAACATATTTTTATTTATGTATGTGCTATATTCCAGAATTATTTTACAAATAAATTCGTGGGTAAAAAGGGCTCTTGGTCTGGTTCAACTAAAATTCAGAAAATTGTATTCATGTGATGCGTCCCAAAAACTTGGAAAGCGAAAGATTCTTCACGGGTATAAGCTTGATTATTATTATACGCCACGGTTCTTTGGTCATTGCCTGGATAATATGGGTTTGTGGTCACAAAGTTTGAATAAATGTGAGGACGATAAGGGGTGTTTGCTTTTAGCTTTTAATTTTTATTTTCAGTTTTTTAAAATTTATAAAAAAAATCTAAAAATATTGAAAACTATAAATTTTAAATTTTAATTTTTTCAGTTTTTCTTTTACAATTTTTTAAAAACTATAAAATAGAAAATAGAAAATGAAAACTGAAAACAGGCCCACAGCCAATTGATGAGATGCTGCAGAAAAACCAATTATTTTCCCAAATGGTCCAAACAAAAATTCTACAAATCTTTTTTAAAATTTTATGCATGGCATTTTCTTCTATTTAAAGTAGAATGATGTAGACAAGGCCAAAAAAAAAAAAAACAGAAAGTCGTATATTTTGTCTAACTATAATCTAGGCACTGGCTGTAAAAGTTGAAATACTTCGAAGTATAATTAAAGTACACAACCAAGGCAATGATTAAAATTAATTCTTTATTCTCATATCATAATTGACGTCACATTTTAAAGCATACAATTTCTCCCTTTTGTTGCTTTACTATTTCTAATCAGTTCTGAAGTACTCTTAGTTCCGAGATAAGAATACCAATGCTAAAGGCACAGAATGGGTTTGGGTTAATGATAAGGGATTTGGATAATTTACATAAAATTATATATTCAAACCTAATTGCTATTAATATAAATAAAAAGAAAATATAATCGTCAGAAAGTAATATTAAATTGATGTTTTAACAGTTTTCATTTAGCCTTCTGATTGGACAAGTATGACTTATTTTGCTGTACAAAGGTGTTGTTACTCATATTCCTAATTTCATATAGACTGCAAGAATTGAAAAGTGGAATTCATACTCCAGTGCTAGGAGTCCTCGATGATACTTCTGCTCGCCGCATGCTTTTCGGGTTTTTCTTATAACAGCTTGTATGAGGAATGGAGTTGACTATGGAGGATTAATCGCAAGGTGTTTTTTAATTTCAAAAATATTATTTAACATATAAAACTAAGTATCTATTAGAACACCCACTTTTTAACCATTATGTGTGATAGTCGTCTCCATTCATCTTATCTATTTATCACATTTAAGATTAAAAAATGAATATTCCAATAAATATCGACATTTTATGTGTTAAAATAACATTTTAATTTTAATTTTCTGCTCTGTTTGTCCCAATGATGAATTTAGTAAACTTTAATAATGAGGCAAAAATAATATATGAATGCAAAAATAAATAGGTTGCATTATATGTTGTTATTTTATCTCATTTAAAATTCATGTGGGATCAAAATCAATAACACAATGGGAGCACAAATTTATATACCTATATAATTATTAAAAAAATTCAAAATTGTTGTGAGCTTCACTAACAAATATAGATCCGCCCCTACTTTGTCCTGTCTTTCTGTTTTTCCTTGTGGTTGTGTGGCGTTTGGGGGAATCACCCTCACCGTCCTTTTTCATAGGTTTTTTTTTTGGTGAGTGTTTATTTATCTAATACAACGCTTAGAAAGTAACAGTGACTTAATTCAGTTATATAGAGCTCGGACTATCACTTGGTTTGGTCATGATCTTAAAATAGGTTTATTTTTTATGAAAAGTATAATTTTTTTTTGGTTGGTAAACAAAATTGTTGAGATGCTTTTACCTTTAACTTTTAACTCTTTAAGAGTTGGGGATGCTTCCGAGAGCTTACTATAATTAATGACAATAAGAAAAATTAGCCTATTTGATATGTATATCTATTATAATTGTTTTGAATTCCAAGAACAATTTTACCACATATTTATTAAATATTACTATGGTGTATTCCCTTCACTGAAAGTAATTTTTATATTATTTTACCAAACAATATTATTATAATTTTTTAAGAGCAGGTTTTAGAGAGCTTCAAAACCTCTAAAAAAATCACAACACCAAACTGAGCCAATATATCTTCAAGTTAAAGTTGGTTTATTATTTGGATCATTTTCGCTTATTCAAACCGATAAAAAACCTCACAAAAAAAAACCGATAAGAACAAAATAACGCACCGTGATGCTTGCAAGAAGGTTGAAAGAGACCTTAACTGTGGGCACTTGAAAGAAGGTATGAGTGGCTCGACCAAGAAACACCCTTATTAACATCTTTTGTCAACATGCAACGGCGCTAAAATTGAAAATTAAATCAGGGGTCCTTGCCCTTTGTCTCTTCCACCATCTAGGAAAGAGTTCGAAGCAAACTGACAAAGCAAGTGGACTAATGTGCTTGATACGAATCTGTATAGCTGCAATGTGCCTTCAAAAGTGGGTTGGAGTGAATAGTCTATGGCATTTTCGTTTCTTTCTTCCTTGTATTTCTTTTTCCTCTTTTGAGCTCACTCCATGTTGAATAGTAATCAGAACCAGAGGTATTAGGATAATCTATCCGGTAATAAAATAACATTTTCTGGTGAAATTAAATAACATTCATATTTATATATGGCCACACAATTGATTATTTCTATTTGTAGTCACCAATTCGTGACAATTTTTAGATTGACTTATTTTATACAATGAATTATCATTCATCAATATAAAATTATAAAATATCCAAGGAGTAACAAATTCTCATAAAACATTAGCTAGTAACACTAACTGCACAGTTGATTGAAAAAGAAAATTAAATCAATAACAATACTACAAAATCCATTATTCTCTCAAACTACATTATCCATAATACCTAAAAGAAATTTAGCAAGCCATGGCATAAGAAAAGAAAACCTACACCCTTGTTTTATCTTCTTATCTTCTTGTTTTCCAAATCTAAATCAAATCTTGCCCCAAATCTCTTTATCTTTAATTTTTTTTTCGGTAATTTTCCTTCAATTTTTGTATCAAATGCTGCCATCTTTTTATCTTACGTCAAAACAAATCATGTGAGATTCTTTATCTATTAAGTTAAAAAAAAGTCAAATCACAAGACAACTTCACAAATTTCAATCATAAAATTAAAATAAATTAATTTTAATAAAACAAGTCATGAATTTTTTTGCAGAAAATAAATTTAAAATAATTAATGCATAAATATAAAATAAAAATATAATATTTATGTAAGTTATATATCAATCACAGCTCAAGAAGCTTAATTGTAGTAAGTGATATTCAAGTCAGCTAGTGTGCACATTTAGTAATTTATCTCATTCAATGAGTTAGGCATACAGATTATTTTTTTGGAACTACAAGATTTGTACATCAAAATTAGAAATTTGCTCAGTGAAGATTTCTCACATCTTTAATTTCCATTCAGTGAAAATAACTTTTGCTTGAGGTATTAGGAGAAATCATTTTGCTCCATAGACTAAATTAAACCCTCACTGCCACCCTAAAATCCTGTTATCTTAAGCCATATCCCCCATACATACATATTGGAAAAATTACAGATATTTTTCAGATTGACAAAGGGACTGAAGTGTCCCCATTTTTCAACCGTAAGGTACAACAAAACTGTTAAATCTTAAAAAACCAATTTGTTTCTTGTAATTTTTGTTAAGAATCAAAATGGGATTTTTGGTCTTAATATTTTAACATATATGTTGGGTTTTTGTTTCAATACCTCAAGGGTATTGGTACTCTTCAAAATTCAAAAGTTATAATTTAATCATGAGTAATTAAAATATTAATAAATTTAATTAATGAAACATGTGATAAATTTTTAACCACAAGTTATTTAAAAGGTATAAATACTCATGAACTCTGTAGGGATAATACCTGGAATCAAGACAAATTAAATTATTTTTACTATTTAAAATCTCACTAACTAAAACTTGATAAAATTAACTTAAATTTTTTTTTTGAACTAATTTTTAAGTTAAGATTAGTTTATATCAAAATTAGTCTTAAGATTTTTAATAATTACTAAATATCAGTTATAGATAAACCTGATTATTTTGTACTTAAATATTTATTTTTAATTGCTAGCAAAGGCTCTAAACAAAGAAATTGAGAGGGAACCACATGTATAAGTAATTTATTTGTTATTTATTACGCACCTATCTAGAAGTGACAGAACCAAGGCATGGCCTTCACGATCATGTACAAATGCTCGCAGTTCATTCGCAAGCCTACGAGGACAAAACTGGTTGACTTGAATTATATATGGGTCAAGATGAAGTTGCATTGAAGCCCGACGTACCCACCACCTGGTTGGCCCATATTTGATGACGTTACTTCGCCAGGGCGCAATAGCATGGCACGCAGTTTGTTGTCGGGAATTGCCACATAATAGACAATAACATCAAAATCAAATTCGCCAACATGCCACATTGCATGCGACTTTTGAATTATTTTTTCATACACATAAAGTTATTATCATATTATTTTTAGATATATTCCTTACAAAAAGGATAATATTAACTTTATTCAATATATACTCACATATTTATGAATATAATTATCAGATACACATATTTATCATTAAATTCTATTTTTATTTTCAATGTTATTTTTTAATGAGTTTTTTACACATTTAAAATTGAAAAAATAGGATATTATATATCTACCCGGATCTGAAAATATTATGGATATGTCTTATTTTGTATTATATAGAAATCGATTTAAATTGATTTCCTTATTAACCGATCGAGCTAGCTTTACATTTGTACACAACTCGACTTAAATCGATTCGACTCAAATCAACTTAAATTGATTTTAGGAACATGTTAGAATGTGTTAGGATGTTTCAAAAATCGATTTAAATCAATTTGTGAAATATACTGACATGTTCCTAAAATCGGTTTAGTCAATTTCTTGGTTCTACAGTAATCAATATATGTGGCTCTATCATCTGATTATAATGCCTGTTTTTTAAAATTCATGTAGGGTACAAAAACAAATTGCCATATAATGAATAACTAATTATATTTAATTTATAATTGACATAATATTTAGTCTGTAAAAATTAAATCACACAGATTCTATGCTCCTAAGCAACTAAACAATATATTAAATACATTCTATAATATAAAGAGAACAAGCGTTTATATCCTATAAGAGAACAAGTGTGTCACACACTAAATATTTATATAAAACTAATTAAATTTTAATTATAATTGTCATAATATTTATTCTAGAAAAATAAATTTCATAAAATCCTATAATCTAAACTAACTAAACAGTAACATATTGCCTATGTTCTATCCTAAAAGAAGCAATGTAATCTATGCACAAAAAGTTTATAAAGTTAATTATATTTAATTTTTATTTAACATTTTATTTATTCTACAGAGATTAAATTCCAACAAATCTTATAATTTTAATCAACTAAATAATAATATATTAAATTATCCTATCCTATAAGACAAAGTGCAACATATACACTAAATATTTATACACAGAAAAAATTACACTAAATAGCCGATCACATATTAAATTATTATGCCTACCTCACATTGCATGAAGTTGACCACATTGTAGGAAGACTAGCAATGGAGCCTAACAATTTATTTTATGTAGTTTAAAATATTTTAATATATTAATTGTGAGGTAGGCATAATAATTTAATATGTGATCAACTATTTAATATAATTTTTTCTATGCATATAAGTATTTAGTGTGTATGTTGCACTTTGTCTTGTGGGATAGGATAATTTAATGTATTGTTGTTTAGTTAGTTAAGATTATAAGATTTAGTAAAATTTAATTTTTATATAAGAAATGAAATGTCAAATAAAAATTAAATATAATTAACTTTATAGACTTTTTGTGTGTAGATTACATTGTCTCTTTTAGCATATAATATAGTTAATATGTTATTGTTTAGTTAGTTTAGATTATAGGATTTTATGAAAAAAAATTTAGAATAAATATTATGACAATTATAATTTAAATTTAATTAGTTTTATATAAATATTTAGTATGGGACACACTTGTTCTTTTATAGGATAGAAACACTTGTTCTCTTTATAGGATAGAATGTACTTAATGTATTGTTTGGTTAGGAGCATAGGATCTATGTAACTTGATTTGTACAGAACAAATATTATATTAATCATAAATTAAATATAATTAATTATTCATTATATGGTAATGTCTTTTTTTTTTCTTACCCTATGCGAATCTTAAAAATTAAACGGTATAATCAAATAGTGGAGCCACATGCATCAATTACTATAGAAGCAAGAAATCAACTTAAGTCGATTTTTGAAATATTCTGACACATTCCGATATGTTCCTACAATTGACTTAAGTCAATTTGTTTACAAATATAAATCTAGTTTGATTGGTTAACAAGAAAATCGATTTAAATTGATTTCCGTATAATACAAAATAGAATATATCCGTAATACTTTTAAGATCTGGATAGATATATAATATCCTTTTTCTGATTTTAAATGTGTAAAAAACTCTATTTTATTATTGAATACAATATAATCTAATCAATGAGTACCTTATAATTTATCCATTTAAAATTATACTAGAGTATTGTCCATGCATTGCATCAAAAATTTGAACATGATATCTATATATCTATGATAACTTATAATATTCAAAAAATTTGTTATATTTTACAAAGTAAATGTTATTAAGAAAATGAAGTTAAATACAATTTTAATGAATTTTTTTAAAATAGATAAAAAAATTATTTTGAAAGTATTCACAATTGAGTTATATATAGTACATGCAACGTTTCATAGATTCATTGCCGTTTCTAAAATTGCATTTATATCATATTTTTATTTAAAAAGTTGTCACCAGCAATTTTATTTTCTTGTTATATTTCAAATAAATTCAGTATAAGGTATGAAGATTTGAACTTTACAAATGTTAATATATGAAAAGAAAAACTATAACAATTAAAATTGAATAAAAATTTATTTATAAACTAAAAGTAAATATATTTATTAATTTAAATTTTTAAAAGCTTCTTTATGCACAACATTATTGGTTGTGTTAGTTGGAAAAACGCTTTCATTTTCCAACGAGCTGCTGTTATTTTATCTCTTATTATAGCCTTTCCATTTAAGACGAATGTTCAATTACATACACTCACCAAGAGCTTATATAGCTTCAACCATGTGGTGTGACACAGTTAATAAGGGATTGTGTTCCTTTAATTATCTTTTTCGGGTTCAATTCTTAGAAAAATGGGAATAGAGTGTCACCCATGACTAGAGTTGTCTCTAATCGGGCTCCGTAGTACAATATGGATCAGTTAGCCTTTCAAACTGGATACCAGATGGAAAACCAAAAAAAAAAAAAAAAACCTATATAGGTTCAGTACTTCTTTTGTTTTTTGTTTTCCCTCCCCCAAAAAACGCTCCAATTCACGTGGGCAGGTTTGTGCCACCACTAAGCGATATGAAAATAGTTTTTTTTGTTCCAACGCCGTTATTTTTGTTTGTCTATTCCAGTTTTTTCATAAACCATTTTCTCCTCCCTAAGCGATGGTTTTGATCTCAGTGTATTGCTATGATGGTCTACTGCAAAGGCCTTCTCCTCATCCAAATGGCTAGGTTTCCAAAACCCCAATTCCCAAGGTCTGCCTCATCATCTAAGTCACTGGATCTCTAAAACCCCAATTCTCGTTGAAAGCACAAATCCAATTATTCATCTCACGCACGAATCTGGAAAATTGAAAGAAAAGCTAAAGACTTAATATTGATTTTACTCCCTCACTTTTCACCTGTGAGCTATTTTAGTTTTTAATTTTTGAAATGAATTAAATTAGTCCCTGATATTACAAAATGTGAGTCATGTTAGTCGCTCAACTTACTTTTACTTAATATTCTATCAATTAAATGATGATAGGTAACTTTAAACTATACTTTGACATATCATATGTCATCCGAGAGATAAAATAAAGTTTAAAATAACTCATTTTGATGTTTAAAATATTACAAAATGAGTCATTTAAATATTCACTTTATGTCATATAATGGCTCATTTTGTGCAATTTTAGATACCAAAATAAGTTATTTTAAATTTTATTCTATTTTAGATGATACATGATATGATAAAATATTACTTAACATTATGTATCATCATTTAATTAATAAAATATTAAATAAAATTTATATAAGAGACTAATTTGACTCATATTTTATAATATTAGAAATTAAGTTGACTCATTTTAAAAATAAAGACTAAAATAAATATTAACTCAAAGTTAAAACACAACAAGAGTAAAATATCTTTATTCCAAAGGCCGGCCCTTTTCTCCCACTGAACAGACACCAACATCTGCAATTGTGGGTTAAGATGATGTTTCATGAAAAATCCTTAATACGAAAGGTTGGCCCCCCTTTTTTCCGTCAAAATTGTTTATGCAAACATGTTTAAAGATTAAACTTAGGAGCCTTCTACGGTGGGGAGAGTGAAGTTATGGAGTATGATGGGGAGGGTAAGATAGTGAAAATAATGAAGAGTGAGAGGCACATTTAGAATTATAAAAAAATGATACCTAATTTTATAATTAAAACTGATTAATCTAGATTAAAACATACTATTTTCCCTCCTTCTTCGTAGCAAAACTTTCCCCCGCTCCCCTTTTTCCGTTTGCACTCCACTCTTCTCCCTCACTTTAGCAATCTCAAACTCAAAGGCAGCTTACACCTTCTCCTACCTCCATGCCAAATACCTCCCTGTTAGTCATTGGAGAAGCCCCCACCATCGGTTGCACCCTCATCGACGTTCCCGCAACCTTGGTGTTGCACGAGGCTACGAGGTCGCCGTCTTCTCTCATGCTGCTCCAAGGCCACCAGATTGGAGGTCGACTCCCACTCCAAGGTCGCTGCTTTCCCTCCCGCGACGTTGCAAGCCACCCGCTCCGAGGTCGCCGCCCCTCGGAGGACGCCACCAGGTCCAAGGTCGCCGCTTCCTCTCACGCAAGGCTCCAAGGTCGCCGCTTTCTCTTGCGCGATGCTTCGAGGCAGCCCCCTCCAAGGTTGCCGCTTGCTTCAAGGTTCGTGTTTCCTCTGTTTTGGAAATTTTTTTTTTCCACTTTTTGTGTTGCTCTCTAATTTTCTGAATATATAGAAACCAAAAACCCTTATTATGATTTCCTAGCGCTGTCAAGAATGAGCAAATAACAATAGTAGATTCAAGACGATGCTTGCCACCGCAAAGTCAGTGTTGCTGATTCTCATACTCTTTGGTTATAGCCTGAATTAAGCATGCTAGCATGTTTTGATAAGTATCTTGAACTGTGGATTGGCCATGTCTTGAGCTTGTTAAATTATTTTAGCTATTTATGCAAGCTGTTTTCGTTTAAATTTGAGCTTATGGATTGGTCATGCCTTGAGGTTATTAAATGTATCTGAGACATTCTTTGTTAATTAGAATATATGGGGCTAATTTGTCAGGCAAGGAAGGTACTAATTAAAAATATTTAAGCATGTGTGTGATTCCTTTTTAACATTGTTGGGTTTACTTCATTTCTTGAGGAATGGGGGTTTATTTTAATTTTATCACAATTTAGATGTCTTAGTATGAAGAATTGCTTCCTTATATTTCAAGAGATAACCTCATTTTTTTTGTTCACTTATGTCATGCTCATGCTTATTTTAATCTGCATTTTTTAGTTTGCATTCATCTTTGTCATTGACTCCTCTCTCGTCTTTGTTCTTGTAGGTCATTGGGACAATATTCAAACTTTTTTCTTTATCCCCTCAACGATCGCCCATTCTGGATGCTCTGATGCTCACAGTTTCCATATCAGTTGGAAAATTTCTTTTGTATTTGATGCATCAATTCAATTACCAGGTTGTTCTAGGGTTAACATTAACAGTGCTTTTGGTTTATTATTAAGATGTATTAACTCGTCTTTTTGTTTCTCCTTTTAAATGTAGTGTGCAGCATAAATAGCTTAATTGTACAAGACGACAATTCTGATATAGATTGAATTGGAAATAGATCATAATATGTAGAAATTTTTTGTCAAGTTATGTGTCAATTTATATTTTCTTCTGCTGATTCTCTTTAGCTCTCTGAAGCTGTCTACAATAGATCAACATTCCCTGCTTTTAAAGCACATGGGTTGGCCCAAGCTTCGATGTCTGATTGTGTGTATCTAAAACATTTTCTACTATTTGAATAGTGAGTTCTCAACAGATTAGATTTCTATAATGAACATATTGTCTTGTGCATTGTAAAGATTTGCATTTGTAATTGACGGCTGAAACAGTGAGATACATTATTATAGGTAAGAATCTTTGGTGGTGAAAAGCGCCAAATGTTTACATTTGCTAAGTAGGTAACATCATTCAAGCTTTTGTTAGAAAAGGTGTGACTCCCTCTAGAATGCCTTCATGTTAGTGGTGTGTTCTTAACAGGTTCTATCTTTCTAGTCAAGTGGGATAAAGCTTAGTACTTTCAAATCATTGAATGAATCCATGACAAGGGTTGTTGTTTATATTTCTTTAATTGCATTATATTGTCTTGGTGGGAGCAAAGTTAATGCAGTAAGCAGTTCTAGTTTGTGCAGAATTTCTATTTCTATTTTTTTCGCTAGATGATGAAAAATCTAATCATGATCTTCTCTTCTTTCCTTCTGCAACAGATGTTGCTATTTAAATACATTCATGCAACTATATGTGTTTCTATACATATAGATATAAATTACAATTTCTTTTCCACCATTAAAATAACCAAAGTTGCTCTTAATTCTTGCTCTCAGGGTGAGCTCTCAGTTAGAGTATCCTATTTACTTTTCAAAAGTGCGTAACAATGGTTTCAAGTTTCAAGATGAGAATATTTTACAAATAAATAAGCTCTTCAAGAAATAGTATTGATTCCTTGTAAATTTTCTTTTAGGCTGTCAACATGGAATGTGATAAAAGAATGGACCATCCTTCAAATGATGTTTCTATCTCGGGTACCTAAGACCTGTTTATGTTGATGAAGAGTCATATCTAAGAATGATATATCACACTGAATATGGTGATGGATACAGCTCAGACTGGAAAGGTATCTGTCTTTTTGTTAGTTTATCATTGCAGTCCTGTGAGCATATTGCTTGTATGTAACTTGCAAACCCAAATCTGCCTCTTTCTAGCCAGTGCATGAAATCTTAATTTTTGACCAAAAAGAATTATAGGTAAATTGTTTTCTTAACATTTTTTTTTCATTTTTAATCTTTAGACGGTGGAGACTTCTACTCAAATAGTATTAGTGATCTTATTGGCAAAGTTATTGTTAAGCAATATTAAGATTCTGTTTGTCCCATTTTCTTTGTAATTTTTTTCATGTCAGCTGGACTGTTTTTTTTCCCAAGTTGTTTCTTTGTGTAGATTTTCATTGGTTTTTTTTTTAATATATCTGGCTGATGATTCTATGGCACTTTCCAACTTTAGGGGGTCTAGAAAGCCAATTTCAACTGGTTTGATGATGCAGAGTGAACGAACTTTCATTTGTGCTGATACTGGTGCAATGGTAGAATGAACTTTCAAGAGTTTCATATTTTTTATTTCATTCAACAGTTTTTCCCACTCAGTCCTGTTTGGTTTATGAGAAAACAAAGGAAAAGAAATGGAGGGGAAAAAAATGAGTTTTGTTGAGCATCAAGCATCGAGAAATCAAGTAGGGAGCCATTTGAGTACAAGAAACAATGAAATTTTTTAGCATTTTCAAGTTTATTGAAAATTTTGAAGATTTCAATTTTTTTTTCATTAATTGATTCTTTTTTTTTTTTTGAAGATTTGAGAAAATCATTATTTTTCAGTGGTAAAGGACTGTATTACATGAAGTAATCATTGATTCATTGTTCATATCTTTGCGTCTGACTAGAGATTAGAGATTGGATATATACACTTACTCGCATGAAGTGAGTTGCTTGGTTGCACTGTTGCACACTTGACATTTGTTGAACCTACAAATTTCAAGTGGTTCTTGCCACATAGGAACTCTATCCCCGAAGAAAATTCAATTTTTCTGTACAGAATGGGTAGCAACTTGTTTATTTTCATATAGGATAGCTGGATCGTATAATTGACAAAGAAAATTCAAGTTGTATATATTGGGAATGTTGGAGTGAACAAAATGCTATTACCTTGTGTTCATGATTTGCTCTCCAGATTGTCAGGGTACACGTACGAAAAGTTGAAATGCATGCTGATTTGCATTGTCACAAAGTTGATTATACACTGTCTGAGCTTAAAAGTTTTCCTATACATTGGGAGAACGTTTGGTGGTAGTGGTGGTTTTTGCGTTAGTGATTGGAATATTTTCTGTTTTCGCTCTCTAGCCTCTTGTAGTTTGCTTTTATGAAATACTAGTGGAACTATGGATTTGTTAAAAATTGGATTACGGGCTTCTGAGCTGCACATGTAATATATGTATACGGAACAGCTTAGAATTGTATTAGAATCGATATAATTAATTTACAATTTGTAGTTAAGAAAAATAAAATGCACATGATTTTACATGGTGTTTATTTAAAAGTTACTTTCATTTATGCCCGTGCCAGTTTGTACTTGTCATATATATTGTTTTTAATCCTAGCAGTTTATTTTTGCTTACAAGTTAGTTAGTGCAAATTTGAAGCTAACGTCAGCTCTCCTAAAGACATAAGGATTTCAACTTCATCAAACATAAGTTTTGAGATTCCTCCTGTCGTTGTCACAACAATAAATTGGAAAAACATCATAAATGAAAAATAGAACGCAGGTGAGATTGTATCTGCATCTATAATTAGCTGCAAAGTGGTTAAGGTATTTTAGTGTGTTGGTTTCAGTGTTTGGGATTTCTTGCCATTACGTCAATATTGTTACATATTGTGTGCTAGCTTATCTTGTGTAATGAGCATATGCTACATGCGTGAACAACCCCATCAACTTGTGTACCCTAGACTGATTAAGACCACAATTGAAGGCCTAAGTATTAAGGAAACAAACGAAATCAGGAAGAGAGGACTAATTGTTCGTGCGTTAACAGAACTTGGAATGCTAGTTATACTTTCTAATTTCAGTTGCCTATTTAATTATGCAAAGGTTATTGACTCTGAGGACATCACAGCCAAATATGGTTATTATGCTTATTTGGTGCCCATGGTCAGATATGCTTTTCTCACCTGTGAACTAGTTCGGATAGACTGCTGATGACTTGAGAGGAGTAATTACAAGAAGATAGGCTGCAAACTCAGGGTAAAGACAATTTTATTTTGCTTTTGTACTCATTTAAACAATTGTATGAATGTCATAAAAATTTCAGATATTTAATCTGATCTCTCTGAACTTTAGCTTCTTGTATGTACTGATATATAATATTGATCTGTAAAAGTTTTCATGATCATTTTTGGTTAATTGTCCCTTGTTTGGTTAATGATTCTTTCCATGTGTGTTCCACGATCGTTATCTATTTGGATCTGGACCCTATGAATATGGTTCACTTATGACTTTTCCTTGTTGGCATATGCAATAAGGTCGTTGAGAGTGGAGGCAAGAATATTAAAGTTGCTGTGATGACTAAGGAGCATGGCCTGCATCAACTAGAGGAAGCTGAAATTGTTGTAGCTAAGATTGAAGCTGAGAAAGCAGCTGCAGAGACTGTAAATAAAGCCCCTTCTAAGGAGACATGAGTCATTTTCTATTTATTTTGTTTTGTATTATGAGACCATTGTTCTTACCTAGGTGTTGGCAAGTACTTAATGAAGTTGAAAAATTGATGCCTCTGTGACTGAGATTGAAACAAAGAAAAGGTGTTCGAGGTCAAATGTTAGTTCTTCTAAGCGGACATTATTTTATGTTATATGTTATATGATTTAATGTTACTTTTTCGTTATGCTATATATGAATTAACAGTGGTGGTTTCGTTTCCTTCTTAAGTTATTTTTTAATTGGAAATTAAAGTGAAGTGAAACTTGTTCAAGAGATTTGGAAAATAAACTTGGTTCAAAAAATAGAGCTATGGACTTTGGAAGACTTATGAGAGTGTGAAATTTTTTTTGAAGAGATCTGTAAGATTACTAGTGTTTTCTAAAAATTACTAGTGCATTCAAACCAAGTTACCAGTCAAGAATATTAAATTACTAGCATCTGACAGTCCAATTGAAGGGGAATTTTAATCATCTTACCACAAGTGTCATTTGTATTTGTTGGTATTGGTCCTAAAAAAAGTTGCAGGCTAAGGAAGCTTATAATTGGAGTAAGGCTTATGGGAGTGGGAAAAAAGAGGATTTAAAGAGACATATAGGATTACTAGTGTTTTCCAATAATTATCGGCACCTTTGAAAAGATTACCAGCAATACATGCCAAATTACCGGCTTCTAACAGTCCAATTCAAAGGGAATTCTAACCATTTTAGCATTAGTGTCATTTGTATTTGTTAATGTTGGTCCTAAAAAAGGGCTACATATGAAGGAAACCTTTAATTAAATTGAGTAAGCCTTACGGGAGTGGGAAAAAAATTTGAAGAGACCTGCAAGATTACTAGCTTTTTCATATAATAACCATCTTAATTGGAACAAATTACCAGTAATAGGTAGTCCAATTCAAGGTGAATTCTAATTATTTTTACACTAATGTCGTTTTCATTTGTTGGTATTGATCCCAAAAAAAGGCTACAAACTATGAAAGACTTGAATTGGTTTAGTATGACTTATGGGATTGGAAAAAATGTTTTTGAAGATATTTGCATGACTACTAGCTTTTTCATAAATTACCAGTGCTTTCTCAGTATATTACCAGCATTTTATGCCAATCTACTAGCAATGGACAGTTGAATTCAAGCGAATTCTAATAATTTTAGCACTAGTGTCATTTGTATTTATTGGTATTGCTTGAATATGTGAAAAGGACTCTCTTCATTGTTTCCACCAAAAATAGTCCCTGCCATACATAAGCTACAGTTCCATGGCATAAAAAATTAGTCCAAATAACTTGATAAATAATATTTCATCCAAGAAAGCGCAACCAAACACATATCATGGAAAGTATATAAACCCAATATTGGCATATACTACAATTCTCCACTACCCAATGAAAGCAATGTCACTTTAATTAAGCAGTATCTCTTGCATAAACCAAGCAACCAACCCCTTAATGAATAACTAGTTCAAAGCATCTGGGCTAAACCTGGCCATAAATATATACAGAATGTCTAAGAAACTGCGGCCAACTAGAAACCAAGTGGAGATAGAATACAATTGAGTACTAAAAATTAAACTGAATTCTCAGTATAACTCTAATTCAGTGCCAAAATCCAACTCAGGAATTTTTCAAAATGACAACAATGAAAACAAATTAAAATTAGCAATCAATTTCTGTAATTATACAAGATATCGCCACTACCTCTTTGGCTTCCAATTAAGTTCTTGCATTCTTTTTTTCAGTTTGAAATGGAAAAAAAAATGTTTTTGACCTCCTAATATTTTTGTTTTGAAAAGGAAATACTCATATTGTGACAACAAAAAAATGGAAAATTAACTAAAACAGGTTATTATTGCCTGACCATGCAAAATGGACCTCTGAACCAGAGATGGCTCTGCCGTTTCACGATGGAGGTGATGGCAGTGGAGTGCTGGCAGAGGGAGATGGCAGGTGAGTTGTGCAGGTCAAAAAATGTGGGAAGGAGTGGTGGCAGGAGGTGGGGGTGGTTGCGGGGGAGAGATTGAAACGTTTCTAAAAGGAATTTTCAGAGAGAACAGAGATGAGGTGGGACAGAGGTTGGTCGAGAGAAGAGAAGGAAAAGATTATGACGGAAGCCATTTTTTCATCCACTTGTGCAATAAGCTAAGTTACCGTAGACTCATTTTTTATTCCCCACCTATGCATCCTTCTTTGCCTCTATGGTGTCGCTATATAGACACCCGAACAGGGTGTCAAAATAGCATTTCCGTAAATCAATATACGGTTACTATGAGAATAATTTTGAAAAAAATAAATATTATTTAACACAAAATTTTCATATCAATATTTGAGTTTTACTGCTTTCATGTTAGAGGAGTGGGAAAAAAGAATTTGTACATATAGCCTGCGAGATTACCAGCTCCTGCACATAGTTACGAGAATCGTTTACAACAAGTTACCACTTAATTGTGCACATTTACTAGCTTTGCCCACTGCAATTCGCTGGGAATTCTTGAGCAGTGGTGTCATTGTTATCTAATGCCATTGGCCTGAAAAAGGTAAACAGGTTAAGGAAACCATTAATTAACTTGAGTAAGACATACAGTAGTTGGAAAAAAAATGGTGTTTGTACACATGTGCAGAATTACCAGCTTTCATGAAAACTCACCAGCATCTGCATACTGAATAACCATTTTATTATCCGGATTTACCAGCGTTTCCCAGTGCAATTCAAGGGGAATTAAAAAGATTGTACCAATAATGTCATTTTTATTTGACAGTAGTCGTCCTCAAATAAGGGTTAGAGGCTATGGAAGACAACTATGAAGTTGAGTAACAATAATAGGAATGAGGGAAAAATATTTGTTCAAACCTAAAATATTACCAGCTTTTACATATAATTACCAGAACATTGAATTGTTTATTAGCATATTAGAGTTTATTATATGCAATGGGCCGTCAAAGTGTAGGGGGATTTAACTCATTTTAACACTAATGGCAATTTTTTTTTTTGGTTGGCTCATGGGTCCCTAAAAAAGGCAATGGTCTAAGGAAACCGATAACTGTGTTAAGTATCAGTTATGGGAGTGGCACAAAAAAATTTAGTTTGTATAGAGCTGATGGATTACCAGCTTTTACCCATTTACCAGTATATCTACACGGAATTACTAGCGTATGATGCAAAACTACCCGCGGTGGGCAGTCATGTTGAACGGAAATTGTACTAGTATTACCACTTGTTATTTTAAATGCTGGTAGTGCAGCGCAAAATACTGGTAATTAACCAACAAAGCGCTGGTAATTCAGTTAAAACGCTGGTAATTGCCAAATGCTGGTAGCATGTGTAGTTAGTAGTCATCGTACAGGGCTCTATTTTTTGTTTTTTGGTTCAATCTCAAGTCTTAGTCAGCTTACTTACAGGCTTTCGGAGCTTCTATTTTTGGGACCAAAACCAAGAAATAAAAATGACAGTGGTCCTAAGTTTATTACTATTCCTTTCATAGCTGATGGTAAATTGCCTATAGTCCCTGTTGAAAATACTAGTAATTTACGTAAAAGGCTAGTTACCATGGTGGTGTATCCAATTTTTTTGTTTGCGTAGTGCGATTAGATTACTCAACTTAAATAGATGCTTACTTAGGTAGTAGCCCTTTTGTAGGCCTAACACCAACAAATACAACAAACAGTAGTGCTAAGATCATTACAAATCCTCATCAAGTAGACATTGATGTGGTAGTAAATGTGCATTAGTTGCTTGTAAATGCTGTCAGAAGCACTGGTAAATAGTGCTTGATGGCGGTAATGGACCAAATATATTATAAAATTTTATCCCCAATCGCAGAGGTTTTACTCAACTTCAGAAAAGGCTTCCTTAGCATGTACCTATTTTTTTGGGAGCAATATAAAAAAATACACACAACACTAGTAAAAAAATAAGTACAAGCCCTCTTCAATTACACTGAACAACGTTGTATATGAGTGCATTACTTGCTAGTAACTCTTGTTAGATGCACTGACAATTAGTTTAAAATGCTAGTAATTCTGCATATCTCTTATAAAAATATAAAACCGCATGCCATAAGTTGTACGTAGCTTAATTAAAGGAATACGTTAACCTGTAGGCTTTTTTAAGGACCAAAACCAACAAATAGCAAAGGCATAAGTGCTAAAATTATTAGAATTCACCTTCAAATGCACTGTTCGGTGCTGGTAATTTGCCAAATTATGGTGGTAATTGTTATTTTAAGCTGCTAATAATTATTACAAAATGGTAAGAATGTTGTAGGTGTCATGAAAATACATTTTTCCAAGCCATATAAGTCTCACTCAAGTATATAGCTGCATTTGGGGTAATGGCACAGATACAAACAATAACAGAAGGCCGACAAATATTAAAATGAATCTTGTAATGGATAGAGCATAGCGAGTATATTGAGCTTTGGTATATAAAAATGGCACCAAGGCCAGTATATTAGAATGAAATAATTTCAATATTAATAATATAAATTTGTAACTCGATACTTGTTTGGTAAGTATTTGGCATAATGCACAAATTAAGTACATACTATGGTGAAGTTCTTAATTGTTGATCTTTGAGAGCTTTAATTGCTTTGATTATTTGGCTTACTTGGAACATCTGCAACCTAGGAAAAAAAACAAACGTCAAAATTTTAAATATGTGTGGCAGTAATAAAACAATATATAGAAGTTGTCAATATCAACCGCAAGTCATCACAAATTATATAATAATAATGTTAGGGTTGTTCCCAAAAGTGCTGCCATTTAATAGGCAAGATATGCACAGAATTGACGTACACGGCACAAGGTGGAGCAATGAGTTAAGATATGAAGCATTCAGAAAGCAGCCTGAATTTTGCATCTAAGTTGCCTACAATTGCAAATATCCAGTTTCTATATGGATTTCAGCAGATAGTCATGGTGATCGTAGCAGACAGGTAGCAAGGAGTTGCATGAGCATCACGGGCATGTCCATATATATACGAATCAGACCTAGGACAAGGTCGTACATTGATATGGTTAAGTTGGTTCCTTACTTAGTCTTTACTCCTGAGCATATAGTTACAACTATGCACTTCAAATCATGATGGCATAATTTTGGGATGACAACATTATTGGATTATTTTCATAGATTAACTGTACTAAAACCTTGAAAACTTACTATCTCACCTTTACTTACAACTTGCATCGTCACGGGATCATGCTTAGTTGACTAGAGTTCCATTTCTTTAGACCACACTTGTTATAAGTTGGCGAAGGTGTGTGTTTTCGTAACATCATAGACTAAAAGCTTATCTTATTATCTGTTACCAACCAGTGGTTTCATAAATACCTCAATAGATGCAAGAAAATATGGTTAACAAATTCTGAATGCCAGAAATGAACATAAAAGATGATGGCCTAAACAATGGTGCAACCAAAAACCCGTTAATTTAGGGGGATGCTGTTTAGAATTCAATTGTAGCCCTAATTGCATTGTTAAAACCCATCTAATAATTTAGCCAAAGTGATTACACAAGTAAATATAGTTAACTATATGCATCTACGTCAAAATCCTAAAACCAAGGCCTGAAAGTGAAATAGTTGTGGGTATCCTTTTTATCATTTTGATAAAAGTTGTAATTCCTAGCAAATGCTAAATTTTCAACTTCGTTCTCCAGGCATTCCGCTTAAAAAACAAATGCCAAGAGCATCTGTGAAAGTAGCGAGTTAACTCAAAGTGCAACAATGGCAGTTGCAAATGGAAAATTCTCCATAAAGAAATTAACAAAGGCGTCAGCTCTGGAAGAATCTGCTCATCCCGTGTATGTAGAGGTTTAAACTATTAGTTTGATCTACTATGAAGGTGAGTGTTGGCACATTTATTGCAAGGACAAAAGACGTTTCCAGCAACTTGCAAATTTGAAAATGCGAATTAAAGAAACTCATTAACCCCCCAAATGTATTATTTGCAATATCTGTTTGTTGGATCACTCATCCAATCTCTAGAATCCATCAAAGTGGTACAATTCAAGATATGTAAAGAAGAAAATGAATAGAATAGGAATAAGAAGTAGAACACTTGTTTTGTATTTGAAGAATCTATGATAGACATAATAGTGTATGACATAAGACAAATTCAACTTACATAGACATAAGAAGTATTCAGCAGGAACTCCCACAATAGAGCAACAACATGAGGATATTGGAAACCAAAAACATAAGACAAAGCAATCTATTGTAAACATCAATATATATTGCCACTTCCAAATGGATATTCAATTATTCACAATCGAGATAACATTGTCCCCAAATCACACAAGTTTTTGTTTTAAGTAGTTTAGATATATATAAGCACAAACAAAATTCACCTGAGAGTGCAAAGGAGCAAGGTTGGGGGGCTGAATATTACTAGAACAAATTTTGTCCGTTTTGATGCATACTTCTGCTCATCACATGAAACAATTAAAACCATATTAGTGATTTGAATACTCCATTTGTTTGCCTAAAATGTTCTTCTGTAACAAACAAAATAATCTAACAGACGCGTTGAAAATAGAAGGGAATAAATACTCAATTCAATTCTACGTAACCAATAGCACCGTACACCACTATGCGCCATAGAATTTCTTCAAAATGCAGCCAAATTTGACCTCCAAAGTTGACTATATTCGCCATCTCATCTATAAAGGCTGCAACATGCAGAAGATGAAGTAACCGCTATTGAAAAAACTCACCATTAGACAATAACCACATCTTTTTTCCCTATCTGCTACTAATAACAATCCCCAGCACCCACATTACAGAACAAAAGTTCACAACGAGTTCTAAAGTGCATGACACCCAACACTTTCATTTAATAGTAATCACTAACTACACACAAAATTTCACATAATCATCGCTCAAAAAACCAAATGTGGCACGAAATAACTTACAATAAAAACAAAAACCAGCACTAAACTAATAAAAACAAATCCTACCACAAAAATTGAAGAATGGACCATAAGAACTTGACTTATTTTTTATGTTTTTCTTACAAATAAAATAGGTGTCTCTAATCACAGCTTATGGAACCCTCTTCTGGCATGATCCCCAAACCCTATAATAAAACAACCAAGCAATACATGCAATTGGAGAAAACAAGAAATTAATAACTGAGAAAAATTGAATATGTACAAAAAAAAGTAAAATACGTAATAAGGGATAAAGCGAGCAACTTGGATGCAACAGTTGCAACAAAACCATTAGTAATTTTCACCTGCCACCAGGGGCATTAATGGCTAAAATTTGATGAATCTCCGCGTAAATGAACAAAATGATGCGATGCCGTTAGATTCATCGTCGAAGGAGAAGAAGCTTAGCGGTTGAGGACCGCCTACGAATGAACCTGCCAATACAAACCAATAAAGCTCCACCTGGCGGCGGTTTTTCACCTTATCTTCGCTCTGGACAGGTGCGCTAATGGGCACACAAAGCGAGCAGGTGGAGCATGGCGTTCGTCATGAACAGGAACACACCACTACTTCACCGCTTTGTTGGAGATCCGGCGTGACGCAATGCAACAATCTCTCTATTCTCTGTGGAGTCAACAGGCAAAAAGAAAAAAAAAAAAAGGAGGGAACATTGGTAACGTTTTCACGGGAGTCAACAGGGACAAATAAAACCCGAAAAAAAAGGACGGAACACTGGTCAAGTTTTAGAGGCAATTTTATTTTTCAAATTGCCATTACTATTGGTAAAAGGAAAAAAAAAATTATGGCTGAAACAAATATGTATTGTCATAACAAAATGAGTGGAGGTATAAATCTTTAATATCTATTGTCAAAATATTTTATAGTGACAATACAAAAAATATCAGAATAATATAATGCAATTAAAACATTAAAACTTTGCTTTAAATAGAAATATTGTGAAAATGGCACGCAAAAAATATTCCTCAACCCTTACATGGAAAAACTTTCCTTCAAATGAGACTAAATTTTTAATAGCATAAACTACAAATTTTAATTATTATCATGTCATAATTAATTAGATAGAAGACTTTACTTATGAGTATCAATAATATATTTTTTTTGGGAATGTGAGGGTAACGTAATAGGAATTCAGTACATTAGATTAATTTTGTGAATTTTAGCATCTAAATGAAATTGTATTTCAGCTTAAATTCATATCAATTAAGGATAAGAGCAAAACTTTGATATAAAATAAGATTATTAAAATCAAATTAATATAAATTGCAACATTTTGTGTTTTATTCAATAGATTTCCTTATTTTATTTGACTAGCATATTAATATCTTTTGGACCTACATACAATACGATTATTATTATTGTTATTCATTATATATATTCCCCTTACCATATATATTGTCATATTAATAGTTGTAGCAAACAAGAAAAGTTACAGATGTATTACATAGTTTTAGTATCACTTTATTTAAAATATCATTATGTATAATATTAAAGGTAATCAGTAATTTTGTAAAAACAAAAAACAAAATAGATGTATAATCAATAATAACCATAAGCCAAAAAATTTTAGAAAATATATTACAGAATAAAATCATGCCATCAATACATGACATCAATACACGAATAGAGATTAAAAAAAATTGACATAACACAAAATAGTAAAGCAATTTGCAAAAGCTAAGTTCAAATAAATATAATATAACTAAAATAATAAACGACAACAACAAAAACAAATGAAAATAATTAACCAAATACTTTCTCTCAAACGAAATCTAAACAAATAAATAAAGTCTAAGCTTACAGTATTGTGACAATGCTATTTAAAATAAATAACTTCATATGATAGACAAAATGTTAGATACATTAATTTTTTACAATAGCATAAAATTATTCAAACAATTTTCATAAACAGAAACGTATACACAACTTTTTCTTCTAGTAGCTTTGTTAGCTCCTGTATTTGTCATGATACACTATCCTTTTGTGCAGGCGCATTCTTCTGAAGGAAGCTTTTTATCAATACTAGCTCGTATATCACCACTTAATACAATGATACCAATTGAAAGTAAAAGGATGATAGTCCAACCATAGCTCATTGCTGATTGCCATAACATAGCTCTTGAAAATAGTAACCACTCACATTAACATAGGAAAAAAAAAACTACAAGCCATATGGACATGTGAAATCATTCCATTACTGTATACCAATAAATATCCATTAGATAAGCAGTGATATTGAGTGCAAATGGACGCAACGAAAAAATATATGCCATATAGACATGCAGCAGAAGAATGTACATAACAAAATAATAACATAAGAGAGAAGAATAAGGGCAAAAATGAAGATGAGAGAAAGAACAAATATAATGAAAGAAAATATGAGGGTTTGAAGTTCAAAATAGAGGTGCAAAAAAATATAACTATTAATATCCTAGGTAATAATGCATCAAATGTGCTGATACCACACATTAAACTAGTTGAATATTTATCTATCTAGGAATTTTTTTATTATTTCATAATGTATATATAAAACACAATTTTAAAGTAAATCATATCAAATCATTTCTTGAAAACAAATCGCTTGTATACATATTAAACAGCCAATTATATCACATCATTCATTCTTGAAGGTGGTTTAATTTTTAACATGGAAAGAATACGCATCAACTTATATTTCCATGCCCTTCCATTTATTGTTTTAATTAATTGATCATATAAGATAATTGTCTACCATAATTGATTGATTGTTTAAATTAATTTTTTGTAGATAATTTATTTCTCTATTTTTCCCTAAAAGGTATAATAAATCACATATTAATTAAAAATCCATGTTCATTTTCTACACACAAATTTATTCTTTTATTTTAAACAACACAAACAGAGAAACTCAATTCCAAAGTGATCGAGGCTGTAACAAACAATTTTCACTTTACATTTATTTCATCATAAATTTTTCAAACCCATTGTCATTTCAGAACTAGCAGCTATTTTTTAAAATAGCTTAAAAAACAAAAGCTTTAACTGTAAGATCTGTCATAGCTAAAAAATCCATTAGTCTGTACCATTTAAATGTGTAATATTTTTATGTTCTATAACATAATAATTTATGTTTCGTTCCTATCATTTGTTCATATTATAATGTTAAATATTTTTGTCTGCCATATTGATAAGATGTATGATTAAAAGTAAAACTTATAATAGTTTGAAATTTACTATTTAACATGAAATATTCATGTCATGCTAGTAACTGAGAAATATGAAGATCATTTTGTCAAAAATCATTGCTAAGTAGACCTATAAAAGTTGTGTGTCCTAAATTACTTAGACAAATATCACGTATTAACAGTTTATTTCAAATACCTCTTAATTGTTAGTACATCATACACGTATATAGTTGGACCTTTTTTATGAAAATTTTTATATCACCAACCAAATAATTGATTCTAAACAATGTTCGCGCACATTTCTTTCTAAATCCAATAATTTATGTTCATTAATTAATCATCTTCATGATAAAGAACAACTCAAAGTCTAACATTTGTCGAACCCATATTGTTTATTCATCCAAACTTTTATATGTACACCTTTTTTTTTTGGTACAATCATAAACCTAAATTTTGCATGTTCATCAACACTTGCAAATAAGAAAGACTTTTTTTTTTTCCAAATTCAATACTTCTTAGAGAACTATGATCAAAATAAAATAATAACATTTAAATTTATTTTGAAACACAACAATTTTTACGAAAATAACTACATATATTATATACTGTCAGTTTAATTATATATAATCAAACAATAAATAAACATAATTGGTAAAAAAGTACCCACATTAAATAATACATCTTTCTAAACAAATAAAATTTTTAACTCACCAGCAACTATTATATAATATAACATTATTACTTTTTAACTCATAAACTATATAAATAAACAACACTCATACGTAATATATACAAGTACTGTTGCATAACTTAAATTTAAATAATTATGATTTCATTTTTACAATATTAGAACTTATATAATCGAATTTGTGTATATATTTTGTTATTTAAATAATCTATACTTATAAAATACTAAAATAAATAATACAATTTAATAGACATTAAATTTAAAATTGTAAATATTTACATAATACAATATTAAATTTTTTAATAACAATTTTTATTTTCTTTTATTTTTTTTATTAATGCTTAATCAATTTATTAGAATTTTTTGTAAATAAATAGTATGCTGTTACTACATGTATTCATCAAATATCTTATGCATTGTTACACTACACACTGTCTAATATTAAAAGTTTATCAGCGTTTATTCTATCAGTTCTCATATTATCAATTTTTATCTCATCAATCGTGTTAAATGGGTCTTAAATTACCATAAACAAATTATTCATTAATATTTATACATGAATTATTATAAATAAATTTTTCCCGGCAACAGTTTTTCCTCCCGCTTAGGTACAGGGGCGCGTGTGTACTGTACACTCCAATCCCAATTACTGTCTTATTAACCCTAATTGAAAACGGTAAATATGGGTTGCAATTACAATTTCCTGTTTTTCCACGAGTTTTGTGCTGGGCCTTTTTTGTGATTTCAACAAATTTTGCTACTCAGCAATTACACGCATATGGAGGAAGGACCATGGTCGTCCCAGACCATGTTAGAAGGACCCATTAAACTTAATCTTGTCTGACGAATGAGGAAGAGTGGGTCATGCCAGAAAAGAATGGGCTAGGAAGCATATGGCGGTGCTAGGGGAGTGATTGATGAAGTAAAAAACTTGTAAAATATTTTTCAGGTGGCACATTTTTAGTGGTGGGACAGGCTTGGGGACATGAAAAGGGGACAGGTAATTTTGATCCGACTCTTTGTACACTTCACGCCCAGGCACTTTCAATATTTGTTATTATTTGAAGGAAGAAAAAACAATTAAACTTGATTTTCTTTTATAAAATTAAAAAAATGATGATACTATATAATTAATTTATTATAAGTAGTCCTTTTAATAATGGTTATTAAACTCTCAAATTAACACTTCTTACTGCAAATTTACCATCTTACAACGCACAAACGAATTTATTTGAGTTTAATAACCTTACTTTTAATACATAGAAGTCATAATTTTTATATAATAGATCAATCTATAAGAGTATGGAATTATTCTTTAAATTTTTTACTTTTTCCTCTTGCTAAGTGAAAATTTCATGTAAAATGTGATTGGTTTGACCAATAATTAATGATTTCAAGTTCCCAAGAGGTGATATTTTATTTAAAATCTCAATAAATACTATTATTTTACTTTTTTTTTTTATAGTAAATACTATCATTACTGATACCATGTAAGCAGTTATTATCGATACCAAATGACAAGCTCTTTTTGTAGATGTAAAAGCAAAGTGCACATGACAAAATTGAACCAACTCTTTCTTTTATGTATCAAATTAGATAAGTTCAGAAACCAATGTTAAATCCGATATACCAGGTGCCAAATGGTGGCTAACTCAATGGAAGTTAGTCAAGCTATTGGTAAGTTTTATAAGTAAGGTCAGGGGTTCAAAATTTGATAAGCTCTTTTAGGGGGAGGGTGTACTCAAGGTTGTCAGGAGCGAGCTCCTACGCAGGAGCGGAAGGGGGAAGCAGGAGCATAAAGCGTAGGAGCGTAGCACGGAGCGTAAGCTCCTACTAAAATGGACTGTTGAATTCATATAGAAATATATACGCATATACTAACACAAATAAGCAAAATCAGTCACGATTAGCATAGTGATACTCCAATTAAAAATGCATAAAGTCACAACCCATAAGTTTTTTACATGATTTAAAGAATTCTACTATCCCTATTAGCCCATTCATTTGTTGACATTTTTTCTTAATCAAATAATACCTAATCAAAAATCAATAAAAACATTTAAACAAAAAATAATAAAAATCAGTACTAACACTGCTTCATAATCTACTAATCACAGTTTTCAATTACCCACACCCAAAAAGAAAATTTATGAATTGAAATTAAAAAAAAAACCAACAGTAAAGTGAAAAAAATAATAAACCCAACTCAACAACACTCACCAAGTCTAAACTCCACCCAAACTCACCTTCTCTCTCTCTCTCTCTCTCTCTCTCTCTCTCTCTCTCTCTCTCTTCTCGAAGATTGCAAATGGAACCAGAGCATAAGCAAATCGAAAGCAGATTGTAGGGCAACAGCAATGTGACTGGCTTGGTGATGGCAGGGTGATTGACATGGCGATGGCGAGGCTACTGACGCGGCGATGGCAGGGCAGAGGTGGCGCTATTGGCAGGGTGACGGCGGTGCGACTATTTGGGGGAGAGAACAGAAGCGCGAATAGAAGCCCAAAGCCAACAAATCCCAAAGCCAACAAATAGAAAAGGGGCACGTCGGTGGTGCGCGAGGGGTTCGCGTCGGCGGTGCGAGGGCGGCGGTCGTGGTGGGAGAGAGCGGCGCGATGGTTTTAGTGAGAGAATTCTGAGAGGCTGAGACAACTCTTTCAGGTAAACCTTCATCTAGGTGTTTTTCTTCGCAAATTTTCTTGGCCAAACAGGAGCGTGAGGAGCGGCCGCTCTTACCGCTCTTACGCTCTAGCACGACGCTCCTCCCCGCTCCGACAAAAACGCACCCAAGAGCAGGAGCGAGCACGGTGGCCCATCGTAAGAGCGTAAGAGCGTGCGCTCCTACGCTCCGGTGCGCGCTCCTGACAATCATGGGTGTACTGTTTATTACTCTAGGTCTCACTTAGACTTTATCACCTAATTTTTTGCATTGAAAAAAAAATGTACAAGGGTTGAAATAGTTGACATTATCAAATTAATTAACACGTTTTCCACAATTTAATCGTTTCGTCTTAACTTTAATTTTTTAGCCTGCTAATTGATGGCCAACTTGAGGTACTTGATGATGTCAAGAGACTTGTATGAAATTATTGATGTATCATTTGACTCGTTTTTCATTTTCTTGATAGAAGAGTGTTGTTATTTTCATTGGTTATCGAGTTACAAATATCATTAGATATTGGTGATAAGTTTTTTTTTTAATTTTTTTTCCTTATCTTTATTTTATTTGTTCCATTTGATTCTATATGTTATAAATTATTTTCAATATGATCTCTAATTACCTTTCCGTCACATAAATGTTGATGTGACACAAACATTGCTAACTTAGCACACATGTGAATGTGCATGAAATATGTCATGACAACATTTTTCATTAATTATATGTAAGAAAAGTGACTAGTGACTTAATTGAAGACAATTGTAACATAAGAGATCAACTAAAAATAATAATATGCCAAATTAAATAAAGATAAGGCATAAAAAATTGCATTTTATTTTAACTGCACTCTGCAACACTTCACTCGATAATACTTTGCTTGGATCACACTCAGAACCCTTCGCAGGCAATCTTCTCCAATTGGTTAGCTTTCAAAAAGCACTTATGATAATGAGTATAAGTTTTTTGGAGGACCACACCCCAAAAGATAACTATCGGAGTTGAAGAGTTCAAGTCCTTATAAAATCTTCTTTTGAAGGTAAAGTTTCCACAATGTAGGACTCATTGCATTTCAAGCCATGCTTTTGATTGATCCCACCCAACATAAAGCCAATACTTCTTAAAAAAGTACTTTTATTTTTAAACATATTGATATATTATAAGTTTTCTATACTTCAATCAATATATCTTACATAGCATAACATTATTTTTGTGTTGGTATGCTTTATTTCAACATATATATATATATATATTGTAAAACATCTCTTAAATTTTATTTTGTACTTCTAAAATTTTATGATTTTACTTTACAAAAGAACCAAATCCTTATAAATTATATAAGGTCAACCTGAATTTTTTTTTTTTTGTTTTTTTGTGTCATGGGGTCAAACAGGTTCATCATTAGTCGGACACTTACTTGGTTGAGTTCAAGTAAAGGAAAAAGGCCAACAAAAAATTAGGTTGGGTTTGGATCCAGCTTAACCCGGCCCAAACTGTACACCCCTACAGTGATGCGTGGTTGGATGATTACCTGGACTGTCGATCACAACCGAAAGAGGCTGCTTGGCATACGCACTACCAGATCATGTGCACATATTCACTATGGATCAAGCTAAGTTACTTAAATTTTAATTTATCGATCAATAGTGAGGATTTGGTCATATGTAAATCTCGACCATTGATCACGTTGCGTCAAAAAGGCTAGGAATTAGACAGCATTATGATGATCCGCAATGAGGATGTGCATATGATTAGGCTATGTGCAATCTTTGATAAATGATCCTATTAACAAACTTTTATCATCGTGTGATAGAGATGCAAAGTGTGTTTCTCGGATTGGTTGCGTTGAAATAATCCTTCTAGATTATCATTATCCTGGATAATGAATGTATAAATCTTCATCCATGAAAAATTTTATTTTCATTTTTACCCCAACCAATTAACATACCCCTAACTTACAAATTCACCTGGCAAGATCGTAATAGTGTCTTGTAATTAGAAACACCAATAGGAAGAACATGCTCGTGAATATCCAAATCCTTTTTTTTTTTAATTTGAATAATCAAATCTTGCTACAATTCAGTTATTTGGGTAAGTATTAGATAATTATTATCATTATTTATCATAAAATTTTTCCAGGCAGGATCATAATAGTGTCAAACTGTAATTAGAAATGACTAATTAATAGGCAGAATATGCTTTTGAATATCCAAATATCTTTTTTTTTCTAATTTGAATAATAATAAAAAATCTTTGGACCTCAAATCTTGCTACAAATATAGTTATTAGGGGTAACCATAAGATAAGATAATTGTTATCATTATCATTAATTTACCAAACATAAAAAAGATTACCAGAAAAGAGAGGGTTAGAGTTGGAGAGTCAAACATGTTGGTGGAATATTCTGCAGTAAGATAGATTATTCATTCATAGTTTTACACTTCTACACAAATTAGACAGAGTCCTTTGCAGTTAAATACGGAACCGTTCCCCTCTCATTCCCTCCCAACAACAAATTACACTTCATTCTCTCTCTCTCTCTCTCTCTCTCTCTCATAGGAACAGGAACACCCTCCTTCACTTGCTGTACGTGAAACTTTCTTGTTTGTTTCCCTTCAGTGTTCTGTGTTTCTCTCTACGAGAAAGACAGTGCAAGATATTGGCTTTTGTTTCTCTGAGCACCACCACCACTCAGGTATGTCAATGAGTCCTTTTTTTTTTTAAATTATTATTTTAATTCTTTCTTTTTATTTTTTAATTTATTTATTAAATTGTTCTGTTTGTGTCCTTTCTCACTTCTTGGTGATGGGTTGGAACTCTTTTTTTTTTTTTTATTTAAATGTTTCTTGTTGACATAAAATATTTCATTAGCTGAGTGTTGTTCATTGCTTCTGTTTCAGTTCTACCAAGTTCTTTTCTTTTCTGGACTCCAAAGTTCTCAAAATTTGAAATTAATCAAACTGTGGCATTTTATTTTTTGGTTGAAGTTATTAATTTGGTATTCACTCAAGGCTTGTGATCCTTCATATTCCCTTTTGAGCTTATCATATTCTTTGTTTATTTCCTGTGACACCTTTTGAGCTTCCAGGAGTTGTAATTCAAAATTTCAAACAAATGAATTACTATTTTTTTTAATCCCCTTTCACGTTATTTTTTATCAGTCACACAAGTGTGCAGATTTTTCTCTGTTTCTACCTTTTCTCCTCTAGTCTCGGATCGGACGTTCCGTTGTTCTATTGTTATTATTATTATATTTGGTGGTGGAGCCCTTTTTTGTTTTCTTGTGCCTAATAATAACCGTGATACTTCCAAGTCAACTAATTTTCTTATATTTTATTTAATTGTAACTAATAAAATACTGTTTTTTTTTGGTAAGAAACTAATAAAATACGTTTGAATGTGATAGCATCGTACTAAAAAAAAATTCTGGGTTGGTGAGAAAAATGTCATCTTGCGTAGAAGAAATTGTGAACTTTTCAAATCCCACAGCAGCACTAAATCCCTAAGCGGAAAGCACACTCTGATTCTGTGAGCCGTGTAGCTTCTTTACTTCAGCCACATCCGTTTGGTAGTAGAGTACCACTATAACATTGTTAATTATTATATTATAATGGATTTTTTTTTTGATTTACTACGGGGCTTACAAGCCCAAATAATCGCATGGATTTTAATGCATGATTGATGCAAGTTTGCTGTGCTGCAAAGTATACCGAGTCTTCTCAATTGTAAATTTCAAATGACAATATTCATGTGTGAATTTACACTATTAATTGAATTTACACATGACAATGTCCGTTGAGCTCTTTTAATTAGTGGTGCACAATTCACACACACAACATTATCATGCGAAATTTATAATTGAGAGGATCCAGATCTCACCTCAACCCTCCATTAAGAGTAATGCCCTTCACCTAATTTGGTTTCTTTAGCCTGATACTTCAAGATAGTTAATGTACCCGTGTCCAAAACCATTCGCATCAAATGCTTTTCCAATATTTTTTTACATCTTCCTAATTATGTTACACATGTTTTTAGTTTTATTTACCGGAGGTCCGTATCGTAATTGTACCAACTACTCCTACTGGTTTCCGTGAAACGGAGACGTTGCTCCGCTTTGTTGACCCATGCCCATGACTTCCCGATTTCCTGCGGTTTTTGATAACTTTCGGACCTTCGGCCCCGCAATCTTGAAACCTGTCTCGTTCAACTTGACTCTGCTGTGGAAATTGTATCTCTCTATTTTGTCTTATTGTCATTGCCTCTTCTCCATAATTCTGAGTTGGATAGTCACAGTTTGTATATTGGCTCATAGTTCTAGTCACATGCACATGTATTATTTGAGTTGTCTAGCACCGCCTTCGTATATTTATCTTCCCCTCTCTAATTTTTTTTTTGTATATTTCAGGTGTTGGGACTTATTTGGAGCAATAGAAGAGACTATTGTGAGACAAAGGGATTTAGACAATGGCCAAGGATCAATTGCAGGTGCTTAATGCACTTGATGTTGCAAAGACACAATGGTACCACTTCACAGCGATTGTGATTGCTGGGATGGGTTTCTTCACTGATGCCTATGACCTCTTCTGCATCTCCCTTGTCACCAAACTGCTTGGCCGCTTGTACTACTATGAAGGCCCCCACAAGCCAGGCTCTCTGCCATCCAATGTCTCTTCTGCCATCAATGGTGTTGCATTCTGTGGAACCCTTGCAGGCCAGCTTTTCTTTGGCTGGCTTGGTGACAAGATGGGAAGAAAACGTGTCTATGGCATGACCCTTATGCTCATGGTGATTTGCTCACTTGCCTCTGGCCTCTCTTTTGGGAAAGAGCCTAAGGCTGTTATGGCCACTCTTTGCTTCTTCCGTTTCTGGCTTGGATTTGGCATTGGTGGTGACTACCCTCTTTCAGCAACAATCATGTCTGAGTATGCCAACAAGAAGACACGTGGAGCATTCATAGCTGCAGTCTTTGCCATGCAAGGTTTTGGAATCTTGGCCGGTGGAATGATTGCTATTATAGTTTCATCTGCTTTCAAGGCCATGTATCCTGCTCCACCTTTCCAAGTTGACCCGGTTGGGTCAACAGTGCCTCAAGCTGATTATGTTTGGAGGATAATCTTGATGTTTGGCGCACTGCCAGCACTTCTCACATACTATTGGAGGATGAAGATGCCTGAGACTGCAAGGTACACTGCCTTGGTTGCCAAGAATGCAAAGCAAGCAGCTGCAGACATGTCCAAAGTGCTCCAGGTTGAGATTGAACCTGAGAAGGAGAAGGTTCAGCAATTGGACAGACAAGAAGGGAATGATTTTGGCCTCTTCTCAACACAGTTCCTTCGCCGCCATGGCCTTCACCTTCTTGGAACTGCGACTACCTGGTTCCTGTTGGACATTGCATACTACAGCCAGAACCTTTTCCAGAAGGACATCTTCAGTGCAATTGGCTGGATTGCAGAAGCAAAGACCATGAATGCCATTGAGGAGGTGTACAAGATTGCTAGAGCACAGACCCTCATAGCACTTTGCAGCACTGTCCCTGGGTACTGGTTCACAGTGGCACTCATTGATAGGATTGGAAGGTTTGCTATCCAGCTGATGGGGTTCTTCTTCATGACAGTGTTCATGTTTGCATTGGCCATTCCATACCATCACTGGACCATGAAGGGCAACCAACTTGGCTTTGTTGTGATGTACTCAATGACCTTCTTCTTTGCCAATTTTGGTCCAAATGCCACCACATTTGTGGTCCCAGCAGAGATTTTTCCTGCTAGGCTAAGGTCAACATGCCATGGCATATCAGCAGCTGCTGGCAAAGCTGGGGCAATGGTGGGGGCTTTTGGCTTTGTGTATGCTGAAACTGGCATTGGAGTGAGAAACACTCTTATAATTTTGGCTGTGGTTAACTTCCTTGGGATGTTGTTCACATTTTTGGTGCCTGAATCTAAAGGAAAATCACTGGAGGAGATGTCTGGTGAAGCTGAGGAAAAAGAGACCAGTGCTACAAGAGAATCAGAAATGGAGGCTGGTCATGGAGTTGGAATTTTGTCTGTGTAAATGCAGTGGTTGATTACCTTTACTATGTAATTGTAGGCTTTTGTGGTGGCTGCCTTCAAGGAGTATGTCTCCTAGAATATATGATATAACAATTCTGAGTTAAGAACTATTTCTTTTGCTCACAGATAGTCTTAGGATTTTGGAATAATGTCTTCTAATGTTTTTCTATTTTGCTTTATCTGATCTAATCCGGTTGAAGAGCAGTTTATGAAAGAAAAAGGAGAGAGGAAAAGCATTCCCATTTCTTGTTCTCAAACCTGTCACCATTAAGTTTTTAATCAGGCACTTCATTATGATCGAATCAAATGCTTGATCTTATCTTTTTCCCCCCTCCTGAGCTGTAAATAGCTAAGAAAAAGAAAGTGGTCATCTCTGAATTAATCTTTACCTGTCACAGTTTAGCAGAACCTTGCACTTTATTATAACACGATAGAATCAAATTCTTAGGTCATCTAATCTGTTTTCATCCTCTTGAAGCTTTAAGCAACTAATAAAATGAGAAGTCGTATCTAAATTCATCTTTGTTTCTATTGCATATCTCATTCACTGGTTATGTCTTCTCAGTATGTGCCAATATGTTTTTTCCGTCTCCTAAGTTGACGTAGACTGGAGTTTACATGGCAGCTTACTTATTATTAAATTTCATAATTTCATAATATATACATTTATACTCTTAAATTATGGTTTGAATAGTATGTGTATTGTCAAGTGTACGGTCCATCATGAACTAACATTACTAATCATTTCCCGCTTGCAATTTTGCTGCTTCCTGCATATACAATGTCTCATTGTCTGTGTATAAATATTTGGTTCAGAATAAAGTAAAATGGCCCCCCATGCTATATTATAAAAAAAAAAAAAAGAGATGGCCCCATCTTTGAAATATATTCTCATGAAGGTTTCTATCAAATAAGGGATCCTATCATGGACCCAAAAAAAGGGATCCACCTTATAATTTGCCTTTTGATTTGTACACACCTCAGATTCCAGCTATTGTGAAATGAATCTTTCAAACTCACTCTTGCAGAATATTTCACTTTATCAACACAAATCATGTTCATGCACTTGGTTTTCTCGAGTGTGAAATTTGGAAAAACAAGTCAATGGACCCCGGCCTACGTAGACAGCTAAGAAAACAATGGCCCTTTTGAGTAGTAGGCCTCTTTCTTTCAGCTTTTCCAAAAGTGGTGAAGGGGGTTCTATGTCAGGATGTAAACTGCATTGTCACTTAGGAAAGGTGTTGAATTCTGATGCTTGCAAGTGAAAAAGGAAATGGACCCAATAGAATGGGACTCCTCACCTGGCCCAACCAATTATATGAAACAAAGCTGGTGTCTATTTTGCAGACTGAATTTTTCTTGGAGCTAGATTTGTTGTTCACTACTTTGGGCCAATAATCCTTGCTGACTCATGCAACACTAACAATAGGGTCAATTAGCTTAGATTTTAAAGAATTTGTTGTGTTTTGTGGTTACAGCAGAGGTTTTTAGAGTTGATAAGGAGATGAGGAAATATATATAAACATTTAGGCTAACTGGAAATCAATCCCAACATCACATACTTTTTAATATCTGAACATAATATTTTTTCAAAGATGAATGGATCATGCATGTACCTGATCACCTCTAGGCAAGGCTCTTGGAAATTTCGACTTGTCCAAATTATGGAAAAAGGGAAAAAAAATCAGAATCAACAAATCAACAAAAGACCAAAAAAAAAAAAAAAGAAGGAAAAAAGAATATCAACCAATGCATGTCTTTTTCTGCAATTAAAGTATTAAACCAACAGATTTGTATTGAGTACGCTTAAGTCGTTGGAAATAATTATAATTAGACTGGGTAGGGTGTAATGATAAGAGGTAGAAGAACTTTTGTTGTTATTTTCATCAGTAAAGGCCAAGCCCAACTTTACAGCAGGGAGAACACAAATAACCATGAGCTTACAGCCCGCAAGTTCAACTAGAACAAACTAAAATTTAAGTCGTTTAGCCTATAAGTACATCCTTAACAAAATAGATTAAGATTAAAACTCTATATTAGTCGCTCGTATTTATAGTGAGGGATAAATTAATCCCTCATATTTGATAATTTCATATCAGTCTCTCAAATTTTATAAAAGGAAATAAATCGGTCTCTCTATAAAATTTTTGTCTAAGTTGTGTTTTACTAATTTATTTATGCATACTGTTAACTTGTTTATATGTACAGTTAACTTTTATGGTGGATCATAATTTGTCTCACTTCTTTAAACGAAGTCATTTAGATTTTTTTTATTTACTATCTCACCATAGCTCTTTGTTCAGAAAAAAGATTTTGATCTTAAGTTGGTATTTGTTTAGCACAAAATAGAGAATTGAGACAAGTTAGAACTCACTATGAAAATTAAAATGTACATGTAAGTAAATTAACAAAATATGTGGATATTTTTATTTATAGCTCAAATAACAATTTGATAGAGGGATTAACTTGTTTTTTCTTATAAAATTTGAGGGACTAATATTAAATTTTCTAAATCTGAGGAACTAATTTATTCCCCACTATAAATCTGAGAAACTAACGTTGAGTTTTAGTCTAAATTTAAAAGAAATAGTCTTCAAACAACCCAATTTATTTGAAAATCTCCCTCCAAGTCATCTTATGCAAGTGGTGATAGATGAAAATCTTTTATCCTCAAATGATATCCCATTCTCAATTATTTATTGATACGTAAAAGATAAAAATAAAAAATTTTAAAATTTATGAGTTTCTAAATATATAATATATATTTTTCATGTGTCAATATATGATGAGGGATAGCAAATGAGTGGTGTGCGATAATAGAATATTCTCATCCGTGGAGTACGACCTGCTTTTTTTTTTTTTTTTCTGATGTCTTTGGTGTACAACCTCGTTAGGTTTCCCTAGAACGACACATAACAAGCTTCAAACTTCTGATATCTTTTTGGTTTTTGGTGGAGATGAGATCTGATCTTGTCTCTAGGTAGCTTTTATCTTCTTTTGTTTTTTTTAAAGATTTTGTTGGCCTAAACTGTGAGATATAGGTTGGGTTGAGAAATTGGGCTGGCCTTGAGTTTTAGAGTTCAGCTGTGGTCCAGATACAATGCCCAGTGATAGTTCAAAAGATATGGACTACCAGTTGAGGTGGCTTCTTGATCCGTGACAATCAATATTTTATTTCATGATCACTATTGTGGTTGAGGCCTGAGGCATAGTGGTAAAGATGTTTGCCTCTGAAAATCACATTATGGGTTCGATCCTGACGATGTAAACCTTCATCCCCCCTCCCCATGGGTGTGTATGTGTGTTTTGACCAAAAAAAAAAAAAAACAGGAATCAATATTTGATTCGTTTACAATATTATCCCCGGCCTTAACTGTACCTTGATACGCGACATATCACTATTGGTGTTGAAGTAGCAAGGTCTTGACCCTATGCCCCTTGAGACTCGTCGTCTTGGCCATTCAAAACCTTGTGTTCCTTCACCCCAAATAAAAAAAAAAGGTGAAAAAACAACCTTGGGTTCGATTTATAAAAGATAAATGTATTAACTGAAATGAGTAAAAGAGTCATATATCATCGACCGAGTAGTTTCTTCTCCAGTTTTCTTCAAACAGTTTAAAGGGGCATTGGATGGGATTTTTTGGGGGTGAAAAATCACTTTTCCACCTTAATAAATCACTTTTCATATATTTAGATAACTTTTTAAAAATAATTAAAATATAAAAAAAAGCTGTTTTTATAAGTTATATGTAGAATATAAGTTTCATAATATTTTAAAAAAAATGAAACAAATGCACCCTAAGATAAAGCACAAGTGTTTAATTTATCTGATTATCTCCTAATTTGTTGTATCAACTATCAAAGGCTTGTTTGGTTATACTTTTTCTCATTTGAAAATAAGAAATTACGCTTTTCAAGACATTTTTTTTTCTCAAAGCAACATTTTTCTTCCTCCAGCCAAACTTAATTTTGACTGATGCAAATGGTGAAACAAACAAGCCTCAAGTCCAATGGCGGTTGCTTGCTGCTATGAAACCATAGAATCACTTCCTGTTCACGGGGAATTGGAAATTATTCCAATAGGTTTTCTTTTATTTAAATCGGTATTGGTATTTTGATTAAATGTGAAAATTTCAATTGAAATTAGAAAAAAAATGTATTTTGATATATCTATTTAATATTTATTGCTATCTTAGTGCATGCAACTTATAAAAGTTCATATTAGTATTTGGAAAATGAAATCAGTCTCTCTCTCTCTCTCTCTCTCTCTTCCGCATTAATTTTGTTTTATTCCCAATGAATTCTTGACACACGCTTTTGTATAAAACTTTATTCCTTTGGGGCTGTCAAATTTGGTTGGGTTTGAGCTATACGTCACAATGATTCTTGTAAAAAAGATCAAAATAATTTATTACACCGATAATGGAATAACAGTGACCTGAGATATTCATTGATTGAAGAAGAGTATATATATAAAAGTAATGTTAGGTGAACAATAAAATTACACAATAAATATATACCACATATTATATCACCATTCAATATGATGAATGAGTGAGATAAGTAAGGACTACTCATTATATCTAATAATTATAAGGTGTGTGATTTGCATTTGTTGAACAATTTTATTATACAACAAACATTTTTCTATATACAATATACTAGAGGCGGGAAAAGAAGTTACAATGATTAACGAACTAACTAACTTCAATTAAACAAACTAATACACCAACAAACATCATAATTTAAACTCTAATACCCCCTCAAGAATGACCAAACTCCCAACTTGGAGAGAAGATACTTAAACTTTGATGGAGGGAGAGCTTTGATAAGTATATCTGCCAATTGATGCTGAGTGTTTGCATGAATGAGCATCAATATACCAGCACACATATTTTCTCGAATGAAATGATAATCTATCTCATTGTGGATTTGTTATCACAAAAAACCATCGCAGGAGGAACTTTCAATGCCAAATTCACAAAGCATTTGGGAAAGCCATGTGAGCTCACTATAAACACTAGACAATGCTTTATATTCTGCCTCAGTTGATGACTTATTGTTTGTTGCTTCTTTGACTTCCATGACGTCAAGGAACTTCTAAGATAACAAGGAAGCCAATGGTGGAGCAATGGGTGTCTAGATAGCTTCCCCAATCCACATTAGAAAAGGCACTTAAGGTAAGAGGGCAAAAGGTCGCAAAAAAGTAAACCTTGACAAGGGCATGACTTGATGTACCTAAGAAGATCATGCAAAGATTGTTCATGTGGAACTCTCAGGTCAAACATATATTGACTGAGTTTGGTGACTACAAAATAAGTATCTAGTCATAGATGATTAATTAATTAACAAACAAGTGTGACAAACATAAGTTAATAACGTAGTTATCAGAATTCCCTTGGAGGGGACCGTGGGATGTTTTGATAGCACACAACGTTGTTGCTTCTTTCATTTGTCTAGCCTTATGCAATATGATTTAGGCTTGAATGTTTTCATAAAAGTCATATATCTCTATCTTAGATTTCCTTTGCCTATAAATAACTTCAGTTAGACTCCTATGTCTCAAGATATGGATGATTTAATGAAAAAGGTCAAGATTTTGAAAATCTAGGACAAATTGCACCTTTTGTATCTTACTTCAACCTTTTCTCTAAGTATCCTTGGGAACTAGGAAAAATGACCAATAGTGAAGTTGTATATCCCTCTTTTATTTCTTAAGAATCTTGAATCACCAATTTCAGAGTTATATAATTAAAGTTATGAAGATTTTTTCTTGGTGTGATACTTCCCTGCAAGCATAGAACTTAAATTATTAGATTCATTTTGCTCTCTAATTCTCCATATGACAAAAAAAAAAAATGATAAAATGATATTGGATCCTCGTATAGCACCTAAAAGTCATAAAATAAACATAATCCTAAGGAGAAGATCAATTTCTAATAATTTGGCTCATAAATAGTTGATTTGACCAAATTAATCACTCAAAACCATATCAAAACTAGAAATAGATATGTGTCTTTTTCACATATATCACCTTGACTATCAAACATTGGTTTCGTCTATAGCACACCAAATGAAGTGTGATGTATCACATACTAGGAATTTAGCCACATTTATAATGTGTGGTTAAATTTATTTGCCATACTTTTAAAAGCATTTAACTACATTTTGTAAATGTGGCTAAATACTTAGTGTGTGGTATACCATATTTCATCTGGCTTACCATGACCTTCACTTAAAACATTATAGGTTTAAATACATTTTTAGTCCCTATAAATATAAATTATTTTAGTTTTGATTCCCTTTTTCTATTTCTTTGTTTTTGGTCCCAATCATTCTAAATGTTAGTCCCAATAAATTTTTTCTAATATACATTTAGTCATTAATAATATTAATTTTCTCTTTACAATTATCTTAAAATTTTTATTTTGGTCCTTGTAAATATCATGCTACGCTAATTAAAAGGACCAAAACAAAAATATTTAGAGGGATCAAAATCAAAACTACACATATTTATGAGAACTAAAAACATATTTAGGCCAACATTATATAATATAAGTAACTCATGCCCGTTTTAGAACTTTACTATACCAAAACAATAGTTTTCATACAATCTAAACAAAACAGATTATTTTAAAATCACTTTTTAAGTAAAATCTGCAAATATAAGTTCATTCTCAAATAATTAATTATATAAAAAACAATTATACAAACAAACTATTATTAAAATAATTTAATCTTATAACTTTTTCAAACACACACTTAGTGTTCATATTCTGAATAAGTATAGAAGTTGTATCCTTTTTGAAAATTTACAAGCAATGCGCACTTGCAAGTTTTTCGGTTCCCATCCAGTGGTAAATTTCAAAAAAAATTTCTTTCGTTTTAACAAATTTATATTATTATGATTTATTAATTTAATTTAAAATTAGTTGTTTTATTTTAATATGCAAATGAACTTACATGTGGCTTATGAGACAAGCAAAATAAATTATTAGACATGAAGATTTACGGATTGAAATTGGGTTTTGGACATGTGCTTTTTTCTTTTGGTCAAGTTAGTGTATAGTTGGGTATGAATCACTAGTGAGTTTTTGGGACAACTAACTAATGGTTGGTATCTTTTCGAGCCAATTATTGTCAACTAATTCTTTATACGATTATTTTGGTGCATGCTTGAGTAGGTATAGCTACCATGTTGTAGATATGAGTCTGTACTGCTACCCAATGTAATTTTATATTTGCTAATTAAATGCTGCCAATGGTAAATGTGACTACTATATACGGTGATATATATTGCAAATATAGTACTTGATATTATGTTATTACTTGTATTATAGAGTTACTGCCGTTTCTAAATTCCACGATCTTTGCAAAAAGTCAGCACAATTAGCATGTTAAATTTTTTAATTATTTTTTTATGGAGTTAAATTTTAAATTATTATATATGGACGAAAGTCATTTCATTGTTTGGCCATTCTCAATTTAATTAATGCAATGAAATACTCACGGATAAGCATTGATTTTGAGTTTCAATGGCCCTATGGATTTGTATATAAGTGATATATATGGAGTTGTGAGAACAAGCTGTCGCATATGATGCTTGGTTATTTTCAGGTCGGGTCACTTAAGGCTAAGTCAGTTTCGGGTAAGAAGAAATGTTGGTCTAGTCTAACTGTTTAGGCCATGGGTTGGTCCATGAGCTATTATTTTTTTGTTCGCTTGTTTAATATTTTTTCTAATTTTATAGTTACGTAAAAAGTCAATGAATAAAAATGTAAACTATTAGTAAGTAATGATCTTATTTTTGCTTTATGTGAGAATGAAAAATAATGCTATATTTTTTCAATAATTAAGTTCTTACAACTTGATGCAAAAGTTATGTGAATTAAAAGAATATTATTTTTTGTCAATATTTATTTTTAGTTTAAACTTTTTGAGTAAAAAATGGTTAAATGGTCAAAACTCAAGTAGTAATAACTTATATATATAATTGATTACATTATTTAACAAAAAAAATTAGTATTTAGGCCATCAGGTTGATCCAACTCAGACCCATTTAGGTCAACCACAGTCGGGTCTGACTGAGTCAAACCAACTTTTATTTTTATACCAACCTTTTTAACCTAGCTTGTATTTTTTTTCGAACTATTCTAGTTCGGCCTATCTCAATGGCCTTAAATATACATGATCGAACATCCCATATTCATCGGTTGTTATTTTCACCATGGTGTCTAGCATCTCCGATCCATATATGGTAAATGAGGTAGAAGAAATTTTATCTAACATATACCTCTAAATATTTTCCATGTGAAATTCTTGTGTCCATCATTTTCTGTCTAGCAAATGATGTTATGTCTGAGTCCATGCAAGATACATATAAAAGAAGGTCAATCTGTTTAATGATGAGCTATTTGATTGATAGGCATCACACGAATCATAATTGTAGCTTCTGTAGCCCATGGCTAAGGAATTGTATTTATGTTGTTGAGAATGAAAGGTACTAAAAAAATTTATCTCATCTTTGACCCAAAAAAAAAAGTAAAAAAAAAAAAACACTCCCATCAAGTTTTTAAAGAATATTTATCGACCACTATTCCTACAAAATCATTCTCAAAGGTTGATTTCCATGCAAAAATAATATACAGTTGTCAAATAAGATTCTGCTGCCATTTTTCATGAGAAGTATACATGATTGAACAAGTTATTATATATTGCTAAGGTGCATTTACCGTATCAATAAAATAAGTTTGACTCTCACTCAATTAATTCAAAAATTATGTATAAAAAAGATTTTGATTAGATGACACTACAAAAAAGTTTTACATTTCTATTCAATATATATACATATATTTATTGAGCTTTGCTAACCAATGTCTAAGGTCAACCATTGAGGAACCCAAAAAGATAGGTTTCAAAAATTTTGGATGGATCTCATGCATTGATTGAAAACTTAAAAACTCATTTTTTTCAATACAAAACTTTGCATTCTTGATTCCTTAACCTGGGGTACTAATTAGATAAACTCATGTTAGCCGATTGTAAATGGGGTATGACACGCTTGCTAGTAGCCACATTTATACAATGTGGCTGAATGCACAAATTTCTTCATCTTCCACCCTCCAACCGTTTCCCATTCAATACCGCCTAGAACCAAGTATTCCAAAGGCCAAGAGCATGTTGGGCATTGTTGTGTTTGTTATTATTTTATGTTGGGGATAGGAAAAGGGTGGAAAATGGTGTGAGAACTCAATATGGGGCTTGTGCTTGGGTTGAGACTGAGTTCATGGCGGTTGTGCTGAGGGAAATGCTGAGTGGTAGGAGCTTCGGATGTTGGGGGTGGTAATGATATTGATTTGGGTGTGTGTGGCAATGGAAAGGTGCAAAGGATCTTTTTGATAGTGTACTTAACGCTGTGTAATGGTTAGCGTCGTTGTCATTCTTGGGATGAGGTTGACACTGCCCAAATCCGATGAGATCCCCGCCATTGCTGCCATCGTTGGTGGTAGGCGATAGCGACAATATTTGTGGTGCGGAATGAGGTGGTGAGAATGAAAAGGGGTAGGAATGAGGCAAATGTTATTACCCATTTAGCCACATTTTAAATGTGGCTAAATGCAAGTGCGTGTAGCTCAATTAGTCGCAAAATTTGTATAGTCTTGTTAGTTGGATTAGAGTATGCAACAAGAACTAGTTGTGAGTTAACACGAACTAATTTAAGTTAAAAAAAATTTATTTCAAAAGTAATTTTGATATGATATATATGTTATTTAATTTACATAGTATTAATTAATAAAATCATTTTTGCATATATACTTATTAAGAATAATATAATTTATTTCATGGATTAATTAAAGCAATATCAAATTTAATTTAATTATAAGTAATTAGGTAGAGTAAAAAATTTTACAATGAAAGTTTGTTTAAGCATTATAAAATAAAATTGCTTTCAAAATACAATCTTAATCATTTTAAAGTTGTAGAATTTTATTTATTTAACAAAGAATTAAATAATAATATAATTTCAACTTAAAAAAATTCTAAATACATACCTCAACGAATTTTTACTCAACTAAAAAATAACAAAATACTGTTTCACTTGGAGAATTTAAAATCAAATTCAATTTTGCCTTAAAGAATGCAAACAATTCCAGGCTTTTAGCACAACATTCAGGGCAATTTTAAGGTCCAAAAGGGGTTTCGAAACTCTCGAATGTGCAACCAAACACACAGTCACACGCATTATCTCTTCAAAGTAAACTGTAATAATAGCATTCATTTAAAGCTTTTCCCTCAACGACTTAAGAATTTCAGTAATCTTCTTTTGTACATACACTTATCTCTAATGTGCTGAGTCAATGGAGTTACGTTCAAGCATTTGTTAATTTGTTGCATGCTGTTGCAATGCGCTAGTTAATACAAGTGTGTTTGAACTAGGTTATGAGTTTGGTATTTCAGGGAGATGTTTTGTTTATGATTACGTCATGATTTTCACATCACGAAGATGAACTTTGTAAGATAGATCATGTAAAGTTTTCTTGAAAAAAGTTTAAACACAATGGAAGAGTAGCTCCAATGGCGGATGCAGTGACGGACCGCACCACCGAAGAGAAATTGCTGGGGATGTGGTTCATTCTCCCTCTAAATAGGGTTCATATTGACACCAATCACCACAACACAAGTGTCATATGCAATATATGATAAATGTAAAAAACTAAAAGATCCCACTACAAGAACAATGAGCGAACAACATTTTCAACGGTTTTTGTTAATAAAAGTATTATCTAGAAAAGAAATTTTAACATAAAGTGATCATTGAAAATACTTATAAACTTTTATTGACAATTAGTACATGTCAAAAATACCCAAAAGATGCATTTTCGACATGTACTAATTGTCGATAAAAATTTATAAGTATTTTCAACGATCACTTTATATTAAAATTATTTTTTGTTGACAATACTTTTATCGACACTTTAATTTGTCGAGAACCGTTGAAAATACTCATTTTTCTTGTAGTGTCCATTGCAAAAATGAAAATTGAAAAAGCCGTTATAAAACTATCTAGTAATAGTTATAAATTATATTTAACTTTGTAAATAAGATCTACTCTGACTTCTATTTTCATAATTCTTTTCCTATCTTTTTTAATATTTTCCAAATTTCCCTCACATAAATAATTCTACTAATCTTTTATTTCACAAAAATATGGATCCAAATCAATTCAATTATTTTCTTAACTACTTGCAAAATTCTAATTTCCCTTAAAATCTAAACATTTAAAATTCACAATCTTCATATCCTCAAAATTCATATCAAATTTTCAAATTCCAAATTTTTTCCAAAATAAAAAACTTCAAAACATTCAAAATTTCAATTTTCAAGTTCCTTCCAATACTCATTTTCCTATCTCAAAATTCACAAATATCTATTTCTCACTACATTTAACCCAGCCCCTCCATCAAGATCAATCAGTATTGGTGGGTTATCTAATCACTTTATCAATGCCGATAAATTCAATTCCGAGTTCACAATATTCAAAGTTTTCCAACCTCGGTGAGCTAGATGATATTGACCTTAGCAATGGGGGCTTTGAAAATCACAAGAAAGAGAGCAAAAATTGGCAATGAGAAGAGACTGAGCGGCTAATAAATGTATGGATGAATGTATCCATTGATTCTTTAGTGATATCAACCAAAAGGGTGATGCATTTGGATAAAGAAATTCTCAGCACTGTAATACCTTTTGCCTTTTACCCAAAATAACCCTTCTGCAGGCACCTTTTTCATGTTATAAATAAGGAAGTACTAGCAAACCTGGCATGCAATACCAAATTGTCTTTCCATCCCAAAACCTTCGGTCTATTGTAATTATCGTGAGGAGGAGAATAATGGTGGTAACTAAGCTTTCGCTTAAGTCTCTACTCCAAACAGCGGAGAGGGAGCATAACCCATTATCCATGTCTGATGAGCAGATCTTGGAGCAAATTTATTCTACACATGTTCACAGTGACACTAAGTTTGATGTTGATTCTCTTTTCACTCTTGTTGACAACACCCTTAGGCGTTCCACCTGCATTGTTGACAATCTTGTACAGGTAAATGCTTCTTCTTCTACCTTCATTTCTATCCCTCAATGCTTATGTTTTTCTATTCTCCTTCAAATATCCATCTATTTGTGATCAATTATGGCAGGGTTCCAAATCAAGCTTGGAGCAAATTATAGATGACAAGATGCCCCAAGCCAATTTCAATTCACCTCACTTTACCCTCAAGCAAATTTCTTACGAGGTCACTCATCGTTAATAATCCTGAATTATTCTAATAACATAGTATACATATATTATATAAACATTGATCAACAAACACACTGTAAAGTAATAAAAGATTATATTATATACATTGATCAACAAGTTTTGAAGTTCAAATAATGTGACTCTTAGATATAAAACTATTCGTCTATCTTAACTCGCCTTTTTAAACCTTTGGTAGAGATGATTCATGACTTGGTATCACACATTCTGTTATCAAATGATTTAGAATTCCATCCTTTTTATCTTTTAAACTTTGGGGAAAGATAGTTCATGACGACAACCAGCTGTCGACAAAAGTGACTTAGTGACTTATTATCATGGCAGATGTGTTGCAAGCCTCCAGGTGAGGAAGTTGCTCACGGAACCACACTGGCCATCCTCAACAAGCTCTCAAACTACCAGTGGGATGTAAAAGCAGTGATTACACTTGCTGCTTTTGCATTGGAATATGGTGACTTCTGGCTGCTAGCTCAGCATCAACAAACAGACCTTCTGGCCAAATCAGTGGCGGTGCTCAAGAGAGTGCCACTTCTCACAAGGCCTGCAGCGGTGGCGAAACACCGCCAAGCCATCATTGAACTCAACAATTTGATCAAAACAACATTGCAAGTGATAGAGTTGATATTTGAGTTGGAGAAGCTGACCACTTATGACACAAAGGATGTGCCTGCTTTGTTGCCTTCTATTGAGCAAATCCCTGTTGATGTCTACTGGTCTATCATCACTGTTGTCGCTATTGTCACTCAGATTGAATGTCTCACCAATGAGTCGTAAGTAATTTACATCTTTATAAATGGGTTGCTAATATTTGAAATTTGCACAATTCTATTGAATGTATCATGTATGTAACACTTTTGTTGTACTTTGGAAATTATATTAGTTATAATGAGGCTCGAACCTAGAACCTTACGGATATTGTCTAAACCTCATACCACTAGATCAATCCTAGAGGCTTTGTATGTAACATTTTAACCAAACAGATCAATTGGTCATTGTATTCTGTTGAAAGCAGAACGAAATTTTGTCATTACCTAAGTGCGGAAAATCTTCTATATCAGTTATTAGCACTGGTAAATATCGTTATGTTTAATATACCCTTTGCTAGGTCAAGTTATAATTGGTTGATTTCAGGGAGCACAAGCAGGAGCTGTACCAGTATGGTCAAAAAATCAATGTCATACTCAGCAAACTGAGGAAGCAGATCACGCTCTGCAGGCATCAGATTGGTCAGTAAATATATAATTGCCGCTCCCTTTATCTTCTTTTTTTATTTTATGAAACATTGTTAAATGCTCCCCCAATAAGATAATTTTCGTTAACTGTACGTGCATCTAATAATATAGAATAATTTTTTTTTTTTCCTTCTTTCAAGAACATATAAAAATCTCTCTTTTCTTGAAGAGGAGAACGAATACTTTCAAAATTGCTGTGGAGAAAATGACATGAAGATCAGAAGATGTAAAGATGTGGAGTAATAAATGATTTCTCTAATGTCTATTATTTCAGAGGAGGCAGAGTATTATCGTAAGCTCAGGAAACTTTTCCAAACCCCAACAGAGATAGTGGAGGTGTTTAAGGTCCTCATTTTCTCAAGGGTCGATGCCCCCCAGCCATTATTCGACGGTGCTGCCAAAACCACGGTTTGTATAATCCTTCGTACAAAAATAATTGTTATTAGAAACTTATGTCGATCTATTATCTAGAAAAGGATCATTGTGCCTATTTTGTCTGTGAAGACATGTTATTATGAAGGTTCTTACTTGTAACTACTAAAATGTAGCAATGGAAAATAATAAATTAATTATCGAAATAGAATTAATATGAAGTACAAATAATCTGTGAGTTTGATTGAGGAAGTAAAAATAGAAGGTAAAATTTATATGAATAAGTTTCACGTGTAAAATAAAACATGAAACTCGTTCATGTAATTCATTCCTAAGTTTGACGGGTTAAAAATAAAGTGAAACTTTTATGGATGAGTTTTAAGTGTAATTTTCAGCACAAAGTTCATTTATAAAAAATTTCCCCTCAATTTTTTTCAATCGAATTTCCCCCTCAATCAAACACACACAAACTGTCTCTAATTTTTTGTTTTTCATAAATACTGTAGTTTAAGGTTATCACCAGAGTCCAATATTGAGCCCAATAAGTACTGTCTTAGGCCCATGTTGAGCCTTTTATTTTCGGAACTTAAGCTTGTGCATAGCGAGAATTACCTAGTTATCATCATTTGCTTAATAAGTACTGTCTTATGATCATTTGCTCGTGTGAATTTTCTTAGTTGTTGATTGAATTGATTCATTTGTAACCTTCGTAAATGATTTTGATTCTCATTTCTTCCCTGGACATGTAGGTTGACATCGCAGTGCTAAAAAGGAGGAATGTGTACTTGTTGATTTCCACTCTAGACATCACTGAGGAAGAGATTTCAGTACTCAGACCGGTTTATGATTCTATCAGGACAGATGAGCAATACAAGATTATTTGGATTCCAATTGTGGACGAATGGAACGACCACATGCGCAAGAAATTTGAGGCTTTGAAGACTACGATGCCATGGTATGTGGTGCAACACTTTGGAAGCATAGCAGGGTACAGGTACATTAAGGAGGAGTGGCAATTCAAGAAGAGGCCTATGGTTGTGGTGTTGAACCCTCAAGGGAAGGTGCAGCATGCAAACGCATTCTATTTGATTCAGGCTTATGGAATGAAGGCCTTTCCCTTTACAATTTTGGATCAGGAGAGAATTGAAAAAGAAATTAATTGGGTTGGTTCTGTAGTGGGCGATATTCACTCCAGCGTTGACACCTGGGTAAGTATGCTGCACAATTATATTAACTAAGATGCACATAACATATAGTCATAGCATACTAATGTACTGATTTGCAAACTGTGTTTGGTTGGAGTAAAAATGTGATCTAAAATTTCATGAATGAGTTTCATTTATAAATTTACATATGAAATTCATTTGTGAAAGTTTACACCTTATTTTTACCCCAATCAAAATTTGAAAGTAAAAATAGGGTAAAATTTCCATAAATAAATTTTATATATAAACCTCATTCATCAAATTTTCACCTCAATTTTATCTCTAATCAAACACACCTTAGTAATGTTTTTTTTTAAAAAAAAACCACCCCCTTAGCAATAACACAGGAGTCATTAATTTAGTATCGCAAATGTTATGGATGAGTAATAATTATTTGTAGGCAGATATTGTGGGGCACCGGGCACTTCACTCAATACTAAAGCCTACTATGAAAATACACTAATCACCAAGCTAGAGTGCATCTATATATGTTAATAATCTGGATGGAGTGCCCCCTCTGTAGTAGGCACTGCCTACCTAACAATTTTTTTTCTAATAAGATATGTCATTACATCAATATTAAATATCTAAGTGAAACAAAATAAATAAAACTACAATTGGAAAAAATATACTAAGAGTTAAAAAAATTTGTTAGAATTTTATGGTCATAATCAATATAATTGTTGGTCTTTAAAAAAAAGTAAACAAGACGTACCATTTTATTTCATACAATAATAATCGTATTCGTCAAGATTATGTACATATTTTTTTAGTAGTTTCTCTGACTACAATGTTGTTATCATCTTAACAAAGCAGATCAAAGAGCAGAAGTACATCTTCTTCTATGGAGGCAACGACAAAGAGTGGATCCAACAGTTCACAAAAAGTGCAACTGCACTTGCAAATGACACAATAATAAAGGAGTCAAAGATTTCCATAGAGTTTTTCTGTGTGGAAAAGGAAGACAGAAGCCTCTTCAGACGCTTCTGGAGTGGCATTGAGAGCTTGTTTGTGACTAAGGCTCACAGGACAGTGGATGCTGTCACACAAGAAGTGCAAAGGATGCTTTCTTACAAGAATGAGACCGGGTGGGCCCTACTCAGCAAAGGTTCAACAGTAGTGGTGACTGGCCATGGAACCACAATCTTGAAGACTGTGACAGAGTTTGACAAGTGGAAAGAAGTTGTGACCAACAAGGGCTTTGAGTTCTCACTCAGAGAGTACCATGATAGGATTGTGCGCACCACTCACAGGTGCTCTCAATTTGAAATCCACAATGTTGCTGGAAAGTTACCAGAGGCCATAAAATGCCCTGATTGTCCAAGGATAATGGAGATTTTCATCAGTTACAAGTGCTGCCACAACGACAATAGTAATAATAATTTGATGCACTAGAATTGAGTGTGTGGCTTGAACTTTGTTATCATGAGTTTGAGGGTTGTTCCTCTTACGTGCCACTTTTTTTGAGCTTTGGTGTTAAGCTGCTCTGGTGATTTAGAATAAAAATGAGTGCGATAGTTCAATAACAAGGTGTATGTTTTTCTGTGTAATCTGTTGCTGGTAACATTGAGCCTTCGAATTCAATTAAGCTTCTCTATTGTTTGTGTTGCAAAGCTTGCAGTTGCATTATACTATCACCAAGCTTTCTTAACTCTATTGTAGAACTTTAATTGTGTACAAATTAAAGTTCCTAACCGTAGCTAATGGTGGGGTAGCTAGGCTCTGTGACATAAGAAAGCGGATTTAGTTTGTGAACTTGTGGTCAGTGGACCATGCTTTGGCGCTATGTTCTTGTTTCTCGTGAAAATCTTGCACCCTTTCTGTTCTAAATGGGCAGAAAAACGCTACGTATGGTCGGTCACCACCACTATAGTAGCTAGCTTCGGAAAAGAGTCATCATAGCCCGAGAAGCACCAATAAAAGTTACAACACAGATATGATCCGACGCTAATAAGGGAATATGATAAAATATTAAAATTTAAGAAGTGGGTATACGTGTACATATATGGAGAATAAAATATTCCGGTTGAATATTCACTAAGAAGAAAGAGTAAAATTCAAGGAATTTTATCTACTTAAAATAAAGAATTTTAATTTCCACCTATAGAAAGAGAATTTTGGATATCCTTACACGTGCAAGTATATATTTTTCTCATTTTGGTAAATCTCACTTTTGTTATATTTCATTACAATTTCTTTATATTTATTATATTTTTGTTTAATGTTATATTTAATTCCTTTTTTTCATTTTAAATTTTTTAATATTCAATTTATATTACATAATATTATATTTATGTATCATTCTATTTTATTTATATAACAATTAAATCTTATAAGTCAATTTTAAAATATTTTTTGAATGAAATTTAAGATAATTTATGAAATATGAACTTATTATAATAGATTTTAGATCGATTAAATTTTAATTATTAACCAAAAACTTATTTTTTAAAAAATAAATTATGTTTTTAAATAAAATATGTTAAAATTAAGGTAATGTGATTACCTCACCCAGACAAAGCATTTTACAAATGAAGAAAATATAATTATCCATCTAAATGAAAAATATAAAAATTAAAGGGAATTTAATTAAAGCATTTTGATTTCGTAGCATTTTAAATTTCCTTATATTTTGAAAATATTTCATCCAAACATACATCCGGACATGTAAGACTTGTCAATGTCACCAATGGACTCTTCACCTTGAGAGTTATAGCCATAGCCATCAAAATGGATTGAGTCCGATCGAATGATCCAAATAATATGAAAAAAATATATATGGGCTAGACTGAAAAAAATATGAGGAAAAATAAAATTTGGCCTAACTCGACCAAGTCCGATTTGGCCCGACCTGAATGGACCTAGCCTACCTTGGGTTAGGCCGGCCTGATTGACCAAATATTAATTATTAAATAATAAATTATATATATAAGCTATAAATACTTATATTTAAACTTTTTAACTTATTGTTATTTAAAAAGTTTAAACTAATAACAAATATGGACAATAAATATATTTTTCATTTACATTTTACATAAGCTATACAATTAAAAAAAATGGACAAGAAAAAAAATGGTCCATGGGCCATCCCATGACCAGAATAAATTGGTAATAAATTCTCGTTTAATTTTGCTCCATAAAATAAACAAGAATCACTCGAATTTTTGGGTAATCTGTTGATAACAGAAAACGCATATTACTCACATATTATTTTTGGTACATAAAAAAATTACCTTACTATTCACCACCTTGTCAAAAAAAAAAAATGTAATGTTGGTAAATATTGATCTCAATTTAAACCGTATTTTGGTGCCCTTTTTCCTATATTCTACCCTTAACCTTACGAGATTTTGTGATATCCCTTGATTTTGTTGGTGGGTTGATGAGTCCTTTTCAAAATCTAAATAGTACTGTGTTAGCTGTACTTGGTGGTGACCGTTGATCGTGCCATATGCGGCGTCTTCGCATTGGACAAAGCAAAAGTTAAACCATGGGAACGATATTTTCTTAAGAAACAAGACAAAAGCACTTATAATGATGAGGGTGACCATAAATCCCCTTTGTTTTCGCATAGAAATATATTGTAGAATCTTGTATCCCACCACGTGGAATTGTTCTGTTCTCAATTTTTTTTTTTGTTCTATCCATAATATTTTATAACTTAAAAGATTATATATATATATATATAATTAGTAAATTTCTAATGAAACGTAAAAAGAAGGAATTTGTTCTCTAAATTATGGAGGCTAGTAAATTAAATAAAAAAAAGAAGTAAACAACCTTAAACTAATAACTTTCATTATGTGTAAATGCTAGTATATAATTCAAGGGTTATTGATCTTTCCCTTTATCACTTTATACGAAAGCTTTTAATTTAATTATAATATGAAAAAAATTAAACTTTTACGTTTTAAGAACATTTAAATTAACTCCTATCTTCACTATACCCCATTTTCTTTTCTTAAAAAAGATAATCTCGGTAATACTGCTCTCAATTTAAACCGTATTTTCATTACCTTCTTTTATTATTTTATACTCTTTAACTGTACGAGAATTTGTGTTATCTTGTGTGCAAGGATTGGGCTGTTTTGAAGTAAGAAACTCATGGTTTAATAACTTTAGATTATTTAGTGAGATCTACATGGATTTGAATAATTTAATAGAACCCATATACATAAAGGATATTATCCATGCAAGGTGATTGATTATTTACTTTTATATTTTATCAACTTTCTTACTTTAGAACAGTCAAATTCAATTTGCACACAACGAACTTTAATGACCTAAAGGAAACTAACCTCGCAATTTTTCATTTTAAAAACCTCCTCATTTTAAACATGTTAGCGGCCCAAATCCTAGGTACTGTCATGCTGGGTTCATGACTCCTTTTCAAAATCTTGTTACGCCTGAAAATGCACTAACTACGCTTGGTGGTGCCCGCGCTATTTGCCTTGTCTTCGCATCCAGGGTACAACACATTTTCTATAGACCATTTGCCAATCTTAATAGGATAAGAACTAATAATATAGAATTTAATAGGATAAATCTTGATAGTATAAGATTTGAAAAACTTTTAATACTATACAATATTTAGTGTAACATTGTATAAGATATTCGATTTTATCTTCAGTAATATCATATTATTTATTTACAAATAATTCTAACATCTTAATTAAATATTAAATAAAATCAAACAATAATAAAATAGGAATTTTTATTATAATAATCTTCAAGTATTATATTTATGTAAATATTTACTAACTAAAATTTAATTTTTATTTATTTATTATTTATCAATTATATTTATTTTATTTTTATTATATATAACTAAACTGATATTATATATTATTTATATTTATTTTATTATTATTTATTTAAGAATTATTTTATTTAAATAAAATATTTAAAAAAATGATTGTATAAGTTAAAAGCTAACTAGACCTAATACGACTTTTTGATACAATATTGAACTACGTAGCATTTTAACGTATAAGAAAATTATGATGTATAAAAGTATATAATACATTGTCTATACTAAACAATAAATAAAGGAATAATGTGCAGTGTTAGCTTATGCTATCACCAAATACCCCCTTGACAAACAAGACAAAAAGCGCATATACGATGAGGTTGACCACAAATCCCCTGTCTTGGCATAGGATCTACTCTAGTCACCCCACAACGGATCAAATTGTTCCTGTTCTCAAATTAGTTTTTTAAAAATAGTTGTTTTCCAAATAACAGGTTGTGAATAATGAAACACAAACGAGACATAATTATACGTCCACGACTGGCTTTGATGAGGAACTTTAATCTGCAGTTATTTAGGCTCTATAGATGGAAATAGCATGATATAATAGTAAAAAGAAATTAAATTCTAGCATTGAAACACTAACTATGAAGAAGCTGAGTTGAACAACAAAACAAGAAGATTATTACCATTACATATATGGGGAAAGAAACATCTTAGTTTTGAGGCCACACAACCTTCTTTATTTTACTAGAGAAGCTTAATCCCAAAATTAGCACCAGCCCACAATAGGAAAGCTCTCTTTTTTAGTCCCTGAGGTCACACAACCATCTTTATTTTACTAGAGAAGCTTAAACCTAAAAGTAGCACAAGCGTACAATAGGAAAGCTCTCTTTATTCGTCCTAAAGCCTTACACACAAAAAACAAGGAAATATTAATAAAAAATATTATTTGTACTAATTGTGTATGAAACATCGTGTCGATTTTCACTCTATCTATCATTAATGGATATGGTGTGAATCCTACTTAAATGAGGTTCACATCTTATTCAATGATAGATAAAGTCTCATACACAATAAGTACAAATAATATAATCCAAGTTTCAAACCCACACTCGACTTTAGTGTTTCTCATTTGCAGTAACATTCTCATTGTGGCAGCACTTGTAGCTGATGAAAATCTCCATTGTCCTAGGACACTCAGGGCAATTTATGGTCTCAGGTAACTTCCCAGCAACATTGGGAATCTCAAGGTGAGAGCACCTGTGAGTGGTGCGCTCAATCCTCTCATGACACTCTTTGAATGCGAACTCAAAGCCCTTCTTGGCCACAACTTCCTTCCACTTGTCATACTCTGCTACAGTCTTCAAGATTGTGGTTCCATGGCCGCTCAACACAACGGATGACCCTTTGCTGAGTAGGGCCCAACCAGTCTCATTCCTGTAAGAGAGCATCTTCTGCACTTCTTTAGTCACAGCATCAACTGTCCTGTGAGCCTTGGTCACAAACAGGCTCTCAATGCCACTCCAGAAGCGGCTTAGGAGGCTCTTGTCTTCCTTTTCCACACAGAACAGCTCTATGGAAACCTTGGCTTCCTTTATGATGGGGTCATTTGCAAGGGCAGTAGCATACTTAGTGAACTGTTGAATCCAGTCTTTGTCATTGCCTCCATAGAAGAAAATGTGCTTTTGCTCTTTGATCTGCATCGAGAGGGACAGCAAAATTAAACCTCATAATTAAGTCCAGAAAATATATATGAATGTTATACTCCTAGTAAAAATTAAAATGGTCAATCCATTTGAAAAAAAATTAATTAAAAGAGATAATTGGAAAGTAGTATAATTCATTTTATTCTCCCAGGAATCAACGAGCAAACATATAATTTTTTTTTAACTGATAAATTATGACAAGAGTTATAATTCTCTACCATTTTTCTTCATTAAAGTTTACGCTAATGCTAAGTTCTTTCAATCATGTTGTACCTCCCATACAACTAATTTAAAGCCCGATATATATACCATTCATTGACGTAACATTGTTATGTTTAGTTGAGTGATAAAAACGGGAGTAAACATTATATAGATAAATTCTATGTATAAAAAAATATACCATGTTTATTCATATAATTTTTATCTATGTTTTCACCCTCCAACTAAATATACACTTAAAATTTTCAATATGAGTACATAACAAAGTACGTTCATCTAAAATTGATTATAGAATTGGATTTGAACACCCAATTTCAATTTTTATATTTGAAATAATATATAGAATTGAAATTACAATTTCATAATCTAATTCCATGAAATTTAAAAATAACTAAAATAAATTATTCTTAGTTTCTAGCTTATACCCTTTGAATTGTCAATTTCAGAACTCATTTAATATTTTTCTCCGCATTTAAATCTTTATAATTTTTTCTATTTTTTCTTATCTATTTCCTAATAATTATGTTACAATTTCATAGTAACCTAAACACAAAATTTAATACTCTAAGTGCAGAATTAAGAATTCTACATTACAATTTCAATTCCACCATTCAAATAGACCCCTTATGGTATTTCAAATTACAACAACATATCTTAAAGTGATTTGTGAAATATGCACTTACCGAACTGCTTATGCTCGGGTGAAGATCGCCTATTACAGAACCAACCCAGTGAATTTCTTTGTCAATCCTCTCTTGTTCCACATTAGTAAAGGGAAAGGCCTTTATTCCATAAGCATGAATCAAATGAAATGCGTTTGTGTGCTGCACCTTCCCTTGAGGGTTCAACACCACAACCATAGGTTTCTTTTTGAAGTGCCAATCCTCCTTAATGTACTTGTACCCTGCTACGGTTCCAAAATGCTGCACCGCATACCATGGCATCTTAGTCCTCAAAACCTCAAATTTCTTGCGCAATTGGTCGGTCCATTGCTCCACAATTGGGATCCACACAATCTTGTACTGATCATTAGTTTTGGTATAATCATAAACTGGCCTGAGCACTGAAATCTCTTCCTCAGTGACGTCTAGGGTGGAAATGAACAAGTACACATTCTTCTTTTTAATAACAGTGATGTCAACCTGTATAGGCAACAATGGAATCAAGATCAACAACTAAGGCTACGCATGGATCAAGAAGAATAACATCAAGTTATAATGCATTTTTTATCATTAGTCAACACAATTTTATATAACAAGCTAGGAGTACATTATGCACTAATTTTTAGGCTCAAAAGAGACAAATTGTGGGGGTTCTTAACTATTTAAAATTAATTATTTATAAAATTCAACGCATGTAAGAGTTTGAAATTCTTATATGCTTTGAGTTTTAACACTTAGGTTAGGACACATACCAATAAAAATATCTTAAAATGTTGAATACAGTTTAGAGAATGAAAATTTTTCTAATGTTCTTGGAATGACAAAAGAAAATTTTATTTTATACATTGGAACATGATTGAGATTTAGTATAAAGATTTTTCTAACAAGTGTTATAAGGATACTAGTTAATGAAATAAAACAAAATGCAATATTTAAAACTTTTGAGATAAATTCTTGTAAGTGTACAAAATTTGTTTTGATAGTGTATATGTACAAATTTAACACTTCATATTAACACAATCATAATAAAAGCAAGTTCCACTAATTTTATTCAAGAGGCACTAAGTACCATCAACTTTATTATTTCAAGTGTATGTAAAGATGAAATTCAAAATTTATATTAACCCAAAAAAAAAAAATTTAACTTTTTAGTGGTTATCAAACATAAAAATTGCTCTCTAATGCAAAGTTTTCTTTCTTTTTTTTGGACTTCTTTAACAGTATAAACTGTATCCTATACTTATAAAAATATCATTAAAATAATTTTAACACTACTCTTATATTATTAGCAACATTTCAAATATTAAAGGAGTCCTAAAGGTTGATGTAATGATGTCATAGCTTGGGTACGTGAAATTTCTGTCCATGTTTGTGGAAGACATATATTCAAAACTATTATTTACTAAATTCTAGAAGTAAAAACTAAAAATATAACAATAGGATGTTCAAAAAATCTAATTGTTTTCCCATGAATTATTTTTGTAGATTTTTACGAAAAATTTATACAAGTACGTATAAGGAAATTACAGGCTCTAAAGTACCGTGTTTAATATATTAAAAAAATATTCATTTTCATTTTCAATTAAATATCCTTCAATTATTTTCTACAAATACCCTTTAAATTGTCCTTATTAGCAAAAGAATACAATTTTTTTTATGGTTGCAGTTCCTCACAAATTTGAAATAATTTTGCACATTGTTACACACCGTGGTTCTATTAGCACCATGAAAGAGTTGCTTCGGGGCATCCTTTGGAAAAATCAGTAACTTAAGCACCTCCACTATTTCAGTTGGGGTTTGCAAAGTTTTCCTGAGCTTCCGATAATACTCTGCCTCCTCTGAAAAGCAAAAATTGATAAATCATCTAATTAGCATGCTGTTTACAATTCCTTATTGCCTATATATTTTCCTTCAATTTTAGCTTTGAATGATATATATAGTTTTATACTTTCAAGTTGGCTTGCTTTTGAAAAGAATAGAAATGGAAAGCCAGTAATGTTGCCGGGCGCTCTCACCTATCTGTACTCTGCAGTTCGTGATTTGTTTCCTCAGTTTGCTTAGGATGACGTTGATCTTTTGGCCATAGTGGGACAATTCTTGTTTTTGCTCTCTGAAATTAACCAATTACAATAAGCAAATTCCACAGGTTAAGCAGTTGTTTTAGAGTGTGTTTGTTTTATAATTTAAAAATAAATAACCTTTTTTTGTAGAGGACAAAAACTAATAAGAATAACCTTAGTGAAAAGTCACTGCAACAAAATTGGCTTATAACAACTTTTCAAAAGCATACCTCCAAGACAATACTTTTAAATAAATAAAATAAGATTTTTTAGATATTAAAAGGCAATATGTTAAAAAAAATGTATTACCTATGTGTGTTATAGGTAACGCTTTTCATGCTTCTGAAAATAAGTGTTACCTTATATCTAAAAATGTTTTAGTGAGTGATTCTTTAAGTTAAAAAAATTATTTGAAAAAAAAAAACTGAAATAAGCACACCCTCTAGATAACGGCTACCAAACAGTTTTACTTTTGGTATATAAAGGGAATAAAAAAGGGTCTATTCTAAGTTGAAAAATTCTAAAAACAACATAATCGAACTTAAAATTTACCCATTTATAACAAATGAGAAAAAAAAAAGAAAGAGGAAAAACATGTTGAAGGCTACTTACGACTCAGCAGTGAGGCAATCAATCTGAGTGACAATAGCCACAACAGTAATGATAGACCAGTAGACATCAACAGGGATTTGCTCAATAGAAGGCAACAAAGCAGGCACATCCTTTGTGTCATAAGTGGTAAGCTTCTCCAACTCAAATATCAACTCTATCACTTGCAATGTTGTTTTCACCAAATTGTTGAGCTCAGTGATGGCTTGGCGGTGTTTCGCCACCGCTGCAGGCCTTGAGAGAAGTGGCACTCTCTTCAGCACTGCCACTGATTTGGCCAGAGGGTCTGTTTGTTGATGCTGAGCAAGCAGCCAGAAGTCACCATATTCAAGTGCAAAAGCAGCAAGTGTAACCACTGCTTTTGCGTCCCACTCATAGCTTGAGAGTTTCTTGAGGATGGCCAGAGTGGTTTTGTGAGCAATTTCCTCACCTGGAGGCTTGCAACACATCTGCCATGATAACAAGTCACTATATTACTTGTGTCAACAACTTGCCGTACTGTTAGAGACTTTATGAAAGATGGGGAAAAAAAAATGAAGACGAAAAATAGTAGTTTTTCCGCTGAATGCAAATATATGTCGAAAAATATGATTTCAACATAAAAAAGTAAGACATGTGTTTTTTTTTCTTCATTTTTTGTTTTTAAGATTTTGCAAAGGACATAATAATAATAATAAAATCTTGTTTTTGGCTTTTATTTTTCTTAACGAAATGTTAAAAAAATAAATAGAAATAAAACCAAACATATCTTTAATTTTTCTTTCTCAAAGTTCGTCATTACCTAAGATCTTATGTCTTTCACTAAGTTCATGGACTGTTTATTTTTTCAAGTATACAAATAATGTTTGTCATGTACGCAGTCTGTTTCTCTTTTTGTTATGATTTTCGAATATTTTTGAAGTAATGATCGGTGACCTCGGAGGAAATTTGCTTGAGGGTACAGAGTGGTGAAACGAAATTAGGTTGGGGGTTCTTGTCCTCAACGTGCTCTCCGCCTGCTTTGGAGCCCTGTAAAAAAAATATACACACATTGATCACAAATTAAAACAAATTGATACTAATTTGAAAGAGAATAAATGAAAGCCTGCAGAAACATGGGGAGAGAGGGCATACCTGCACAACATTGTCAACAATGTGGGTGGAACGCTTAAGGGTGTTTTCAACAAGAGCGAAAAGAGAACCCACGTCAAACTTAGTGTCACTGTGGACATGGGTTGAGTAAATCTGCTCCAGTATCTGCTCATCGGACATGGTTAGTGGGTTGGAAGCCATTGTGTGCTCACTCTCTCTCAAGAACCCAAAGGATGGAAAGGATTCAAAGATGGAGGATTGCTTTGGTGATGATCCTGGTTCCATACACTGCCCTATTTATAACGTGCAGAGGAGCTTAATTTTGGAGGCCAATTTCCATCTTTGTCCATTTTTTAATGCACGTGAAACATTTTAAAATGTTATTCAATCACATGCTTATACTTATATGTATAATTGAATCTCCATATAAAACTTTTTTATATTAATACTGTATATAAATTAATGGTTTAATTAATCTATACATGTCGTTATAATTTCATTAATTTTTTTACTACATCCTTGTATAATTAAAAAATTTAAGATGACCAAGTTCCCATATTGAATAAAATCTATAATAGGTTCTTATAAATTTTAAATCAAATCCTTGGATCTAAATAGTACTATTACAAAAATGTGATAATAAACATAATATTCATCAATTCTTCCTTATGTGGGTGCACACGTAACAGATGCGCTGACACCAGTTTCACATTGATACTGTTAAGAAATTCAATTGAGCTCATTTAACTTTTTGCCTAATAACAAAAGAATGAAAATATACTGTGATGTGTTTCGAAGATATTTGACAATATTATTGGGTTTTTCATCTTTGAGGGGTTCAAGCAACACATATGGAGTTGGAAATGGATGAAATCTAGAAATACTCCGGTTAATCTCATGTCTTTGTAATGAATATTAGATTCAAGGACTTTATTACATAATTTTATTCACCATAAAATTTTAATTACAAATTTTTAAACTATAAAAGAGTTAATTGAAAATTTGATCAAACAATAAGGATTAGCTAACTGATTAATTAAACCTAAATTAAATTCTAAAATAATTTCATTAAACCTAGATTAAATTCTAAAATAATTTCATTTTTATGTACAAATTAAATATTAATAATAATATCTTTATCAAATAATAATTTCTTAACCATAATAATTAAATTCAATAAAAGAAGAAGATATTTTTAAATAAAAATGCCACAATAATGAGTGGTAGGGATGATCTTTAATTATGTGTGGTTGATAAAAGTTAGTTTTTTTCCAAAACAATTGTCCCATATAAGACAATTTTCAGGCTTCTTATCAAGTTATGTATCTATATTTTTATGATTGAGTTAATCTCATGCTGTGATTTTTGTATATGCATGAACATTTATTATTGAGCCATAGGAGGAGGTTGGCATTAAAAGGGCTTGAAATATTAGGGCAGGCAAGCGGATCCGAGACATATGTCGTGACATCCACAGGGGTGGTGGCTAGCCATTCTTGGCTAACGAAAGCCCCCTGCAGGGGATGCGCAAGTACTGGGACTGTGACAAATTTAAGCGGAAGTCACATACATAAGGGCTAGGTGAATCAGTTGGTAATTAAATGTATTATTGATTTAGTGTTGGGAAAATATGCCAATTTTCTTTGTTGAGAATCACCTTAAACAGAGAAATAAAATAAGAACACAACCACAACACAAGAATTTAATATGGAAAACTCTAAAACCGGAGAAAAACCACAGCCATTATCAAACTACAACCAGAGAATAACGCTATATGAAAATTCAAAACCAACACTTAGATATTATATTTTATGTTATTATCTTGTGAATGTATTTTTACACTCAGGGCAAGGAGCTGAATCGCGCGCCATCACAATGTGAGCTCTTCAAGGAGACCCACATGCGTAAAGGCAAAAAACACGTGTTGGTGGACACTTTCTCCGAAACCACTTATGTAATTCAAAAACCCAAACTCTTATGTTTAATTGTTATTATTTCTTAATTCTGTACATATTTATTCCTTATAATTTATTTTATCACTTTTGCAAAATGAGTATAGATAGCGGTTGAAGAGGCACAGGCCCAACAGAAGGGAAGGCAAGAAGTTGGGCCCACCATGAATTGGTCTCCCATCAATGAGGGGGAGATTTGGCTTAGGCCATCGGTGGCCCTTACAAGGGTCGCATATACAGCATGAGATATTACCATGCTAATAGTATGTCCCCCTCCTCTGCGACAGGTCGGTCAGTTGCTATGAACGATTCCTTACGGGATTGAGTGCATGCCCTGAATAATGAGGAGCTAGCTCTAACATTTGGCACAGGTGATCTAGGAGCTCTAGGTATATCAAGCAAATCAAGTTGCTTAGGAGCAGGAAAAAGCCACCTTGTAGGAGGAGATGAGAGAGATCAACAGGTAGTTGAAGATCTCCATGGAAAAGTAGGAGAATAAGAAGGTCAAGTCCTAGAAAGAAAAATTGAGGAGGATGAATAAGAGGATAAGGGCGGACATGCTCTAGTACTTCTAGTGCCTAGTCTGACCAGCTCTCATTCATTACAAAGGCCTCCTCATCTCACAGCAATAGTTATCAGCCTCGACTTGGAGATCGACTCAGTTAGGATATTAGGTTACTGGTTCAACCAGTGTGTTACTAGTTTAACTGGTTGAATCAGTTATAATTAAATCAATTTATAAGCGAAATATATGATATATATATATATATATATATAATTCTTTACATATATTAGAACAAAGATCAGGCTTCGCTTAGTGGAATGCAGGCGCACCTCACACCTTGTTAGCACAAGTTTGGACATTGCATCAAACCAAACTAGAGCACTGACCAGCTCACTGGTCTTCAATATGAGCCGCCCTGTCCGGTCTGGTTCTTATAACTATGCTCACTACTCCGATGATGACAATGAGTATAGATATTTATATATGGACTCTTTTGTTTTATGGTCCCCTTATATTTATTGTAATTTTAGTATATCGTGGATTTTTTTTATGTATTACTTATTATATATTTATATTTTGGATTATTATTACTTTGTCCACTTATATAGTTTTGTTCATTATTATTTATTTATTTATTATTCCTTTGTTTGTTATTATGTTTTAATTTTAAATGATTTTAATTGATAGTGAAATAAATAAAGAAATATATGAATAAATGTAAAAATCAATTATAATCACATATGACAACCAAAAATAGAATAATAATAATAAGAATTTTATCTTTACTTACAACGAACGTTTAAAATATCTATTCACTTTCAGACAAAATCATCTTTTAAAATATCAGTTAATTTCATTTTCTAATAAAGTATAATTTTTTTATTCAATAGCATAGTATTAATGACTATAATTTATCATAATTAATGTATTAAAAAAATTTATTGGAGAATTCATAGGATATATTAATCTATACATCATAATTTTGTATAGAAATACTCTATTATCATATTATTTATTACCTTTTTTTAATATTTGTAATTTTTTTAAATTTAATAGATATTTTACAAGAGAGAGAGTATTATATAAAAAAACCACGTAAAAAAGTTACGTCAGCATCTAAGCTAGAAACACTGTGTTTATATATAGAGAAAAAAATAGAAAAGAATTAATATTATTTCTATTTTTAATTACATTAATTTCAATAAGTGTGAAATTTTTTTATCTAGAATCAATAAAAATAAATAAAAAATAATATTTTTTTAATTTTTAATTACCTATATAATATTTAAATAAAAATAATATTTTTGTAGTGAAGAGTAACAACACTTAAAATATATATATATATATATATAGTCATCTGATTATATGTAATGACTAATGGACAATCGACTCATGGTAGGAAGCCCATTTACTAAATTTTGAAAACATAAAGACTCAAATATATATTTTTAATTTCGATAAAAAGAATTTTAAGGTATAAAAACTTATTTAAAAGTATGCTAAATTAATTTTAATCAATCATAGCATGGAACAACATCTCGTACAAGTCTGCAAGACTTATCCTTAGCCCGCTACAAGTCTGCCACGCTAAGTCTGTGGGTCCCAATTTCCTTGGCAACACTCAATGTCGTTCTCTTCTGACAATTGTGGAGTATGCATTTGATAAGAGCTTTCTTATTTGTATTTACAGGTAAGAAACATCGTACCAATTTATATCTCATTAATTAATTATTAGATGAGATATGAATTCCATTCTAGGATTCACATCCTATTAAATAGTGAGTGAGATGTGAGTTAATATGATATCTCACAATCCATAAATATAAATAATATTTTTCATTTGATAAGGAAGGATAGATATTTCCCCCTTTTAAAATATGTATTTATTATATTAAAAAAGAATAAATAATACTAGTAATATAATAAAATATAATAAATAGGTTAATATATTTTTATGTATTAATTAATATAGCATAATATTTAAAATTAATATAAAATAGATTGCTTTGAAAATATAAAATTAGTTTGGGATAGTATTAATAAAATAAACTTAATAATTTATTGGAGTGTGAAATTAACAAATATTTTAAAATATAAAATTGTTTGAAAGTAGATAAATATTTTGAAAGAAAGTGAGTAATTTATTGCTACTATTTTGGTTGATTTCATTTTTTTATGAGATGAGCACAAGTTTATCGCATTAATTTTATACACACACTCATCAATTTCACTGAGAATGTGTGTAAAAATGATGTGTTGGACTTGTACTCTCCTAAAAAAAATTTCTTATGCGAGAGCTACAATTCCCTGGAACATCAGCAAGGAAATCTAATTGAAGAACAAGATAAAAATTAAACCCCAAATTTAGTGAATGCCCATGTTTAGCCAACCGATCTGCACAGAAGTTCGCTTCACAGTACACATGGCAGACTTCCACGTCTCACTCCCTGTCCAACAGTGCTCTGATTGAAGCAACCAAGTTAGCACAGCCATGACAATATAATTTGGGACACCCTCAGATATGAAGCCACTGGAATGAATAGTATTATTTGTTCTCATACTCCATAGGATATTATATCAACACAGTTTGATCTATTATTAGATGATATGTAAGTCCTAAACTAAGTGGGATCTTCATGCCTATCCAGTGATAAATATGAGTGTATTAACATAATGTCCCATAAATGATGAGTACTAGTAACATTTCTGTTTTAGTATCCAGCTCTAGCACAATATTTTTGTGCCCCAATTGCCAACGCAACCAAAGACTCCAATATGCCCCCCATAATTCTGCTATCATAATTGAGCAAGACCCTAGATTCACACTGAAGGCAGCCACGAACTCAGTATTGTCATTTCTAATTATACCACCAAGCAGCCCCATTATCCATAACTGACCTATCAGAATTAAAGGCCCATTATCCATAGCCGACCCATCAGAATTAATTTTCACGCATCCCGGAGGACGGGGAGACTGGGTTGATTTTATATAGATTCATTAATAATTCGATATGTTATATTTATTGACCTATTAAAGTTTATCTTGCGAATATTTGGTCATTTGGTAGCTTTATTGTTGATTATCTTATCTTGTAAAAGTATGGAAAATATGATCATTTATTGAAAGATTTTATAGTCAAATCTAGATATTTCGAGAAAGTGTTGTTGGAAAAAAAAATTCATACCTCACTCTGTGGATACCGAATTTGAATGATTTATTAGGATTCTATCCAGAGATAAAAAGGAAATCTCCAACTATTATGTTGACCACGAAAGTAGATTCAGATGCCATCAAGGAGAAAAATCTGCCACAAGATTAAGAAGCAAGTTCGTCCATATGCAAGCCATCCCAACCTGTGTCCATTATTTTATCAATATCCTGGGTTACAAACATCGGATTTGAAAGCTTTCTTAATTTTTCTACTAATTTCTCTCCAATGATCAAAGGCAAATACGGACCAGAGAGCTTGATATAGCGCCGGCAAAGCAAAAGTCCAAAGTATTCCACACCTACACGAAGACTAGGTTTTCCTTGCCCAATTGGGATATATCTCAGAGCTGTGGTAGCAAATTTTCTAGCCCTTTTAGCAAAATTTCAAATCTCTAAAGGTTGTCCTGAAGATTTGTCGAATTGTATTATTGAGCTGGTAGCTTGGGACATTTCGTTAGAATCATTTCGTACCTTTTGTAAAATAATTACGTAATACAACTAAAATATAAATGTTAAAAACAATGTTGATTCTATCATAATTAGAAAAAAATATAAAAAATTGAAACAATATTGTCAAAAATTTAATTATATAGTTAACTAATTTTTTTTATACTAGGGTATATTTGTTTAGAGGATAAAAATAGAATGTAAATTTCTTGGATGAGCTCCATGTGTAAAATTATACATGAACCTCATTCATGAAAAATTTATCCCATTTTTACTCCCTAATCAAACATACCTTTGAGTTGATATAATTTTATGCGTATAATGATATATTTAAGAAAAATTGTTATATAAATAAGTATAAATTTAACACTTTCTATATAAAGTACACTTGTATCAAAATCAACAAAATTATAAAATAAGTGATTGTATCTAAAAAATTTTATAAATAGTTAAATACTATGTGTCAAATTTTAATTTTTCAAGCTGACTATTATTCTAGATGGAGTAAGTAAAGAGAGTCGGTGACACTTTGCTCCACAACCGGACGGATACACTACCAGCTTAGAACCATCACCACACTTAATTTATCACATAACAATCATATGCAACCTTGTACCATAAATATATAGGAGTACTTCTTTCACGATTTGAAATTACATTCCTATTTTTTTTTTGTACTTCGAAAATTATATTGGAGTCAATGAGAATTGAACCTTAAATCTAATGCATACCATCCAAATTCCTCATCACTAGACCAATTCTAGTGACCTTTTGAAATTACATTTCTTAAAAATATGATTCCTTAAAATATATATTTATAAGAATGTTATTTTTGGGGTATTTTTAAAAACTCATTTGTTTAGCTTTAAAAAATTTTAAACCCTAAACCCTAACAACATTACTAGAAAAATTGCTGCCACCGACAGATTTTACCGATGGATTTTTCCTATTATCGATGGAAAATTTCATTTCTGACGGATTTCGACCACAGGTAATAACGTAGTCGAAAATCATTATCGACGGAAAAAATCCATCCATAAATGTTGCCGATGGGATTTTCTTCAAAAATCTGTTGGTAATGAGCTGAACAATTTATCAACAAATTCGTTAGGAATCAATGATTATCGATGGAATTTACACTATTATTGATGAAAAATTTCGTCGGTAATATTTAGTTTAATTTGTAATTTTTTTAATATCCGAGTTTTACTGACGAATAATTATTGAATTTTACAATTTTTTTAATTTTTAATTTTACCTACGGAATAATCTGTCTGTAATTAGTGAATTTTATAATTTTCGTCAGTAATTTTATATTTAAAAGTTTATTAATTTTTTTATGACAAAACTACCAAATTCGTTCCTTGAAAACTTACACCGACCAAATTGGTCTTGGCAAAACAAGAAACTCCCAAATTGGTCCCTCATAAATTCAAATATCTACCAAGTTAATCCCTCTGTTAACATCACTAACGGAGCATGCTTGCGTGTTCGTTACTGTGCCATTAACATTCACCTTCTTTTTCATCTCCCTTCTTCTTTATCAATGAGAAACCATAAGTCTCATCACTTACAGCAAAAGGGAACAGGACATATGCAAGGGAAATCCCAATATGTAGAAAGCAATTCCTTGAAAGGGAGGCAATGCAACCATGGACCCCTTCCTGATAACTGGAAATGCCCTGCCTGCCTCAGTATCTTTCAAACTTTCCTGCCAACTTTACTGATTGAACTAGCTTGGTAAATAAAAGAGATATCAATGGAAAGGTGAAATCTGCATTTGTTTGTCTCCAACAACGGCGACATAGCGGCTGCTTCTCGATGTCTTCGATCTCCAACTTGGTCTTCTTGGTGACAGCGAAGGCGTCAATGGGTTCATTGCGTATAAGTGCTTCAGGTATTTTTTTAAAAAACCTTTTAAGCTGTGGAGGGGTGTGTGTGTCTCTGTGTTGGAGGAGGGTACTGGAATCAACACATTTGCTAGTTGACATGTGTTTGGGGTGCGTGGATGTTGCCGGTATTCTCAAGGAATTTTCTTTCTCTTGCCTTTGTCTCTCTTTGTCTCTTATCTTTTTGTGCTGTTTAGGGGAAAAGGAAAGTGAGAACCATGGAAAAAAAGCACAGAAGTGAAGAGGATAAAATGCGACAGCACATATTTTGTGTATTTTGATTAAGATGGCAAGCAAATGGAGATTGGGCTGGGGTTTAACATTTAGAAATGACATTTATGGTTTCTCATTGATGAAGAAGAAGGTGGGTGTTAATAGTATAGTAACGAACATGTAAGCGCTCTGTTAGTTGTTGTTAACAGAGGGATTAACTTGGTAGACATTTGAATTTGGGAGAGACCAATTTGGGAGTTTTGTTTTTGTAGGGACCAATTTGGTTAGCGCAAAATTTTCGAGGGACGAATTTGATAGTGTTGTCTTTTTTTTTTTTATTTATATTACCGATGGAAAATTCCGTCAATAATCGTTAAATTTTTTATTTTTTTCTTTATGTTACCGCTGGAAAAATCCGTCGGTAATCGTTAAAATTTTTATATTTTTCTTTATTTTACTGCTGGAAAAATCCATCAGTAATATATTTTTTAATAAATATTCTGTAATTTATATATTACCTGATCATTTAATAGTTTATTTTTTATTTAAAGCTAATTATAAATATATTTAATAATGAATAAAAAAAATTCCTAATAAATAATAAAGCAATGAATTTAAGTTTAAAATCTAAAATAGATAAAAATGTCAAAAAATGTACAAACACAAATACCAAAAGTTCAAGATATAACAAAAAAAGAAAAAAATAAGAACTTAAATCAGGAGAAGTCAGCAGCATCATCATCATCGTCAGCATCAGGATCACCATCACCTTCATCATCATCGGTGTTTGGCAGTGCCAAGGAGCCTGCCCGCATCTTCTTCCACAAAGACACCATCTTCTTCTTCATCTTCATCTCCATGGCCTTTTCTAGTGCGGAGGACCATTGACTACCTCTTGTTTCAACTGGTCCTCATTAATCGGTGGGTACTCTTCACTAGTTGTAATCCTCTGCTCCCGTTAGGTCGTAGCCTCCTGATAGCGTTGTTCATAGGCATGCTATAACAAAATAAAATAATTAAATCTCTATATCAAATAAATGAAATAATAAATTAAATATATATACAAACAATAAGTGCTCAGAACATATATACCCATACCCAATAATCCTTTATAAAACTATCCTTATACAGTTAATACCTAAGGATGTCCATATCAAAATATTTCCTATATTTGCACATAGCATGGGGACACCTAACTTTCTGCTCATTCATAAATTGCACTATATGACAAGCTACCCTTATAAACTGTTCAACTCTCATATAAAATTCAAGTTTGATTCTCCTTTGACTAGGGTGCACCCTGTCATACATCCATAGTCTCTTTACAGGAATCATGATTCTTAAATGTGTAATTTAACCTACCAAAATCATTTAAAGTTTCAGAAATTAAAATTTTATTTAATTATAAATATTTTTCAACAGACCATCTTCTGAAAATAAGAGTCTTTAAGTAAATAGATTGTGCTCTTTAATTTAACAAAATTTCGGCTAAATCTCCCCTTAAATTAAGACCCAACTCTTTAAATTAAAAACAAAAATCAGCAGCACTTCCCCTTAAATTAAGACATCCTAAGAAATTGATTTCATGATTTACATATATCAATCCAGTCAAATAAAATTCACAATACAATCAAACAAATATTTAAATATCCTAAAACCATTTTAGAGCACACCCTTTATAACATCACAATATGCATATCCTACAATCTTCGCAAACACAATCAATCTCCATAGCAAAGAATGCATACAAGTCAAGAAATGACCTATACGCCCTTCCCCCTAGTCATGCAATCTCAATTTCCTACAACATTATCTTAGAAGTCATAAATCTCTATCCTAACAAAAAAATGTAATAAAATAAGAACAAAGAGTAACTTGCCTTAAAAGAGTTGAGAAATATACTCTTCGCCAAAGAAATGCTCCAAGTGGACTTGATGCTCTTTACAAAATCAAGTATTTAAATTAATAAATCAATTAATTAGAAAACCCTCAAATATTCAAATTGCACATTTATGTGAATATTTTTGCTAACCATTACCATATATGAGTGATGGTTACACTCTAGCTTCCATCATTGCTACTTAACAAAAATTAATTTTTTTTAATAAAAGTCAGTATTTAAAAAGATTTACTCTTATAAGTATTCTTATATAATATACTTGACTAGTTGACTTAAATAATAATAAGTCATGCTCAAGAACAAAATGAGTGTTGAGTTTCACATCTAAGTTCATCATCTTTTTTCGAAATATCCCTATACTCAAATCTAGGTCGCAACATTTTCATTATAAGCTTATCGAACATGCAACAATGAAGTATCTTTGGAAAAAGTTTGATGTACTACATAAATCTAATGAAACTTTTGTGGTGGTTGTCTTTGTTATTGAAATTATGCACATTTTGATGATTTGTTTGATTAATGTCAATTTCTGAAAAAGTAGATTTGATTAAATACCAAATGGATTTCTTTTCTTTCAAATTCACCATTTCATAGAAAAATGCCCCTATTAAATCATCCTTGCACCTATTAAATGTATCTATTGCAACTCTTTGCTTATCCCAAACAAACATAGAATTTCTTATAGAAGCCATTCATAAGGAAAGCAAGATTATAAAATAAAAACTTCAACTAGTGATTTGGCACTTTCAACAAAAACTGAATATATTAATCAAAGTTATTTAATTTGTTTCACAAGTATATCAAAACATACATGGCCAATTAAACAAACATGGGACCGTATCAACCAAAAGGCAATTTGCACAAAGCAAAAAGCACCTGTGTTAACCTAACAACCCACATGGGACCAAACAAAAAAAATTTACAAGTATGCAGAGAGAGATGGAAGGTTGACGAGACTCACAGTAGCAAGGATGACACAATGGTTTAGAAGTCCTCACCAATGCTTTGTTTCAATTTCAAGGGTTTAGTAGTGACAATGTTATACATGTCCAAGGTAAGATATCTTTAAGCAAGTGGATGAGAAAGAGGAAAAAAAATGGAATCACACTGAAAACGGGTTAGGAAAACAAAAAAGACCTGTGTTCATACAATACAATTTCACATTGGTGTTTCGCTTCTTTCTGCATAGATATACAATCAAACTCCACATCTGATAAATGTCCCAAAAAAAAAAAAACACAACAAGATATTATTATCATTAGACATACATACCCCTTGGATCTTCTTGCTAGTGACAAAGCAAATTAGTCCGCTTGCTCTGTTCTTGGTTCTCTGGTACACCAACTTCCCACCTAGTAAACACCCATTTTTTTTTCAAAGGTTAGCCAACAAACTTAGATAGCATTCATAATCCAAATACAAAATCAATCCATTCCCAATAAACAGATCAGGAAAAAAACAAAAGATACACAAATATTGTGCCAAAATGAGACATGATCATAATCCTATATATAAACAAAAATGAACATTGATTTTGATTATATTTCATCAAAAAAAAAAACTACAAGTGAATTAGGAAAGAAGGCGTGTTCAGAGGTGAAAAAAAAGAATGAAATGCCTATGAATAACATAGGGTAAAGGAAATCAAAATTTGAACGGTTGTGTTGCAGCTCAAAAATCTTACATACAGAATTGACAAAAAAAATCTAGGAATCAAAAAGATAAAATTAAAAATCCCAAGTGAAGATTAAGGAAATAGAAGAAGAAAAGGTTACCATGATGCAAGGTGGCTCAACAAAGTGACAGCATGAGCAGCTACGATGGTTGCCATGGACTTTCACAACATCACAGCAGTGGTATATATGAGTAAAAGAAAAAGCCACATGGTGCACTACAAGAAAAACATGGGTTATAGACAAATTTTTTTTGTTGGTAATACCAATAGATTTACCTACGAAAAATGAGAAATCTGAGAAATATTTTTTTTTGGGTTTAGGTCATTACCAATGGATTTTCCATCAGTAATCCGCTGGCAAACTCCACGCCAAATTGCACAAAATATGGGGATGCATTACCAATGGATTTTCTATCAGTAAATAATTTTTTAAAAATTATTTTTTATCGATGGAAAATCCGTCAGTTATTGTGTGAAAAATTTAATCAAAATTTCTTTTTCCCATGGTAACTAATTCATAATATAAATTTGTAAAAATTGTGTTTACCAACAGAAAATACGTCAATAATTATTTTTTAAAAATTTTATTTCAAAATTATTTTTAGTGATGAAAGATCCATCGGTAATTGTGTGAAAAATTTAATTCAAAATTTAACTTTACTAATGAAAAATCCATCGGTAATGTCTTTAGATAAGATTTTGTACCATCTCCCCTTCCTCATTCATCTCTCCTTTCAACTCTCTCTCCTGTTTGCTTTCAACCTTTCTATCTTGCTCTCAAGGTTTTGCTCTCTTTCCCTTGTAAGTGAGATTACAAATTTTACAAATTTTCCTTATTTGGTAACCCATAACCAAAAAATAATCAATCCTACAAAGTTTTCACCTTTATGTTTACTTGTATATCAAACACAACCTAGAAGCACACTTAACTTTCAAGGAAGAGCCAACTCTATTCATGTGTATAATGTATGAGAAATGTAGGTTATATTTGATAGATTTTTGATTAATTGATTTATTAGTTCACATAGTTGGTTTTGTTAGAGGACGTCGAATTCAGTTGAAGCATTTCTTTGGTAGAGCCTATATTTCTTTTGCCAACATTGAGGTAAGTAATTGTTTCTTCTCCTTATTTAATTATATTTTTGTTAGGATAGAGACTTATAATTTCTAAGATAGAATTGTAGGAAATTGGGATTGCATGACTGGGGGAAAGGGCATACAGGACCTTTCCCAACTTGTTTGTATTGTTTGCTGTGGAGATTGATTGTATATGCGGAGATTACAGGAAATGCATGTTTTGATGTCATAAGAGGATGTGCTCTAGAACGGTTTTAAGACTTTTAAATGATTGTCTTTGAAATTTATTTGACTGGATTGATATATGTATGTTGTAACACCCTAAATCTTAACCTAATACTACTAGCATGTAATTAGGTTAATCTTTAGAATATTACCTCTTGGTCTCATTCTTTACTTGAAAATACTTAGCGAAAATACAGGTAAAATTTTTCTTTTTGGAATTGAAATCAAAGTGAGAGCCACACACGCATCTTTAAAAGGAAGCATAACGAAACATATAGGCAAAGCATAGAGAAACATATCATATCACGGAAACATCAACTGAAACATAGATATATATATAATGTGCCAACCCAAAAAGGCAGGACTATTCGATACATCGGGAAGCGGAATACAACTGAAATGCAAGTACAAGGAAATCATAAAAGGTAATACAAGAGAAACAACGCCCATACCTATGTGCACCTAAAGAAGACGACCTCATATACAAAAGAAGGTTTGTCCTCAACTATGTGGCGTGTGTGCACTAACCACTATCCATCCAATGTCTACTCCTGCTGGTCCGAGTACTGTGGGGTCGAGTCGATCCACTGACGAATCTCGGCGGGAGTGGTCGAGCGCATCATCGGGGCATGTCCACCGCGGTGAGAGCGCATGGATGGCCTACGTGCCAACCTCGGCTGGACCACCGTCTCCTCACTCCCTGCTCTCATCGGTGGGGGAGCGGGACTGGAGCTCCAACCGTACATGTGTGATGGCGGATCCTCGGATAGATCCGTCTCTGAGTACTGGGTGCGAGGCATGTACTCCGGGTAGTCGCGTACCGTTGATCCCTCAGGCTGCATGCGGAGGATCTGCTCGTCCCGTGATCTAGCTCTCTCAAAAATATTGTTGTGATGGTAAAGGGCAGTTGGGGTGAATCGGTAACTCCGTACTGGGTGTGCAAAGGGTCGTCCCATGAACATGAAGACTCTAACAGTGCAGCGACCCTCAAAATGGTATGACCCGAGTGCCGGGTCATGGTACAGCTCCGATACCGGGGTGTCTATGAAGAGTACGAATGTCGCCATTTGAAGATATGATGGAAGAAAAGAGAGAGGGAATGAGAATCTTCTAAAAGAATTCTCAGTAGGGTTATCCCTACCTAAGTGACATCGTCACATCCTCAGGAACCTTGGGTTTTATTTCTAAAAAGGTGTGTATGCATATAAACTCCTTTTAAGTTAGTTTTCTAAAGTATTATTTATCCAAGGTCCGTCATATTTTATAATGCGTCTTTATAACTAAGCATGGAGTATACTAATGATATGAATGCATCATAAAGGTAAACCAATCAGTAGAATAACTTAAGAAAACATTATAACATTGGCATAAGATGATATGCATAGCATATGTGACATTTTAAACTTTAACTTTCATCTCATGGGGCCACCCTAAAACATCTCTAGGTTATGAGCTCATACCTTAACTAGTCGTCACTAGTTCTTACTTATCCTATGATAAGCGTAACATAATCTCGACTTAAAGTACGGGCTAGGGGGCAATTAAGGATCACCTCTCTTAGGGTCATTTCCTCTTTGAAACGCTCTACTAGCAACTAGTGAATCGTAGTTTTGTCCGCTTTGGCAAGCTCTATGTCAATAACCTCACGGATTTGTTTTCTTGGGGGTGCTCGGCTAAACTGGTGTCACCTAAGAAAGCGTCTCAGTGTTGTGTCACATTTAAGTTCTCATAAAGTGTTAATTCACAGGTACATCATTATTCATCATATAAATCTTTCTCATAGTATGCATCCCATCATATAATCATATATAAAACTATGACCTATTTTCACATAAAACTTTTTCATAGCATATGCATCATCACATAAACATATCTTATTCATACAAACTTACAAGCTTATTATGTTATAAACCCATAGTATTTTATGCTTTGGTTCTTTTGAGTCTTAAACTTGTAAACTAATTGTTCTAGTATTATCCTTAACCTCTTACACACCTATAGGTTCACAACTAATAAGTTTTACTAATTTTTATGCTCAAGGACCTATCCAAACAGCACTATGCAGAGTTGGACAGCTTTATATTTGTGTGATTACGGGGTTCTAGAAATTACGGTTTAGACCCTTAAAGTCCTTAACTCGCATTCTAAGTTATCGAACATTAAAACCTAGTCTCTTGGGAACCTATGAGGTTATAACTAAGTATTTCTCACCTCACACTATGGTTGAGAACATCTCTAAGCCTCAAGGGTGCAGAATTTGAAATCCTAACTTTACGGGTACCTAGAAGTCACAACAATGACCCTTTCTAAGTTCGGTTTGCTCCTAAGACTTCAAGATTAAGTCCTAAACCAATTATGAGTCATTCCTACACCTTCAAACTAATTAAAAACCATGATTATTAAATCTAAACCTTGCTGGACAGAATCCAGAAAATTACATAATTAAAGGATCTAGAATTCTTAAATTAATTCTTTTCTAGTTCCTAACTTATCCTATCTTTCACATATGAGTCTTAACATTATTTTTACTCAAACAGAAGCACATTATCATCATCAAAACAGCACATACAGTGACAGCAAAGAGCAAGGAAGAACCGAAAATATACTTCTCCATAAAAGGCATAAAACATAATTTCTAAAGCACATAAAATATTAGTTTCTCTTGGAACTCTTTTTTAAACTTTCAAAACTCATTTATAAACAATTTTAACATCTAGAATCATAAGAATATTTAAGAGGGCAGTGACCAATTTATCTTTATCTCAAGAGGTCCTAAATTCATAAAACTTAGTTCTATGCATTCCTTAAACTCATATACACTTGGAAAAATTATAAAACATAGTCTCAAATACTTAGAAACTTCAAGACCTCTTGGGGCCGAAATATGAACCAAAGAAAATACATATTGTTAGACCTTTGTTGAGACAACAATGGGCAAGTCTTTGAGCTCTAGGTTCATTTAGATGATGACATAAAAATAAACATGTTTATGCACTTATTTTAGGTTCTATTAGAAAGTAAAGTGATAGCACAAAGTAAATATGAATGCAACTCATTATTATCTTGGTATTAAGTGAGAACTTGAAATATAAACATGATAATTCATAGCTTGAAATATAAACATGATAATACAAGTTCATTCATTATCTTGGTATTTAGTGATAGCAAGGAAGTAAACATGATATGCAAAGCATAAAGTAAACATGATGCAAGGTTTATTTTATGATTAACTAGAGCTCATTCAAGAATTTAACAAGATAACAACCCAATACAATATCTCAAAGTTCAAAACACCAAAACCGAAAGTCTTACAAAAGAAAAAGAAAGTGAAACTAAGTCAAGTTCTTTATTAAATACCCAAAACCCCTATCTAGAGAAAAATCTCTAGAACGTGCTGACCAACTTTAAGATTGACAAGGGTAGGCTTGGGCTTTTAGAAATCCTTAGATTAATTTTCTTAAGTTGAAAAACCATGTGAGCTAGATATCATATAGATGAAGTCATAAGGAAAGGAAAACTCAAGCTTTAGAGGTTTCTTTGAGATGAACACAGTGTCATCATCTAGAAACTCTCATCATCAAGCTATCATGCTCATAACAAGGCTTAGAGGCCGAAATGAAAAGAAAAGGAAAAACAAAGGAAAGTTCAAAAAGAATCCAAGAGGAAACTAGAGAAAAACACTTTCTTGAGCAAAACAAAGTTTGAAAACAAATCCCTACCTTGTGATGAAGGTAAAAGCTTGTACTTGAAGATGGAAATGAGATGAGCAACACCTCATAGGATGGTGGTGATGATTCGGCCAAAGAGGAAGGAAAAGAAAGGAAATGTGTTTTGGGTGAAGTTGTGTTTGAGGTGTGGTGTTTGAGAGGTTTGATGATGGTTCAAGGCTTTAGGGTTAAGAGATGATGATGAGATAAAGAGATGAAGAAGATGAAGATGAAAAGAAAGGAAGAACACTTTTAAAACTTTGAGAGAAAAGAAAAAACTTATCAAGACAACTCTAAAACTCTAAACTTAGCAAATGCTTCAAGGTGCAACAAGGCTATCACAAGCATCCTATTTATAGAAAAACAAAACCATGGGGCTCACCAAGGGGAGGGAGTGGCCGTAGCAAATGGAGGGAAAAGGGAGAGGAAAATATCTCCTTGATTGTGTCATAGAAGCATGGTTTGAAGTATGGAAGCTATGCTACAAAGTATGGCTTGATGTGAGTTAATTTCCTATCAATTTTTATGAAATTAGGCTTCTAGAAACAATGCATGGCTGGAACTTTTCCAGCCACAAATAAATGGGAAAAATGGGCTATTTTAATTGTTATTTACTTGGAAAATCAAGCTTGATTGAAAGTTATGACAAGGTATAGTGTATGTGACTTGAGGTATGGCCTTGGAGTGTTGAAAAATTGAACATGTGATGCATAATGGGGAGGGGCAGCTTCGGCCAGACCTGGCAGCTGAGTGGGGAGGATGATTTGATCATGTAATTGGGTGTTAATGGTAGGTTTAAGTGTAGGTTAGCTTAGGTACAAGGTTAGGAATAATTAAGCTTAAGTTTAGGTAACTAAGAATGTGTTTTAAGGATTTTATGACAAGATTAGGAGTGCTCATACATCATTAAAGAATTTTAAACTTATTTATGAATAAACAATGTGTAACACAATTCCATGATTTAAGGAATTGGAGAGAGGAAACACTATTCAAGATTCCATGACTAGGAATCTTGAAATTAAAATATGATTTTAAGTTGTAATTAAGCACTTTTAGGTTCTAATCAACTTTAATAAATTATTTTGACTCAAGATTAATTAAGAAAATTAATTAACCTTCGATTAGAGCCTAATATTGCTTAGGTTTGCTTAATCACGTGATTAAGCGTAAAAACACGAAACTAGGGACAAAACCGTAATTTTGCACTAATTTTGCCCGGGACCTCCGGGACCAAAACTAAAGACACAGTCTACATAAAAATGCCTTTTAAAATCATCTGGAGAAGTTTTGGGTTCATCCAGCACTTGCAAATGGGTAAAACACCGCAGGGGCGTTTTGGTCATTTTGACCCGAAAACTCGAAAAACGAGATTTTTGATCCCGGGAAGGTACACAAGTTATCTAATCCCCTTCCAACATTGAGTTTGCCCTTCGAGTACTGCCGAACCGGCTTTCCTCGAATTCCAGGTTGAAAATGACCTCAGGGGCATTTTGGTCATTTTCACTCTAACAGAAAAATCGGTGCGTTACATATGTATTGAAATAAATTTCTTGGGATGTCTTAGTTTAAGGGGAGGTTTTGCCCCTTTTTTATTTAAAGAGTGGAATCATAATTTAAAGGCAGATTCTGCCAAAATTTTGTTATGTTAAAGAGCATAATCTATTTACTTGAAAAACTTTTACTTTTAAAAAATATTCTGTTGAAAGATATTATATTTAAAAAAAAATAATTTCTAAAATTTTAAATGGATTTGTTAGATTAAATTACACATCCAAGGACCATGATTCCCACAAACAGACGGTGAATGTATGACAGGGTGCACCCCAATCGAGGGAAATCAAATTTGAATTTTACGTTGGAGTTGAACAATTTATAAGGGTTGCTTGTCAGACAATTCAATTTATGAATGAGCATAAAGTTAGGTGTCCCTGTACTAGGTGCAAATGCAGAAAATATTTTGATATGAACACCATTAGGTATCACTTATATAAGTGTGGTTTTATGATGAATTATTGGGTTTGGACTATGCATGGGGAAGTTACGACACAATTTTGAACATGCTAGTGTTGAAAATGCCTATATTAGAGGTAGTTCAAGTAGAGTTAATATTGGTAAGCATGTCATGGAAAATGTTAATTGGGAGGGTAACTCTTGAAGATATGAGGAAATGGTTTATGACGCAGTTGGTCCTGATATTCATGCAGATTATGAACCTTCTGTCAAGGCTCCTAATGCCTAGGCTGAGAAATTTTTCTCTATATTGGTGGTTATAGGGGCCTTTTGTGGGAAGGGTGTGTACACTTGGAGTTGCCTCTAGTGGTTAGAATGTTAGCTATAAAGTTATAAGCTAACCAAAGTTAAAATTTGTTCGACCAGAGGGCAACATTGATGAGTAAGATTAGTCCACAACCTAGTTTTGTTCCAAAGGATTTCTATCAAGCCAAGAAATTAGTTTCAAAACTCAGGCTAAAATCAGAAAAAAAAAATGGTTGTTTGAAGGGATGTATGTTGTACTACAAAGATGGTGTAGACTTAACTGAATGCAAATTTTGTGAAAACCCTAGGTTTAAAACAAAAAGATCTGGAAATGGGAGATATAAGGATGTTCTCTACCAAAAAAAATGCATTATTTGTCCCTAATTTCAAGGTTAAAGAGGTTGTATGCTTCAATGAGTTCAGCAAATCGCATGAAATGGCACTCTGAGAATAAGAGAAATGATAGTGTCATGACCTACCCTTACCATGGTGAAGCTTGGAAACACTTTGACCAAACTTTTCCTGATTTTGCTGCGGATCTTAGGAATGTTAGGTTAGGGCTTTGTGTAGACAGATTTACTCTGAATAATTAGTTTAGGAAACCCTATTCTTGCTAGCCTATGGCTATTACACTTTACAATCTACCTCCTGAAATATGCATGAAATACCCTTACATCTTTCTAACTTGTATAATCGCTGGCCCCAATAATCCTAAAGCCAAGATTGATGTTTACCTCCAACCATTGATTGATGAGCTTAAAGAGTTGTGATATTCGAGTGTACAAAATTATGATATTTCCACGAAACAAAATTTCTTACTGAGGGCAGCTTGATGTGGACTATCAATGATTTTCTGGCCTATCGAATGTTATCAGGTTGGATGATGTAGGGAAATTTGACATGTCCAATATGAAAGGAGGACATAAAGGCATTCACATTAAAACATGGGCGAAAAAACTCATGGTTTGATTGTCATTGGAGCTTTTTAGACCTTGATCATGAATTTAGGGGTAAGAAGGACGTGTTTAAAAAGAAGACAGTTAAATGTGATGAGCCTCCTATGAGGCTAAGTGGTAACTAGGTTTGGCATAGAGTTAGAGACTTTCCAAAGTTAACAGAATTGGGTAAATCCATACGATTACCAAGATATGTGGTAGATTATAATTGGACCAAACAAAGTATATTTTGGGAGCTGCCTTATTGGGTAGATAATCTAGTTCATCATTGTATTCATGTAGGAAAAAATGTATATGATAATATCATAAATACCGTGACGAACACCAATAAAACCAAGGACAATGTGAAAGCAAGGAAATATTTGGCTAAGTATTGTAAGAGACCTGAGTTAAGTTTACAGAAGTTTGCAGATAGTCGTGTATGTAAGCCGAAGACCAGTTACACACTAACTTTTGTGCAAAAACAAGCTGTGTAGGTAGATGCAAGAGTTGAGGATGCCTGACGGTTATGCTTTAAACTTAGGTAAATGTGCCAATGTTGCACAAGGATAATTTTTTGGCATGAAGAGTCATAATTGTCATATACTTGTAGAGTGTTTATTTCCTATTGCATTTAGAGAATTACCTCTCCTTGTTTGGAAGCCATTGATTGAGTTGAGTCAATATTTTAGAGACCTATGCTTGTCCACTATGAGGGTTGAAGATCTTCTAATTATGGAGAGAAATATCCTTATAATTATATGCAAGTTAGAGAGAATATTTCCTTTTGGTTTCTTTTATTCTATGGAACACTTGCCCATACACTTGGCATATGAAGCACGGGTGTGTGGGCCGATTCAATACAGATGGATGTATTCGTTTGAAAGAAATATTTGGAAGTTTTAAGAGAACTGTGAAAAATAGAGCTCAAATAAAAGGATCCATATCTGAGGCATATATTCTCGAGGGAGACATATTTCTTTTATTCCTTTTACTTTAAGTCCCATGTTTAGTCTGGACGAACAAGGATTGGTCGGAATGATAACGAGGGTGAAAGTTCAGTTCAATATATGTTGTCTATATTCAATTAGCCAGGCCATGTGTTGTTGGAAAATTCAAATCACATTGGCTATCAGGGAGAGAGAAACATGCTGTGCATTTGCATATCTTAATCAACTATGATGAAGTGCAACCATTTAAGATGTAAGTTATATCAATGTATCACTTTCAATTGTTGATACATTGTCATTAATCAAATCTTATTTTACCTGCAATGTTTAATTTACAGGTATTTTGAACAAGTTGATGAACGACACACCCTTGAACAATTTCCAACATGGTTCATATCCTTTGTATTTGACCTAATTATCTAGTAACCATTTTATCCAAAATTCACACACATGTTCTAGTTGTCATCTTTTGTGTTGATGTTTGAAGTTCAATTATTCATGTAGGTGTTTGATAAGAACAATAATGTAACATGTCCTTATTTACAAAGTTAGGCTTGGGGTCCTGCTAATAAAGCAAATAGTTGGCCAATGTATTATATGAATGGATATAAATTTCATACATTTGAGTAGGGCCAAAGGAAAGCAACAGACAACAGTAGGGTATATGTTAGAGGGGATGCAGGTAGTGGAGAGGGTGATGGGTATGGAGTAATCAAACAAATACTGGAGATTGAATATATGGATGATGGACCTAAAAAATTGGTAGTGTTGTTCATTTGTGATTGGTAAGACCTCAGAAGTCTTGACATAACAAGCATACACAATTAATATAAAATTACTAAGGTGAGTCATACTAAAAGATACGGGCATATGATTCTTTCATTATTACATAGAATGCAAGACAAATATATTATGCACCATACCTTAGAAAGTGAAGAAAAGATTGGAAGGTGGTCATGAAAACTAAATTAGGGGTCGAGTTGAGGTCCAAGAACTACCTGGCGATGCTTATCAAGTGAATGACCTAATTCCCTCTAAGGTAGTCATTGATACAGGAATGTTGCCAAGCTTACATTCTGATTCGAGCGAGGTTCAGATAATTCACTCTTTTAATGATCAATTAGTGAATGAAAGCGACGAAAATTATAAGGAGGAAAAGGAAGATGAGTTTGAGGATGATGTGAAGATTGAGGATGATGAAAATAGTCCTCAACTTTCAGATTAAATGTGATGTGTCTAGTCTCATATTTATTACATTCTTCTTATTTTAAATTATCATTTTATGAATTTATTTTTCAAACATTATCGTTTCTTTTTCAGATATGGTACCTAAAGGAAAAGACAAGGGCAAGGGGAACGGTATCCCAAATAATCAAAGAATCACCCCTCTCACTCAGGCATCCACTACAGCCGTTCACATATCCATTTCTAGTCCTTCCATGCCACCACCCTGTGCCCATGGGGAGTTTACCATGATACCCACTCCTGGGCATGTGACCGAAGTAGTGCCTCCACCTGCACCACCATCCATAGATCCTGTCCTCACCCCCATGCACGACTCAAAAGAGGGTGCAGATAATGGGGCAGTTATTAGCTCCTCGATAGGGCAATCAGAACATGGATCCACAGTGGACAATAGGATAAAGCTTATACGTGTCGATAACAAGTAAATAAATTAATTTTTCAATTCCTTATGAATCTTGATGTAATAATCTAAACAATTTCTTGACATACAATAACATTGTTTTGTACTGTTTGCTATACAGTTGGGAGACTAACACATCGGCTATGCACAAGGTGATACACACTATCTAGAAATTATATGAACGGCCGATTGAGTCCTTCGACAAGTTGTCGAAGGCTAAGAAGAAGCGTTGGTTTTTTGAGTGGATTGTAAAATAAAATAATTATTATGAAATGAGTGATTTACTTCAGAAAAAATTTTCAATTACTTTTTTTTCATGTATAAAGTCACTTCATCATCCATCCCAAAGATGAAGAGTTCATGTTTAAGTGTTTCAAATCCAAGGCAGCTCCCAGGCTGCAAGATATGTACATCGACATTTAGGAGCGGCGAGACGAGAACCCTAAGTGGATGACTTAGGACAACCTAGACTATTTGTGGCAACACTAGAGAAGTGAGAAGTGAGAAGTGAAGCCTTTAAAGGCGAATGAGAGCAGAGCATTACATAAAGGTGGCTCCTTTTATTGTGGTGATTTGCTAGTATCGAGTCGACGCGTCACCGAATGGTTTAGTCATTATTTCAAGCATTTTTTAATTCCTCTTGTTAAATTTATATTTTATCATATTAATGTTTTATGTGTTTCACTCGAAATGCAGGCCAATGGGCTGAATAGGCCACCCACAAGAGTGAGTTATTCAGAAAGACTCACATGCGCAAGCTAGAGAAGACGTGGGTCGATCTTCGCTCAGAGAATGTTTGGGTATATATGTTTTGTGCACTTATTGTCTGTATATATATTTAATTTATCATTTCATATATTCGACCGTCAGTTTAAATTAATTTTATTCTTTTATAGCATAACTATATGAGCAACGCTAGTAGGAGGCCACGACCCAGCGAGAGCAGAGGACTGCAACTGATGAGGACTGCCTGTCGATTGATGAGGACAAGTTATGGCAAAAGGTAGTCGGCAGTCCTTACAAGAACCACATCTATGGATGGGGTCATGTTATATGGGTAGTTTATCCTCTGCCTTTGTCACTGGGGCATCTACAGGCACTGGGTCCACTGCTGATGATGATGGGGTCCATGAGCAAGTTCACTTACTCAATTATGCAAGAGAAGGAGGTGGAGACTCAGCGTAAGTCATAGGAGGTGAAAAAGTATATGCGAGACAAGGAAAATGCCATGTAGACAAGAGTAAGAAAGCAGATAAAGAAGGAGATGATGTCTTTGTAGAGAAAGATGCAGGCAGGCTCTTCCACACCACTAAACATTGATGATGATGGTGGTGGTGGTGGTGGTGGCAACGGTGATGCTTTTGATGATGCTGCTGACTTTTTCGGAATTGAGTTATTGTTTTTTTGTTTATTTGTCATATGTTGACTTCTTTATATTTATGCTTGTAGACTTTGTTGAATTTGAATTTATTTTAGATTTTGAATTTAAATTTCTTGCATTTACTATTTATTGAGTATTTTTTTATACTTTGTCATTTATTAAGAAAATATTGTTACCGACGGATTTTTTGTATGTAAACTTTATTAAGAAAATTGAGAAATTTTGGAATTATCGATGAATTTTCCGTCGAAATCCGTTGGTAAACAAATAAAAAAATTTTGGTTTCGCTCATTATCGATTGAAAATCTGTCTATAAAATAAAAATGAAAAATAAAATTTAAAATATTACCCACGAATTTTCAGTCGATAACAGAAGAATAGAATAAAATTTAGGATGTGAAAATTTATAATTATCGATGGAAAATCTGTTGGTAAAATATTTTTAGAAAAATAAAAAAAATTCACAAATTACCGAAAGATTTTCAGTTGGTAAATACTAAACATTTTTAACAAATAAATTAAAGTAAAATGTTATTGACGGAAATTCCATTGGTAATTAAAAAAATTCATGCTTAAAAATTAACGCCGACGAATTTGTTGATGATTATTTTGAACCTAATTACAAATGGATTTTTTTCATAAATTCATCGAAAAATCCATCAGTATTTGTTTCTGGTGGATTTTTTTTTCTGTCGGTAAGACTTTTTGAAGACGTTATTACCATAGGAAAAATCCGTCGATAACAGCTATTTTCTGGTAATGGCAGGGACGCACAGCTCCTCCTTTGTCCTTTGGCTGTGCACAGCTTCTCCTTTCTCCGTTGGTGGAGCGCGGTTACTCCTTTGTTTAGTTGCGCGCAGTGTGCAATGGTGGCGGAGCAAGGTGTGGGGGCAACGGGGATGAGAAAGAGAGAGAAAGAGACCAGATGAGAGTGAGAGACAGAGTGAAGAAGATAATGAAGTTGTGGTGCTCATCAATAAAACAATTACCGATGGATTTTTGAATTTTTGATAGAAAACATCCATCGGTAATGACCACCAAGGCACCATTTTAAATTTTGTTTACTAATATTTACTAACAGATTTTCCGTCGATAATTATTTTTAAAAATTATTTCTGAAATTAATGTTATTGACAAAAAAATTTGTTGGTAAGTTTTTAAATTGTTTTTTAGAAATTAGTATTACTGATAGATTTTTTTGTCTGTAAATTTAATTTTGAAATAAAAAGTTTAAGATAATTAGCAACGGAAAAATCCATTGGTAATAATAATTTCCTTGTAAAAATTTATTTATAATAGTTATTGACGGAAAAATTTGTCGGTAATTTGCGTGCCATGTGCATCTAAAGTTGGTAATAACTGAAACTCAACATTCTTGAATTTCTTATTTTCCGCTAGAAAATCCGTCGGAAATAGCATTGAAAAAGATCCATCAGTAACTCGCGTGTTTCTTTTAGTGAACAAATTTAAATTTTATTTGGTTTATAATATATTTTTGGAAATATTGTGATAATTTTCAAAATATCGCTAGCATATTTAATGTGACAACGCAAAGTAAACTAATTGATAGATATTTTAGTTCTTTATTCAAGATTTGTCATTTCTATGTCTTAAACAATATTTCATTAACCGGATGGCTTAGCACAATTAATAGTTAAATAAGTTTCTTTAGTATCTATTTAGTTATGAATTTGATCTCGACCGGTGTGTATGGGTAGGGTTTTGTAGTCATAGACAGAATTCATGTTTATGAACTCTACACTTTTAACATAATTAGTTACTATTTTCGACAATAAATACCATGGATTCAGGAAAAAAAAACAATATTTCATTCATAACTCTTGTCATCAGAATAAAATCTTATTAAAACTTGGAAATATATTCTTAAAGAATCATTGATATTCGGGAATATTTTCACAAAATCTGTAATAAATATAGGAATATATCATTTCTAAATAATTATTTCTAAGAATAAATTCATAAACCTTGAAATAAACACCATCTTGCTTTTTTCCTCATAAGGATGGAATGCGGGTAATATATTTTTTTATTAAAAAATTGTAAGCACATAGAGTATTTTATTAATTGGTTTTATTAAACAATATTCTAAAAGTACTCGGTAAAAACTTCTAGAAAATAGCTTTTTATTGAAAAGTGAAATTTACACTATAAGATCTTGTATATATACTACAAGCAAGGAAAATATTGATTTACATCCTTTGGATTTTACTTCACTTCTTGGGGTCTCCATGGATCTAGCATTTGCTAGATAATTTTTTCCCTTAGTTTTTATTTTCAACTGTGGCCGAAAAAGGGTTAATATATTGATGTTCGTCATGCATGAAAGTGATTCAAATGAAAAAAAAATGCTGACATTTAACAATTAAATGATTTGTGCAATATTAAATATTCAACTTCATAAAAAAGAAAGTAAAAGAAAGTTCTTAAAAAATACATCACAAAAGAAATAGAGCTTAATTAGCATATGCTAATAATGTAAAATATCCTTATATTGTCAGCCAACAAATTAAAAGTTATCACATAAATTAATTTATATGAATATAATTCAAATTTTAAAAAAACTATAAATGATGGATAACTTATTATTTGTTTATTGGTTGATGGTGTAAAGATATTTTACACTATTAGTACATACCAGTTAAACTCAAAGAAGTAATTTTAATAACTGATTGAAAATTAATTTTACACACAAATTGCTCGTGCAACGATATGTTTTGCAGTTCTTTTTTTTTTCCCTGTCCTTTACCCAAAACAAAAAAAAATTTAATTGGCATGCATTTTTTTTTACACCATCAGCCAATGAGCAATTGACAAATAATCATTTATTTATAATTATTTAAAATTTAAATTAGAGTTAATTACAAAATGAATACCAACTAAGCTCAACAGAAAAGATCAACACATGAAGAATTATTAATCGGCGACAACCGAAACGTAAAAACCAAATATAACCAACAACCACAGTAACTTTATGTAATCGTGTGCTATTTCATAAATGCAGTCGGTTGCCGGTGAATGCGCTTCGGTGCGAGGGCTTTGGGTTCCATGCGTACGCGGTGCCTGCTCCTGGGTTTGGTACCTTGATTGGTCCCAGATTTGTTGGATGCCGTCACCCCTTGTCCAAGCATGCAATGTGGCCCTTTAGTGGCAAATGGCAATAGTTTTTTTAGATGAGTTTATACTTATTTGATATGAGGTATTCTAATGACTCAGTTTTATCAATCATTAGATGTAGTGTGGATCTCATATAACTAGGGTTCATATCTAATTCAAATGGATGCGAAGTGAATTGATATGATATCTTATGCCAAATGATTACAAATAATATTTTTCTTTTGATTTTGTAGCGAGTGTGGTTTCTCTCGATGCGATTTGAGAATGAAAATGTTTTGGTTTGATTTTGTCCTTGGCCTCCGTTTTCTGTTTTTGGGTGTGGTGAGTTGATATTTTGTCATGTTTTCTTCGTGTTGTTTCCATTTTTTTATTTTTTCCTTGATACATGAATGGATAAGTCCTCGTGTGTGTGTGTGTGTGTGTGTACGCAGTTTCCCACCTTTGGATAATGTAGCCTCCACCACATGTATCCTACTCATAGAGGCGTGCATCACGTTGGCTTAATCCAATTAATCCGCGAGTTTCAATCCACCCAACCTCGAGAGGTGTGCATCACATTTGATCGATTTTTTTTATTTAACTTGATATTTTAATATTATAATAATAGATAATATGCCATGTAAATAAATGTTTCTCGAGTTTTGATCGTGTATTAGACTAAAAATATTAGTTAGAGAACTCATACAAAGACCCCATAGAACGCCTGCATGGCATAATCAACCTCCAAAGATTCTCTCCTGGTTTAATTAAGGATATTTTTTAAATAGCCTATAAGATAACCTGAACATCTCCTATTATCTATATCTTCTATATTAGATAATTCATATATTCTATTAAATATGAAATATGTCCATCACCTATTAAATCCCAAGAATATATTTCTCATTATTTTTTGATTTATTACAGGATCACCTATCACTATATAAGGGCTCAATGCCCATAGGTATAAAAAGCTATACTTTTACTAATTTATGCTTATTCTTTCACTGATTTGAGTATCATAGTGTCTTTGTAGATACCATCTGTAAGTATAAAGTAGCATGAGAAAAGTGGGTTGAATTGTCCTTCTAAATTCTTTTAGTTTCTTAAAGTTAAATAAAAACTATCAAGTTATTTTACTTGAAGTCAGCGGAAACAAGAGTTAGTTAAGGTGATTTGCCCTAATAAAATATATATTTTTTATTCTGTCCATAGTATTTTATCACTTAAAAGATAATGTACGAGATTTTGTGATATCCCATGTGCAAAGCTGTTGTGTTGGTGGGTTGATGTGAGTCCTTTTCAAGACCTCAATGATACTGTCTGTATTAGCTACACTTGGTGGTGACCGGTGATCGTGCTATATGCGGCGTCTTCACATTTAGAGACAAAGCAGAAATTAAACGATGAGTACATTATCTTCTTAATAAACAAGACAAAAGCACTCGTAAGGGTGGCCATAAATCCCCTTTGTTTTCGCGTGCATAGAAATATATTGTAGAATCTTGTATCCCACCACGTGGAATTGTTCTGTTGTCAAATTACTTTTTTATTTTTTGTTCTATTCATAATATTTTATCACTTAAAAGATAATGTATGAGATTTTGTGATATCCCATGTGCAAAGCTATTGTGTTGGTAGGTTGATATGAATCCTTTTCAAATCCTCAGTGATACTGTGTTAGGCATTAGCTACACTTGGTGGTGACGGATGATCGTGCCATATGTGGCATCTTCGCATTTAGAGACAAAGCAGAAATTAAACCATAGGTACAATATTTTCTTAAGAAACAAGAGAAAAGCACTTATAACGATAAGGGTGTCCATAAATCCCATTTGTTTTCACGTAGAAATATCTTGTATTCTACCACGTGGAATCGTTCTGTTCTCAATTTTTTTTTTTGGTTATATCCGTAATATATTTTATCACTTAAAAGATAGTGTGTGTATATATATATATATATAGCAAATTTCTAATGAATAATAAAACATAAAAATAATGAATTGTTCTCTGATTAAAATATGGAGGCTTGCAAATTAAATAAAAAATAGAAATTAAACAACATTAAACTAATAACTTCCATTGTGAGTAAATTCTAGTATATAATTCAAGGGTTATTAATCTTTTACTTTATCACTTTATAAGATAGCTTTTAATTTAATGATAATATAGAAAAAATTAAATTTTTACCTTGTTAGAATATTTAAATTAACTCCTATCATCACTATACGCCATTTTCTTTTCTAAAAAAAGATAATGTCGGTAATGCTGATCTCAATTTAAATCGTATTTTCATCACCTTCTTTTATTATTTTATACTCTAACCGTACGGGAATTTGTGATATCTCTGTGCAAGCGTTTGACTATTTTGAAGTATGAAAGGAATGGTTTAATAATTTTAGACTATTTAGTGAGATATACACAGATTTGTATAATTTAGTGGAACCCATATACATAATGGACACTATCTATTCAAAGGTGATTGATTATTTACTTTTGTATTTTATCAACTTCCACACTATAAATCAGTCAAATTCAATCCACACAAGGAACTTTAATGACGCAAAGGAAATTAACCTTGCAATTTTTCATTTTAAAACCCTCCTCATTTAAAACATGTTAACGATCCAAATCCTGGGTACTGTCATCGTGGGTTCATGACTACTTTTCAAAATCTTGCAACGCTTGAAACTACATTAACCATGCTTGGTGGTGCCGGCACTATTTGCCTTGTCTTCGCATCCAGGGTACAACACATTTTCTTAACAAACAGGGCAAAAAGCTCCTATACGATGAGGGTGACCACAAATCCCCTATCTGGGCATGGAATCTAGTTACCCCACAACTGATCAAATTGTTCCTATTCTCAAATTATTTTTTAAAAGTAATTATTTTTCCAAATAACAGATTGTGAATAATGAAACACAAACGAGACATAATTATACACCCACCCTTGGCTTTGATGAGGAACTTTAATTTGCAGTTATCTCACTACTAGAAATTTGATTTTTACTAACATTTAATAAATGTTGTGAAATCATAAAAAAATGTTGTTATTTCTTTTACTAACATTTTAAAAGTGTTACAATAGATACATTTTGTAACATTTTTCAAATATTGCGAAAACATATATATATGTACATCACACCATTTTATAAATGTTACAATACATGCATTTTGTAACATTTTTCAAATATTGTAAAAACACATATATATATATATATATATATATATATATATATATATATATATATATATATCACAACATTTTTAAAATGTTACTAATTTCCTATTTTGCAACATTTAAAAAAGGTTACCTCTTACTCTCTTTTACAACATTTTAAAAATATAGAATGTGATTTAAGTGGCATGCTGCTAGCTATGTGTATTCGTAAAAGAAAAAAATATTAAATATCCAAGATTTTTTCACGTGAAATGACAAACAAATTTGAAATAATTAACACTGCAATAATTCATTTTAAACCCACTCATGAGTCATTCATCAACTTTGTGAATGGTTCTGCGGTGTATATTGTCAACTTGTAATTTGAGTTCTGCATCCTATCAAATAAAGCATTATACACAGTTGCGATAAGAAATTAACTAGTCAACCATTAAAAATCCTGGCATTTTGAAACAATCTGAAATCAAATTTGAGTAGTTGTCAATCTTCCAGTTTTGCTTCTAGGTAATGGCATCCTTCTTCATTACTATACATTCCCCTTTACCTATAGTTCGTTCCTTGCAAATACTTCTGCTCCAAATGCACACATATCATCCACCAAATAACCTTTAGAGTAGTCATTGAAATATTTGAAGGGAATAAATTGATCAAATCCAGATTCAACCTTCATTTTGTTATATCTCCTTTCCTTTAATTTCCCAATGTATCTGTCAATTATCAAAATTAGTGCTCAAAAATGGTAAGAGAAAAGACTCTTGTTTTGCAGTCCATAAACTATACAACCTATATATGTGGCACCAAGTCTATTTTCTAAGACAAGCTTTAAGACAAAATCTAAAGTAAAAGTTAATTAAGGGCTGAGGGAGCTGGACCTTTTTCTTCTTCTTTGCTCTTTTTTTGTGTTGGTCATGTTTCTTTACCTGCAATGTCAAGTCAACACAAAGTTAAAAAGACTTGCAACCACAACAGAAAATTATTATGTCACACTTGTAACCGTAACAGAAAAATCTGCAATAAAGATAAAAAGACCAACCTTAGCAACCTCTTGTTGAGTACCAACTGAAGAATGTGCATCAGTAGCTTCTCCTCCATTCATATTTGGAGTTGATATGGTGGATAGATCTCGAATCACTACATCCGGGAAGCATCTTTCCAGCTGATTCAAAACCATTTAACATTTCTGTTTTGATTGCTTCCACTTGTTCTTGTAGTTTTGCTTCCATTTCCTCTTGCTTTTTTTTTTTGTTGTATACTTTGTATTTCTGCTTGAGCATTCTCCTTAACTTCTTCATAAGCTTTTGTGTTTGTAGTTGAGATCTAGCCCCCCATAAATCCGAAGGTACAACTCCTCTTCCATATGTGCGTACATGGCCATGGCAATCTTTTCCAAAGACTTGGGAAAATATATCATCTTGGCCTGTGCTTTGCTCCAATGCTTTTGGATGTGAAATCCATCACAAACTAGATGCCCAAAAACTTCTTCTCAATCAACGCAAGAACAATTATTACATTTCTTACAAGGACATAGAATTTGACTTCCTTGAGCAGCATTATGAAATGCAAAATCAAGAAAAAGTTTTAACCCATCCAAGTACCTACTAAAAGACCGTGGTTCAGGCATCCAACTTTTATCCATGACTATCTAGTAAGAAAATCAATATATGATATAAAGATAAAGAAAAAGGAATAAAGTAAGTATATTTCACTAGTTTTTTTTTTGTTGAAAAAAAGAGATCAATGGCAACCTCATTAGCAAACAGAGCATAATAGAATCAAATAATGCAGCTAAAAAAGAGGTATGTATGAACTTTTTTTGTTTGGTGTTGTTGTTCAATGAAGTTAAGCACTACTAGAGTTGTTGCTTGAACTCTGATTATTTAAGGATCTATAATCACGGCATCGTGCCATTTTCCTAACTATTACACTCCTAAGCGCATCTTGCTGTGTATTTTGTAATTGCATGTATGTCTGTGTAGTAGCAGCTATACAAAGTCACCAATAGCCACATTCCTATCAACTAGTGTGTGTGTGCGTGTGTGTGTGTGTGTGAGTGTGTGTGTACACACTCTATGTATCGGTCAGACATGATTGGGGTGAGAAGCATAGTTTAAATCAAACAATAGAGACCAAAAGGAAAAAAAAAACAGAAGTTACATGCTCAACCATTGTGTAGACATATATCAAATAGCACAATAGGTACTGGCATGGCAAGAGCAAAGCATTGAGTCAACTACACAAGAACTTATCTTTTGAAACAGTTCTATTCCAATATTCTTAACCAATCTAAATTCAACACAGTTATTAAGAAAAAAATTACAGTATAAAACCATAGCATTGAAACTGCAATTCCACAATTAATCACATATTGAAATCGAAACCTTCCTAATATTGTAATATGTTATATCCAATGATCTACATCAATAAATAACTAATTCCTAGCACAATCAAATTGAATAAACACCGCCACAATTTTTCAAAAAGAATGTTATCATAATCCACACTAACCGTCTAGCATTCATGGCTCACAAGACACAAATTCCACTGCTCTTGATCATGTAATCTCTATTTCTAATGACCAAAAAAAAAGAAGGAGAAAAATCACAATTAATTATAATTGAAAATCACCTTAAAAAAAAGAACAGAGAAAATGGAAGAAACAAAGAAAATTCAAAGTAGAGCGAAACGGAAACCAAATTTGAAGAAAATATGGAGGAAGATTCCAAAAACAATAAATCAAACACATAACAATCAAGGTTCGATATGCATTTGTATCAAATGTGAAGAATACATAAAAAACAAACAATAAAAATTCAGAAAATGAGATTGAAGTGAGCAGATTTTGCAAATTGAACCGACGGGAAACCGATGCTATTACCAATGGGTTTACTAATGGATACGTGGGTATCAGTTTTCTGGCCGTTGATGAATATTACTGATGATTAAATAAACCCGTCAGTCATTTTCGACTCGTGTATCGATAGGTAATAAAATATACAGTCGTCAATATAATTAGATAAAAGGCATCACCATGGCCGTTAGAGGGTAATTATACCAACGGTAATTTAATTTTACCGACAGGTGATTAAATAAATAAAAATAATTTTTTTAAATTTTTACCAACATTGTTACCAATGGGTATTTGATTTATGAAAAACAATATTTTAAAATATTACATATTATTATCGACGGCCATACCTATCAGTAACAATTTAATATTTTTTAAAATTTCCCTATTTAACGATGAGATGATTGGTAATTTATTATTTATTTATATAATAACTTAATCATCAATTAAAGTGATATTAAATAAAATAATAATAAAATGAATAAAGTAATTTCAATAAATGTAGAAAATATCCAAAATAAAAAAAAAGGAAGCTAGCATCAGCATCGTCGTTGGCGACGACATCATCATCTGAACCATGGTCATCATTCATGCCATCCGACTGTGAATGGCCCTAAAAAATGGAGGGGAGTGGGATATAGGGGAATAGGATCTGAGGGGCGTTGTGTTGGAGTTGGAGAATCCCGAAACCTGCATGCCCTGGAAGAAGGTCAACACATCAACAACAATCTTCTCCTACATTTTCTGGAACTTAGCCTTCTTTTTCCTTGCTTTCTCATACTGCTGCCACTCCAAGGTGAGCTTAAGCTCTTGAATCTCTCTCAGCTCCTGCTCCACAGCTGCTCGGCCTACCTACTGCTCCCTCAATGCATCATCTCTAGTAGCTAACCCAATGGCGGAGGATGGGGATCTACTCTCAATGTAGTGCCTCATCCCATATATGCGACCCTTGTAATAGCTGCCAACCACCTGGGCCTAGAAATCTTCCTCGTTTGGAGGAGGAGGGATGTCAGCATCGGCCCAAGCCTTAGCCATCTGGGCCTAGTACTGGGTTTGTGCTTGCTCCTAAAGGTCTGTAAACTTCCGTTGCAAAGGACAAAGGATAAAACACATTATAAGTTATAATTATGATATCAATGAAAATATAAATAAAAATTAAATAAATATATGTCTAAATTCAAACTCACGAAGGTTGGCTCAGAGCGAGAGTCTACCCAGACCTCTCTAGACTCCCCCCTCTACTCACGCTTTTGGATGTGGGTTTCCCGGAATAACACGTCCTATGTTGAAGGGCGGCTTAACTCCGTCGACTGCACAAATAAGCACAATAAAGTCATAAAAATATAGTATTTGTCACAATTCAAATATAGTAATTATTATTATAAAATGTAGAAAGGTTAAAGAATTACCAAACATTTTTGGGTCCCTTCTTAGCTGCTTGACCTACCCATGTGCAGCGACCACCTTTCTGTGAGGCTCGGTTTGTCTGTCCCTTATCCTACCTGTTGTTGAAGGTCTAGTTGTTGGCCCAATAGCACTGCAGCTCATTAAGGGTGGTATCATTCAGCCACAAGTGGTTCATGTATCCTTTACCAACATCATGAAACATATTCCGCATTCGTTTGGAGGACCTAATCCTCTAAGCCCTCTTAATTGTGGGCTCATACTAGGGCTGAATGTAGAAGGTTTTCTGCATATACAAATTCACAGCACATAAGTGATTATATATAAGCATATAATTAAATAATATAAATATATATTTTAACTAAAGCGAAAAAATCATAGAATTACCTTCCATCACGACTCTTTTGGCATCTACTGGGATGTTAAGCCATGTGAGCCACAGATGGTTATACCTACTCTGTATAACCTCTGTGATCCTGTGATGAGCTGCTGCAAACGGAAGAAACTTATTACATAGATAAAGTAAATAAAAAAAAATAAAAATATTTTAAATATCATAAGCAATGTAAAATTAGAATGTAATAGAAAACATGCTTCAACTTAGCTATCTTTACCGTTCGGCGTAATCTGCCAAAGTGGTCTACTATCAGGCCCAAGTGGCCTGCCACCTAGGCTGAGGGCCCTCCCATCTGCGTCCCATGCCTATGACCCAGTCGAGGAAGAAGGATTCTGATTAGATACGAGACTGGTAGTTGGGGCAGTGGTAAGGCTAAGGGAAGGGTCCCTGATGCAAGTGGACTATGAGTGTGAATACGGGGGAGGTGGAGGGCCGGTGTATTCAGGAGTGGGTATCATCCTAAAGGCTGGGTTGCTAATAATAGGAATTGAGGTGGAGGTAGTGGAAGGGGAGGTGGTGGAAGGGACAGTGGCATAGGTGGTGGAAGGGGCATTGGCGGAGGTGGTAGGAGGAGTGATGGATGAGGAGGTGGTGGGTAAACCGACCTTCCGAGGGATGCCTCTAACTCTACTACAACAATTAAAAAGTCCACAAAAAAACATTAATTAAAGAAGGAAGTTTCAATTAATTTCATAACAATAATGCATATAATAGTGAACACCTTAGTTAATCTGAAAGTGCATGGCTATTTTCATCATCACTCTGTTGTTGATCACTAGTTGAATTATCAACACTACCATCACTTGTTTCATCTTTGTGATTATTGATTAGGTGATTACTTGTGCTATCAATTATGTCAACTTCCCCAGTAGTCAACAGAAGAAGGTTTTCAAGATTGTTTGCATCGATTACTGCCTTTGAAGGGCTGGATCGTCCACTTGATAAGTATCTTCAAAAATATCTTCCTCTATTTTAATCCTACCTCTTGGTTTTGTCTTGTTCCCAACCTTCCACCATGACCTACATTTCCCAAGATAATATACGTCATTTAGTTGTTTTAAGTCAGATTAATAATATGGGTATCTTTGTAACTTTCTTATCCTTATTAATTGCAAAAGGATGTGTTTTCTCTCACACATTTTTACACTGTTCGTGTTTATGTATAGAAGAGTTCGTCGACAAGATTTCCAAAGGCACAGCGAAAGTTATATTTAAATTAAATTAATCTACGTCGACAAGAGTTCGTATTTTTATTACTCGTATTTTAAAGAAGAATAAGTTAATTTCTAAAACAAAGGCGTAACAACTAATAATTAACCGGAATGCGACTCGAGCATATTAGGTTAAAAACTAAGGTGTTACAGATTCTCCAAGAGGTAAAGCGTCGAGGCCAATAGTGTGATTCATAGCTCCCAACACACCTTCTTTTGATGATGACAAAAGGGGGAGAAGAAAAGAGATGAAGAAAATCTAGTGCTAAGTAACACAGGGGGAGAATGAAGAGTTTAGGGGAAGCTATGCTGGAAACCATGCTAAAGGGGAGCCCAAAATTTTGTTTTAGCATGCTGCATATATTCTTGCCTTTATGAAACTTAGTTATATATCGACAATATGTCTTTATAATATGATAATCTCTATATCACTTGTCAAATGCCTTAACTATCATGATTATGCTTGGTTTATGATTTTTAGCTTAAATTATTTTATGCTTGATTTATAATCTTTACTTTAAGTCTTTTTATGCTCTGATACATAGATTTCTTATGCTCTGATACATATCAATGCCTAACTCGTCATGTTTAGCTGATCATTTATCACTACTTATCTATGTATGCTTCTGATCTCTTAAGCGCTTGCTCTAAACTAATTAATCATTAACATGCTAGAGAAATTAGAACAAATTTATATTCATGATTAGTTTTAACAAGTATCCTTAAGAAGCAAAAATTCTTTCTACTAATATCTAGATACTCCAACTCTGTTGATGTGCTTAGATATGTATGAGACTACTTGATTACATGTTATGATGACCAACACAGGAAGTGAAAATTCTCTCTTCTCAATATTTCTCAAAATTAAATAGCTTAGGTTTGGTTATAAAAATCATAAGGAATCTACTATTTCTATCGTCAAACTCTAACCATTATAAACTGAAGTTTCAATTCTATACTAGAAAAATCCCAGAAAGTTAATTCTAATTTTGAAGAAACTTCATCTTACTAAACATTCATGAGAAAAGGTCTTAAAATCTTAAACTTATGCTTAGAATTCAAAGAACTTTGTTTGAGAAAACAAGGTTGAGAAATGAAGAGAAAATTGGAAAATAAAAGAAATGCAGTCTTATCTAAGGATTATCATCATATTCTATTTCATTCTCTACCAATAAGGGATACCTCTCTGACAAGTGATTCTTGAAAAAGAATTTTGCTTGAAAGGATGGGAAAATTCTCTATAAGCAACTAACTAGAATGGACTCAAGAAAGTTGAGTACCAAAATCAAATTTCCTTTGCAAGTATATCTGAAAATTTCACTAACTAAGGTGTCCACAAGGTTAAAGGACATCGATTATCTTAAACGGCTTTTTGGCTCATGAGAAAAGTCAGGAGCAGGATACTAAATATCTCCAAATGGCTCAAAATCATTGATGACAAGCATTCAATAAAAACTTTGCAAGCTGTCACTCATGACTGGAAGAAATGAAACTCAAAGCAAACAGATAGAAGCCAGATATTCAGAAAATAAACTCCAGAACTCAAACACTTCAGAAGGCAATCAGAGAAATATTTCTCAACACTAAGAGGAGTAATCTGAAGTAGGAAAGAAACTGAAGACTTTCAAGACACGAGACCACAATAATGGTTCTGATCTTAAGACAATTTCAAAATATAGAGTTCTTAGAAATATGTCTTTTGTAAGATGTGTTAGATTGCACTTTCATTTCCACCATTGAGCCTGAATGTATTAAAGAAACTTTGAGTAATCAAAGTAAAGCCAATGCTTTGCTATAAGAGCTGAATCAGACAAAAAGAAATGCAAGGTCTGAATGCTTGATCAAAAAGGAATTCATTATGAGCTCAAAATGATAAGCCATTTGGAACTAAGAGATCACATGATGTTGTCATTCCTTTTAAGAACCTAAACTCCTGATTGTGCAAAGAAAAGAATATCCTCATCAATGCCTAATGTGAATATGGAGATTGTTGCAATCTATAGTACCTAGATGATGCAGATAAGGAACTAATCAGAAGATGACTACTTAAGGTGCCTCGAAATCCCTATCATCTTTAATAATACTAAGTGATATCAATTCTAGTTGAAAATTCTCTTCAGATCTTCAAATCCTAGTCACTTATTGAAAAGGTTGTTTAAAATTGCATTCAAAAATTGTTTTCATTGTTGCATGATTTTCTTAGGTGATGACATAAATTTAAACATGCTTATGCACTTATTTTATCTTTCTTTAGAAAATAAAGTGAGAACACAAAAATAAATATGAGATGCAACTTGTTATTATCTTTAGTATTTAAGTGAGGACTTGAAAATATAAACATGATAATGCAAAACTTGAAATATAAATATGATAATGCAAGTTCAATTATTATTCTTGGTATTTAGTGATAGCAAGGAAAATAAACATGATGTGCAACGCATAAACATAAACATGAATGCAAGATTCATTTTAATCTTAGCTAGAGCTCTTACAAGGCTTTAAAATCCATCATAACCTAACACTTATCTCATCAATAAAGAGAGTTTTAGAGTTCTTGAACCAAGTTCTCAAAGGAACTATATGGTTCTTGAACATCATCATCAAGCTCAAAGAAGTAAACTTTAAAAGAAAACAAAACTTTAAGAAAGTAAAATACAAAAGAACATTCCTTCATGATATAAAATAGGTATAGAGACACTTTAAAATCTTTAACAAAATCTTTGAAGAACAACCTATAGAGGCCGAAATCATGTAGGAGAGAAAAAGGAAAGAAAACTCAAAACTTTGCTAGATCAAGGGCAAAACTCAAGTTTTAGAGGTTTCTTTGAGATGAACACAAGGTCATCATCTAGAAACTCTCATCATCAAGCTATCATGCTCATAAACAAGGCCTCATGGCCAAAATGAAAAAAAAGAAAGGAAGACAAAGGAAAGTTCAAAAAGGAACCAAGAGAAAGCCTAAGCAAAAACACATTTTGAGTAAAAGCAAAGTTTGAGAAACAACTCTTACCAAGTGGTGAAAATGAAAGCTTGAACTTTTGAAAAGAAATGAGAAGAGCAACTCCTCCTAAAAGGATGATAACGCTTCGGCCTTGTGAGGGGAAGAGCTTATTAGAAGCTGATAATGATAAAGAAACCAAGAATAATTGATATGATTAGTTGTTTAAATCAAGAACCACCAAACATCCTTAATAATTAATATGATTTCGTATTTGTGCCCCTTTCTATTCCCACCATTAATATATTGAATGTCCAAGATCCAATATGGGAAGTTTCCTATGGCATGAATTGCTTGGCTAGCAAAGAGCATTCAAAAAGGGTGTGTTAGAGTTGCCATCGTCAATTCATGCAGCGCCACCGTCGGAGAAGTGAGAGAACTCGCTATCTTCTTCCTCGCAGAGGCATAGCGAGGACAGAGCCGTCGCCATTCTCACTGGCAAAGTGCAAGGCTGCTGGTGACTCTTGGTGAGGGAGCAACGGAGGCAGATCCGGGGCCGAGAGATATGATCACGAAAAAAATTGGACAAAATAGTAATTTAGTTTTATCTTTTTGTATTTAAATTTTGGCCATTTCTCAGGTGATGGTGCAGATTTTACTTCATCGATGAAGCTGTGACGTGGCACCAGATATAAAGAGACGCATTGCGAAGCTGAGCACATGGTTAATGGAGCGAAATGTCTTTGCAAATCACAGTTAAGCAGATTGTTAATAGCGCAGTAATTTAACTACAATTCAAATCTTAATGAATAAACATCTTCTTTTCACTTCAGTATTGCCTTAGTATTTCCCCTCCTTCCTCCTCTATCCACCAATACCTTCCACAGTTCCACCGCCCCACTGTCGTCCCCAACCCTCCCACTGCCATAACCACCACCCTTACGCTATGATGCCGCCACAGTCACCCATATCCATCCTCTGCAACTTCCTTCCACATCTGGACCGATATCGGGATCTTCCAGGAGACTCAATGAGTCGTGCGTGCTCGAGTTTCATGGGAGCATTTTCTTTTAATTAATTTTCTTTTTTTGATTAAGAATGATTGGATTATAAGGTGAAAGAAGCAATGATTTCAATTTCAGGATCAAAGATTCTCTGCAAATTGGAAAAATAAAATAAAAATATACGAATATATTAAAAGGGAAATAAATTAATGAATGTAAACTGTAGGAGAATTGGTGCTTATATAAGTGAAGCATGTCCTGACTCATGAGATCTTGAAATAGATGCACCAAACCACCTTGGGCATTTATGGGCAAGGCAGTCCTAGGAGTTCATCGTGTGAGAGTCAAAAAGCTGGAGAATTTAATGGGTTGAAGGTTGAGAGAGAGAGAGGACCATGTGGTCCGAGTTAATGGTAGATTCTGGTGGTAGCTAGAGGCAGGAATTGGTGGCGATGGTGAGTTAAGTACACAGACTTGGCAAGTGGGGACTTGGGGAAGAAAGAGAGAATTTTATGTGGTTCATACATAATTGATATATCACTACACCATTAGTTTTTGTCCATCCGATGGACATAGTCTATGATGCACCAAACTTTACAGGGAGCATTCTAAGTTGTGCCTTGTGTCATTAAGACAATAAAGAGCGTGCAACACTTTTTCTAATCGCTTGTAAAGTAAGACGCGCGTAACTCATGATACCAGCACACAGTTCATGCATGATACTTTTCATGAAGCTTCACCAGAGTACTCACTTTAAATAAATCACCAGCAACTACAAACTATTTAGAACCACTTAATAAGATGCCACCCACAATACATATATGGAGAAAAAAACAACTTGGTTTTGAAGTCGCACAGACTTCTTTATTTTACTAGAGAAGCTTAATCCTAAAAGTAGCACAGGCCTACAATAGGAAAGCTATATCAGTTCTAAAGCGTTACACACGAAAAAGCAATGAAGTTTCAAACCACACACTCAACTCAACTCTAGCGTTTCTCATTTGCGGTAACATTCTCATTGTGGCAGCACTTGTAGCTGATGAAAATCTCCATTATCCTAGGACACTCAGGGCACTTTATGGTCTCTGGTAACTTCCCAGCAACATTGGGAATCTCAAGGTGAGAGCACCTGTGAGTGGTGCGCACAATTCTCTCGTGATACTCTTTGAATGATAACTCAAAGCGCTTCTTGGCCACAACTTCCTTCCACTTGTCAAACTCTGCCACAGTCTTCAAGATTGTGGTTCCATGGCCACTCACCACAACGGATGACCCTTTGCTGAGTAGGGCCCAACCAGTCTCATTCTTGTAAGAGAGCATCTTCTGCACTTCCTGAGTCACATCATCAACTGTCCTGTGAGCCTTGGTCACAAACAAGCTCTCAATGCCACTCCAGAAGCGGCTTAGGAGGCTCTTGTCTTCCTTTTCCACACAGAACAGCTCTATGGAAACCTTGGCTTCCTTTATGATGGGGTCGTTTGCAAGGGCAGTAGCATACTTAGTGAACTGTTGAATCCACTCCTTGTCATTGCCTCCATAGAAGAAAATATACTTCTGCTCTTTGATCTGCATCGAGAAGGACAACAAAATTAAACGTCATAATTAACTAATTAAGTTCAGAACAATCAATGTTATACTCCTAGAAAAAGTGGTCAATCTTTTGGACAAAAATTAAGAGTCCTAATTGATAAAGTGGTATAACTCATTTATTCTGTAGAAGAATTAGCAAGCACATCACATGAGTTTTGTGAAATTCACCCCATGTCACCTCTATTATAAAATTTGTTTAGGAAATTATTGAGTATGTGAAATTATTGCAGCAACTTCTCTTGAAATTATAAAATTATTATACCATAATCCCCTATATCACATAATGAATAGTGTATTCAAAGAAAGTTAATGTCAATAAAAAAGAGCCGGATGAATTTCTCCATATCATAGGGAAAGTAATTTGCCCAATAAATTAAGACAAAACTTCTGACTATCTATTTTCTCAATTAAAGTTTCTGCTAATGCTTAGTTCCTTTAATCATATATCTCACATACAACTTATTTAAGGCCTTAAATAAGTCATTGAAGTAACATTGAGATAACCCCCAAGAACTATTATGGTAT